>JAZKJV010000485.1:204832-591630 GCA_037367405.1 Ottelia alismoides
TAATAAACATAATTACTCTAACACTCCCCCTCAAGCTGGAGCATATATATCTATCATGCTCAGCTTGGAACAACATAGGATGAAAAGGACCTCTAGCAAGAGCCTTGGTGAACATGTCTGCAATCTGCTCTCCTGATGATACATAAGAAGTTGAAATAAGCCCCTTTTGAATTAAGTCCCGTGTATAATGACAATCCACTTCAATGTGTTTTGTCCTTTCATGGAAGGCTGGATTATTGGCTATGAACAAGGCTGCCTGATTATCACATTTAAGATGCATAGGAAGAGGTACTTCAATAGTTAAATCATTCATAACCGATTTAACCCACATCATCTCAACACTACCTTGGGCCATTGCCCTATATTCTGACTCTGCACTGGATCGAGCCACGACCGTCTGTTTCTTACTCTTCCATGCTACTGGTGAGCTGCCAACAAATACAATAAAGCCTGAAGTAGACTTTCTATCATTAGGACACCCAGCATAGTCTACATCAGCACAACCTGTGACAGATATAGAGGTATCTTTCCTAAATAGAAGACCAGCACCTGGAGACGACTTCAGATATCTCAAGATCATAAAAACAGCATTCATGTGAGTCTGTCTAGATTGCTCCATAAATTGACTTACCCTACTGACAGCAAAGGATATATCTGGTCGGGTAATAGTGACATATAGCAACTTTCCCACAAGCTCTCTATACCGTCTCTTGTCCACCTCCTCAGAGTCATCATCATAGAGTTTAACATTAGGATCCATAGGAGTAGTAGCTGGTCTACATCCTGCCATTCCTGTCTCAGATAACAGGTCAGTAACATACTTCCGTTGTGTCATTACCATGCCCTGCTCATTTCTTGCAAACTCCAATCTCAAAAAGTAACGAAGTGTACCTAGATCCTTCGTAACAAACTGCTCACTAAGGAAATCCTTGGCTGCTTGAATGCCCTGCTTATTACTACCATTGATAACAATATCATCCACATACACTAAGATGATCACAATACCTTGCTGGTCTCTCTTTACAAAGAGAGTATGATCTGCTGTAGATCTGACGAAGCCCTTCTGTTCAATCAACTCTGAGAGCTTCTGAAACCAAGCCCGTGGACTCTGCTTCAGGCCATATATGGTCTTATGAAGACGGCACACCATACTGGACTCCCCCTCAGCAGCAAACCCTGGTGGCTGCTGCATATAGACCTCTTCCTGCAAGTCACCATATGCGTTCTTGACATCTAACTGAAACAGGGGCCAGTCACGGACAATAGCAACTGCAATGAGAATCCGTAAGGTAGAATGACGGGCTACTGGAGAAAACGTCTCCTGATAGTCCACCCCATATGTTTGGGTGAAGCCACGAGCAACCAACCTGGCTTTGTATCTATCAACTGTACCATCAGCCCTATGCTTAACAGTAAAAACCCATTTGCTTCCGATTATTGATGCACCTGGTGGTGGATGCACAACACTCCACGTACCACGTGACTGCAACGCCGCCATCTCCTCTTCCATAGCCAAACGCCATGGACTGCTCTGTAGTGCCTCCTGATATGACCTTGGGATTTCCACTGCTGATAACCCAAGGACAAACTTGCGAAACGTCGGGGACAACCGCTCCAAACAGGCCTGTGATGCAAAGTCCATCCCATATTTGGGATTCATTGTCCGCGCACGCTTTTGCCTTCTATGGGCAATAGGAAGATCAAGATCATCAACTTGAGGAGCGGTAGTATCATCTGTGCCCTGTATATCTGGCTGCGCATGCAAATCACCCGTGCCATTAGTAGTACTCAAATGTTCATTACATACCTCGGGCGTGCTGGATGATGGAGGAGGCACATGAGCAGAGGGTCGACGCTGATAGACCTGAGGATAAAAAGTAGAAGGTGGTGGTGGAGGTGGTGGTGGTATAGGCTGTGGTGGTGGTGGCGGCAGAGTAGAGCATGGAATAGATGGTGGAGGAGGCACATAGATATCATCTCCTTCGTCTGAATGAGTAAGGCTGTCACCTGTAGGAGAGAAATACATAATGGATTCAAAGAAGGTGACATCAGCACTAACATGGTACCGTCGTCTAACTGGATCAAAACACCGATACCCTTTTTGGATTTTGGAATAACCCACAAAAACGCATTTGACAGCCCTGGGAGAGAGCTTGTCAAGACCAGGAGAGAAGAGATGAACAAACGCAACGGAGCCAAAGACGCGAGGTGTTAGGGAGAAAAGATCCTTCTCGGGAAACGCAGTCAAGAACGGGATCTTTTCTCCTAACACTGACGAAGGCATACGGTTGACCAGATAGCAAGCAGTTAGAACCGCATCCCCCCAATAGGAGTGAGGGGCACGACTCTGAATCAAAAGGGTCCTGGTAATGTCCAACAAATGACGATGTTTCCGCTCAGCTACCCCATTTTGTTGGGAGGTGTAAGCACATGACTTCTGATGCACAATTCCATGAGACATAAGAAATTTTGAGATATGAGAACTACATAATTCAAGAGCATTATCAGACCGTATGAACTTCACTCTAGCAGAATAAATATTTTTTATTTCAATGATGAAAGACTGGATAACAGACACAGCATCAGACTTATTTTTAAGTAGAAAAACCCAACATAACCTAGAAAATTCATCCACAGCAACAAGATAAAACCTGTGTCCTTGAAGATCAGGGACACGACTGGGACCCCAAATATCAAAATGTAGCAGCTCAAACAGACCATGACGACTTGGACCTATACGACTCGGAAATGACGACCTGTGATGTTTGCCAAGTTGGCATGCCTCACACTGAAAATTAGACTTTGGAGAAATCTGTGGAAGAAGATGGACCATCTTTTGCAACGGGAGATGGTCAAATCGAAGATGCCAAGTATAGGGTGACACTGATCCAACCTTCATAGAAGAGACACCAGCATAAGGGGAATGCACCAGTCTATAAAGACCCCCTTGCTCACAGCCAGTTCTAATCACTTTGCCCGTTAGTATGTCCTGAAACACAAGAGCAGATGGGTCAAATATGGCACGACAATGTAAATCTTTAGTGATTTGACTAATGGATAGTAGATTCATGGAAAAATCAGGAGCATAAAGAACGTTCTGAAGTCGTATCCCAGGGGTCAATTGCACCTCCCCCTGACCAGTAATGGCAGAGTGTGTTCCATCAGCAATTACCACGGAGCGTCCTGTCTGAGTCGCAGTAAAATCATCCAATTGCCTTTTGTCACCACATAAATGGTGAGATGCTCCTGAGTCCATAATCCATTCTGATAGATCTGCTCTATAACAACTAGTAAGTGCATACATTGTACCTGAAGAGGATGCTGATGCTGAGCCGGCTATCTCTGAAGATCCTGAAGTACCAGCTGGTCCCTGGCTAGGTATGATCTCCCGGAGTCTCGATACTAACTCCTCAAACCTCTGATCCGCGACTAGGGAAGGACCCCCTTCCTGCTGATCCTGCTCCGCTACACGTGCCGTAGTAGTAGGAAACCCATGCTTAGAATAGCATGTTTCCTCAGTGTGTCCAGTCCTACGACAGAAGGTGCACGGCTGTCTAGGAGGTCTGTTACCTCCTACTCGACCACGACCACCTCTACCTCTGAAATGGGAGTAGCCTCCTCTGCCGCGAGAAGAAGCCATGGCTGAAGGTGTCGGAACTCCACCATGCGATATGGAGAGTCTACTCAACCTGCGATAGGCCTCTTCCATAGGTGGTATAGTGGCATCTGTAAGAATCTGTGCTCGGGCGGCATCATACTCCGGATCAAGGGCTGCTAAGAACACTCAAGTCATCACCCGAGTCCCTGTATGCTTTGAGCTGCTCCGGTGTAGCTGTCAATGGAATGTATCCGTGTAGCTTCTCAAACATACCGCTCAAAGAGGTATACAGGGTATGAAGAGGACGCCCGTTCTGCTTCCGAGGTAAAGATATCATGTTGGAGTTGTAAGATCTTGGACTCGTTCTTCGCCGGAGAATACGTGGCTGCCAGGATATCCCCACATAGCCTTCGCAGTGGGTTGACTCAGAATGTCGTTGGCCATTTCCATGGACACAGTACCGGATAGCCAAACCCGCGCATAAGCATCGTCAGCCTCCCATGAGGCGTTAACCCCAGTCTTGTCAACAGGTTCCTCTTGTGTGAGGATATGCTTCTTGCCATTGCACTGCATAAGACTCATGAACTGCATGGCCCACAGTTCATAGTTCGTGCCATCCATCTTCACAACGGGTGCTGAACCTTTGAAGACACCCAGCGATGGAAAATCTACTTTGTTGTCTGACATAACGACAACAATAACCTGTAACTGGGGTTACAAAATCGGAAGACAATGTCTATTTGTACATAGACTCAAACCAGCGGTCACACATACAGAACATGTGCATTCAAGGAAGCATGGCTAGGGCATATAGTGCATACGCACATACCTTGCGTGCATAGGAAGGTACGCTACAGGAAAGCACGCACAGTCCTGCAACGGTAGCCTAACGTGCTGCTAAGGCAAACCACGCGCATAAGAACCACCAGGTGCACAGAACTTGCGCGTAATGCGTGCGCAGATGAGGACGTGCGCAGATGAGGGCTTGCGCGGAGGGGAACGTGCGCAGATGAACAGGGCTTGCGCAGATGAACGTGCGCAGGGTTTGCTTCTGTTGCTCGCTAAGAAGGTCGCGTGCGCAGATGAATAGGTTTGCTGCTGCTCACGCGCGAGAATGTCGCATCTTCTTCACGCGCGTCTCCAGAGAAGAAGGTCGCGTATGCTCCAGAGAAGAAAGTCGCGCGTGAGAGCGCTGGGCGACTGGGCGACTGGAGAAGCGACCAAGGCGCGACTGGAGGCCTCCCTATGCCGCTAGGGCGCGCGAGAGGCCAAGGATCCCGCCGCTGCAACCACAGAAGACGCGGTGGAAGGGGCGGCGGCGCCGATTGAAAGAGAGAGAGGAAAGGGCGGCGGGTGGGGTAGGGTTAGGGTTAGGTTTCAAAACTCCGGCCTAGGACCGTAGCTCTGATACCATGTTGAAAGGAATGAATGAGATAATAATTCATCTAACCCTAGAGCTCTCTTATATAGGAGAAAAGCTCTACGGGTAAATTACAGAAAAAGGACAATTAAAAGAAACAAATAACATAATTACTCTAACAGTTTGAAGGGCATTTCAGACCTTGAAACTATCGATCGGGGCCCTCTAGTGAGCCATATACCCCTAGGACGAAGATGGAGACCGTGGAGGGTGGCACGGGCTGTTGGCATCATCGTTCGTAGCCCAAAGCCATTGTAACAGGAGTTGGCGGCAGCAGCCTCGGCTGCTACGCGAAGAGCAGCGGCGGTGGCAGTCGGCGACGTCCGCTTTGCTCTTGGCGGCGCTCGTGTTAGGGTTTTGGTGGGGTGGGGTGTCTTGGGCACAAGCTCCGGCCTAGGATCGTTACTCTAATACCATTAGGAAAGGAAAATGGAATTGTATATTCATCGCAGCCCTAAAGCTCTCTTATAGGAGAAAAGCTCTATGGGAAATTACATAAAGAGAGCATGATAAATATGAAATATAAATAAACCTCGAAGAGATACAACTATCTCAACACTAGTGTTGAGATATTTGCATCGCTTCGTATTTATTTCTCATTTTTGTCTTCTCCATGTACATATTATCTAATTAACCCAAGGCTTTTCTCCTATATAAGAGAACCCTAGGGTCTCTTCTATGATATGCAATTCTTTTCCACCAACATGGCATCAGAGCAACGGTCCTAGACTGAGGTTCCCGTATCTCAAAACCCTAACCTTGCTCGTTGTTCCCCCCGCCGTCGGCCTCCCCCATCTGGCCGTATGCACGTCGTCACCTAGCAGCATCCTTCCTGGTCGCTGCTACCTTGCGGCCTTCGTGATTCTCGTCGCCGCTTAGTGGGCCTTTGTGTTTCTCGCCTCCGCCTAGCGGCCTGCTTGTGGGGTGGTCGGCTGGTTTGTTGCAACTCCTCTTGCAGGTTGTGGGTCGATCCCATCTCCTGCAAACCATAGTCTGCCTATTATCGCTGCATTTTACGGCATGATTCGACCAGAAACGGTGATTAAGGACATCTAAACCATGTTTTCCGGTCCTAGACTACAACAAGGGTTGACGAGGATGGTTGTATGAGTCTGCATGTACAACCAATCCTCCATATGATTGTATATACTCGCTCGGAGTAGTCTACTCCTCAATTTTGTTCCGGATTATTGACGTTCTTTTTACCATGTCAGAGAATAAGGGTTGACATTTTTTCATCGTCTGGTGACTTCAAGGGCCCGGCTCCCATCGTAAAGATGGATGGGACCAACTACGATTTGTAGCCCATGCAGTTTTGCACCCTTATGTAGTATCATAACAAGGAGCGCATTTTGACGGATTCAGAGCCGACGGATAAGATTGAGGCTAATGTTTCTTAGAAGCAAGATGATGCCTATGCTCGGATTTGACTTTCTGGGAATCTCACTACGGAGATTGCTAATGGCATCGGCAATCAACCCACAACGAAGGCTGTAGAGATATATGTTATTCTCTTCTGTACCTTTTCGTATTTTCTTTTTCCCATTGAACTTTTTATGTATTTTACCCATAGACTACTCTCCTATATAACAGAGCCTAGGCCGTATGGAATAAACAAGTCTCTTATTTTTCCCAACATGGTATCAGAGCGACGTACCTAGACCGGAGTTCTCGATCTAAAAACCTAACCCTAGACCCCTTCCACCTCCAAGCCCCGTGCGCCGCTGCCACCGTGCCCTCCGTGCAGCCTCCGTGTGCCGCCGCCTAGGCACCAACCCCCTGTACCTGTGCCTGGGCCCTGTCCTCCACACGCGCCTTTAGCGCACCGCCTCTCAGGCACTACGCAACCCCATCGTGCATTGCCATCGTGCAGCGCCATCGTGCAATCCATCGCGCGTCGCCTCTTGCGCGTCATTCTTCAAGGTTTTGTCCACGGCCTCTTGGCGCACCTGAGGTTGTGACTCGGCCTTGTGTTTCCAGCCTAGAGCATCGCGCCTAGGACGTGACCGTGTTAGCAAGGAAACCATCAACCGCTTTAGGGTTCGGCCAACCCTAGGGCATCTTCGTTAGCAAGGAAATCGTCGACCGCGTTCTAACGTCAATGGGTTTGGTTGCTTGAGTCTAAAAATGCAACCAAACATGTGAATGTCAGTGTAGACGATCATATCCTCAGTCTACAACCCTAGTCTTCTGTTTACATCATGTCAGAAAGCAAGGCAGATATCCCATCTACAGGCGCCTTCAGAGGTCCTGCACCTATTGTGAATATGGATGGGTCGAACTATGAACTGTGAGTCATGCAGTTCATGAGTATGATGAAGTCGACCGGTAAGAAGCACATTCTTACTGAGGAAGAGCCTGCTGAGAAGACAAGGGTCAACGCCTCATGGGAGGCAGATGATGCATATGCCAAAGTTCGGCTAATCCGGAACATTAGCAATTGAGATTGCTAATGATATTCTCCATCAGCCCACTGCCAAAGCAATGTGGGATATTCTGGCTGCCACTTATTCACAGGCAAAGAATGAGATGAAGATTCTGCAACTCCAGTATGACATCTTTACAATCAAGCAGAATGGACGGCCTCTACACTCATTGTACACGTCTTTATGTGGAATGTTTGAGAAGCTTTACAGCTTCATGCCTCTCACAACCACTCCAGAGCAACAGAATACCTATCGGAATGCCACTATGGTGGGTGTATTTCTGGCTGCCCTTGATCCAGAGTATGAGGCAACACGTTCCCAGATCTTGGCGGATTCCACTATTCCTCCTATGGAGGAAGCTTTTCACAGGCTGAGTCGTATTACTATTCATTCGTCTACAGCAAATCAGACCGCCTCAGCCATGGCAGCAAATCGAGGTCGTGGGCGTCATCATCAGTTCTGTGGCCGTGGACTTCGGGACAGAGGAGGCCGTGTTCGGCCATCATGCACTTTTTGCAAACCGTTCTGGGCATACCGAAGACACGTGCTATTCCAAACATGGATTTCCTGCTTCTGCACGAGTAGCTGAACAGATTGAGCCTCCATCTGCTTCATCTACGGATCAGCGCTTTGATGATCTTGTAGCCCGTCTGAGGGGCATTATTCCTCCATCCGGTCCTGTTGCATCAGCGTCTACTTCTGAGAGTCACTCCGACATTGCTGCTTATGCATCCACCAGTACCTTAGGTAGCACTTATGCATTCACTAGCAGTAGTGGATCAGATACTTTAGAGTGGATTATGGACTCTGGTGCCACACATCATCTGTGTGGTGATCAAGGTCTACTTACAGGCTACCGACAGGTTCCTCCAGGTCGTACTGTGGTTATTGCTAATGGGACGCATTCCTCGATTACTGGTCAGGGGGAGATTTGCCTGACACCATCTATGCACCTCAAGAACATGTTGCATGCGCCTGATTTTTCGATGAAATTGTTATCCATTAGCCAACTTACAAAGGATTTACATTGTCGGGCAATTTTTGATCCATCTTCTCTTATTTTTCAGGACATCCTTACGGGCAACGTAATTGGGCGTGGCTATGAGCAAAACGGCCTCTATCATCTTAGTCGGACTCCTTATGCCGGAGCCTCCTCTCTACATGCTGGATCCATCAACCCATTACTGTGGCACTTGCGCTTTGGACATCTACCGCTTCAGAAACTGTGTCATGTGTTACCCCAGGTTTCACCTCACACGTCCATCTAATGTGAGGCTTGTCAGTTGGGAAAGCACCATCGGTCGACCTTTCCCAGTCATCAGTGTCGGAATAGTACCTCCAAGTTTGAGTTGTTTTATGTTGATATCGGTTGCCTTTGTCCACCAGTTGTCTCCAGGGATTGATAAGCTCTCTCCTAGGGCTGTCAAGTGTGTTTTCGTCGGATACTCCAGAACACACAAGTGTTGTGATCCATTGCACAGGAGGTATCTCGTTAGTGTTGATGTTACATTTTTCGAGTCTGTTATCTACTTCTCATCTACAGGTGATCAGTTGGCATCCTCTGGCACTACTAAAGCTATATACATGCCACCACCATCACCACGTCCACCATCACCACTACCATCTCTAGCACTACATTCCCCTAAACCTCATGTCACTGCTCTTGTTTCCCCCATTGACATCCCACTATACCCGTAAGCTTGCTTCTGCTCATGATCACCGCTTATCATCTAGCTCGCCTGAGTTATGTTCTGAGAATATTATCAATATTGATGGATCTGACGATTTCCCTGAGCAGGATGTGTTACAGAGGCCAGATGAGGAGGCAGATGATTTGGATCTACTTATTGCTCTTCGAAAGCAGAAGCGCAACTGCGTGTCATATCCAATAGCTTCTACTGTATTGTTTGATCGCTTAACTGGAGATTTCAGGAGCTTTGTCATTGCACTATCGGCGGTGGATATTCCACGGAATTACCAAGATGCGTTGAAGGATAGTCGATGGCGTTTAGCCTTGGAAGAAGAAATGGTTGCTCTTCAGTCAAGAGGTACCTGGAGCCTTGTTACTGCACCTACTGATGTGTCTACAGTGAGCTGCAAGTGGGTCTTTACAGTTAAGCAGAATGCAGATGGCAGCATTGACAGATACAAGGCACGCCTGGTTGCTCGTGGCTTTACACAGACATATAGGGTGGATTATCTTGATACATTCTCGCCGGTTGCTCGCTATTCTACCCTACGGATCCTTCTCTCTGTTGCGGTTACTCGTGATTGGCTACTATACCAATTAGATGTCAAGAATGCATTCTTATATTGTGACTTACAGGAGGAAGTCTACATGCAACAGCCACCTGGTTTTGCTGTTGAGGGGGAGTGTTCTAAGGTGTGTAGACTTCATAAGGCTATCTATGGCTTTAAGCAGAGCCCCAGAGCTTGGTTGCAGAAGCTTTCAGACCTGTTTGAGAAATAGGGGTACAGACGTTCCAATGCAGATCATTCCTTGTTCGTACAGAAGACACCCGAAGGTATTATTGCAGTTATGGTTTATGTAGATGATATCTTGATTACAGATGATGATGAACAGGGAATTCAGAAGGCGAAAGAAATGCTGGGTCGTGAATTTGTCACCAAGGACCTTGAAGTTCTTAGATATTTTCTAGGACTGGAATTTGCCAGATTTTCTCATGGGCTGGTAATGACCCAGAGGAAAAATGTCACTGACCAGTTGAGTTAAACAGGAATGCTTGGTTGCCGACCTGCCACTACACCCATGGATCCCAGTATGGAATTATATGATGACGATATTGATGAGGTGGATAGGAGAAGATACAGAGAACTGGTGGGCAAGCTTCTTTATGTTACTATTGCTAGACCCAATATCTCCTTTGTTGTGAGTCGGGTGAGCCAGTTCATGGAGCAACCACGTCAGGTACATATTGATGCTATACATATGATACTCAGGTACCTTAAGTCATCTCCAGGTGCAGGCTGCTGTTTAAGAAAGACAAGGAGATTACTATCTCAGCATGTGCAGATGCAGATTACGCAGGATGTCCTAAGGATAGGAAGTCCACCACTGGATTTGTTGTGTATGTCGGAGTCTCTGGTCTCATGGAGAAGCAAGAAGCAAACGGTTGTAGCAAGATCTAGTGTTGAGTCTGAATATTGGGCTATGGCCTCGGTCAGTACAGAAATGATATGGGTGAAGGTCGTGCTTACAGATCTATATATAAAAGTCCCTCTTCCTATGGCTCTGGAATGTGACAATCAAGCTGCTCTATTCATTGCAAATAATCCATCATTTCATGAACGAACCAAGCACATTGAGGTTGATTGTCATTTCATACGAGATATGATTCAGAAGGGGTTTATTTCTACATCCCATGTTAGTTCAGGGGACCAAACTGCAGACATCTTTACCAAGGTGTTACTTCGAGGGCCGTTCCAGAAGTGTTCATCCAAACTGAGCATGATTGACATTTATGCTCCACCTTGAGGGGGAGTGTAGAGATATATGTTATTCTCTTCTGTACGTTTTTGTATTTTCTTTTTCTCGTTGGACTCTTTATGTATTTTTACCCATAGGCTACTCTCTTATATAAGAGAGCCTAGGGCGTATGGAATAAACAAGTCTCTTATTTTTCCCAACAAAGGCTATGTGGGACATCCTATCAGACACATATGGGCAAGCCAAGAATGAGAGCAAGTACTACAAATGCAGTATAATATTTTTTTTCGACCAAGCAGAATGGCCGACCTCTTCATGCCCATTTCTCGCATTTTAGAGACATGTTTGAGCATCTGCATAGTTTTATGCCTATTACTACCAACACTGAGCAGCAGCATACCGGAATGCCACTATGACAAGAGTCTTTTTGTCATCCATTGACTCTCGTACAATGCAGCGCGTACTCAACTAATTACTGGAGAGACGATACCTCTAATGGAGGAGGTCTACAAGAGGCTGAGCAGGATCACTACTTCATCTACTACCATGGTCCAGACTCCCTCTGCTACGGCAGCTTCTCGTGGCAGAGGAGGTACTTCACAGTTCCGTGGGCACGGACCACATAGTCGAGGAGAAGGACGTCAGTGTTGCCCATGCTCACATTGCCACCGTCCAGGTCATTCGGAGGATACATGCTATCTGAAGCATGGGTATTATGCATCTGCATGTGTAGCTGAGCTGACGGAGACTACTCCAGCTCCTTCTCTAATGCGAGGCTTGATGATATTGTCTCTAGATTGAGAGAGATGATGACTACACCGCCCGTCGTAGCAGCAGGATCTTCAGATGTTGCAGTTGCGGCCAGAGCCTCTACGAGTTTGTCAGGTATTGCTCACGCACTTACTAGTTGTAGCAGTTCAGATTTGATTGATTGGATCATGGACTCCAGAGCATCTCATCATATATGTAGAGATCAGCCTCAATTTGCTTCTTACATATGTATCCCTACTGGTAGATCAATGGCGATTGCTAATGGGGTTCATCTACCCATTGTTGGTCAGGGGAAGATTGTTCTAGCCCCATCGATGCGCTTGCAGAATGTCTTACATTTTACAACATTTCATATGAATCTTTTGTCTATTAGCCAGATTACAAAAGATTTACATTATCGTGCCATTTTGGTCTCTCTTCTCTTGTGTTTCAGGGCATACTCACGGGCAGGGTGCTTGGATGAGGTCATGAACTTTGAGGGCTTTACGGACTAGTCCAACCTCCGTGTGCTGGTATAGCTACTATTTCGTCTAGATCTGTTTCTCCTTTCATATGGCATCTTCGCTTTGGACACCTTCCGTTGCAGAAGTTGTGTCATGTTCCCCCTCAGATCTCTACTCATACTACCTTGGAGTGTGAGGCATGTCAACTTGGGAAGCATCACCGTTCTTTTCTGAGTCGTCATAGTAGTCAGGTGTTTGAGTTGCTTCATTTTGATATCGGGGGTCATAGTCGTGTTCCCGATCATCAGAGACATCAGTTCTATATGGTTGTTGTAGATGATTTCTCTAGATTATATTGGGTTTCTTGTTAAAGAATAAGTCTGAAGCTGATCCTGTTATTAAATTGTGAAAGGAAAAATCGGAATCAAATTTCACGAAGCCTTAGAGCTCTCTTATATAGGAGAAAAGCTCTATGGGAAAATTACATATGATAAACATGGAAAATAAACAAATATAAATAAATCCCACACGACATAAGTATCTTAACACTCCCCCTCAAGATGGAGCATATATGTCTATCATGCTCAGCTTGGAACAATATAAAAACCTCAAAGGGAGTCTCGTCCTCGAGACTCGAGTCAAGGTTACTTTGTGTCTTGTTTGGATCTCATATGGCCATAAAAACCTCAAAGGATTTTGAACCCATAAAAACCTCAAAGGAAAAGCAGTCCATGTTCTTTCAATATATATAGTTAAATGTGCTTCTTTTGACAATTACGTGAAAAGAGCTGCATGTATCTTGCTCGCGTACTGCTTCGCTTTCCCATGTCACCTCTTTGACACCTTGTCGGTGGCATAACACTTTAACTAGGGAAATTTCTTTGCTGTGAATCTTCTTGACAATATTTTTTTGAGTATCTGTAAAGACCTTCCTCATATGTCAAATCGGACTCCACTTCAAGGTCCTTGTGGACAATGAGAGTCAAATTCCTAAGTAGTACCTGGGAATTACTTAAAAACCCAGGTACTACTTAATGTTTTTTTTTACTCAAAAACTACAGGGGTGTCGCATGTTGAACATGGGGTGTCGCATGTTGAACATGCGACACTCCTTAAGTTTTTTTTTTACCCAGGAAATACATATGTGTCGCATTTTGGATATGCGCTATAGATAACGCATATTCAATATGCGACATATATCCAGGGAATTCCCCTCGAAAAGGACTGGTCTTGAAATGTTCTGTATAGGTAACGCATGTTGCATATGCGACATCTTTCCAGGGAATTTCCCTACAGATAACGCATTTTCAATATGCGTCATCTTTACAGGGAATTTCCCCCGAAAATGACTGGGCAGGTGTGGGCTATGGAATTTCAAAAGATAACGCATTTTCAATATGCGACATCATTACAGTGAATTTCCCTCGAAAATGACTGGCCAGGTCTGGGCTATGGAATTTCATGTTTTTAAAAACCCTTGAAAAAGCATGCCAATTGCATGTTTCTAATGTAAATAGACATCTTTTTGCAAACATTCCAGACATTGCAAACATTCTAGACATTCCAAACATCAAATGTTTCTAATGAAAGATGTGTGATCCAAAGAAGACATTCCAAATATTTAATATAAGTAGACTTGTTCACGAATATACATTACATTTTTGCATCATATTAAAAATTACAATGATTACAAGTCAACGTTTTTTCCTCCGCTGGTATGTAATCGTAGAATCTGGAGGATGGAACGGTAATAGACAGTTCGCTTCGTCTATCATGTGGATTTGAGAGGGCCCTGGGACATCTTCCTCGAACGTTGGCATCGACGGCGGCGTTAGTGTGCAGTAAGTTGGTCGTGTCTGGCTGGCGTCCAATCCATGCCTCAATGGTGCCTGAGGCGTTGGCAAGTCCTCTCGTGGTCGCTCGGTGGCAGGTGTGAAGTAGTCTCCTTGCGCAATGTTATCATCTTCCGCAGCGGCTTCTTTATAGTCCATGGGTTCCGCCACTTGTTCGCGCGCCCTACCTCGACCTCTTCCTCTTCCCCGTCCTCTTGCCCTTCCTCGCCTTGCCTCCTCCCTAGCTACATCAGCACGCTCGTCATGTAACGTGACCGCATCTGCAAATTGTAATGACAGCCACTCCGTCATTTCCGCCTTCGCTTGTGCCGCAATCTCGCGGCATTCCTCGTGTCCAATGTCGTAGACACGGCTCCACAAAGCGAGTTGCATTCAAGGAAAAAACGTAGATGTAAATTTGAAACAGTTTTCTTAATTAATTTACCAAAAAAATTATAGTTCGAGTACTTACGTTGCTTGCCAGAGTTGCACCTAAACGTCCGACAAATCTTCGAGTAATGGTCCGATACCATTGCTCGTATGCGGGCGTCGCGAATACCCCTCTGGACCGATCGATGCGAATAATTCTAACTTCCCGCTCATCCCAGCGGGCAATATGCAAGATGTATTTTGCCCTCCAATCTACATGCACTTTCCCCCTCAAATCGATAGCGTGGAGTTCTTGAAAGGTGGAGCAACTACTTGGAATATCTTGAAGACCCCCAAATTGTCTCATGAAACGATCTGGGTAGTAATAATCCACAATGTGGAAGTATATCAAAGGCACTTCCGCTCTCCAAATGTGTTCGCCTTCAAGAGAGTTGGCTGGGAGATGGGCGCGGATCTCATCGGTATAGGGAGTCTAAAATACCTGAATGCAAAAATTGTATTACAATTAGTATTTCTTTTGTTGATATAGGAAAAATTTGTGAATGTAAAATTACCTGGTCGGGTGATTGCATGTCAAAAGCATCCCTGTAGGGTCTCACCACGTGTGTGGGCTGTCTACGATGGGTAAACGTCGTTGCCCAGCGGACTCCTAACGGGCGCCCGTACCATTCTCTGCCGTCCCTAACAACTGGAGCAATGTGGGGGAAATGCTCCCATGCCCATAGCTAAAGGAGTATGACCGAGCCTCCAATCTCCTCGGTCGCCATGTCTGCTGCTAAACATAGGTGCCTGTAAAGATATGCAAGTACTGCTGATCCCCAGCTCAGTGTCCCAGAGAACTCGAAATCATGTAGATGTGGTAGAGCGATAAGTGAAACCAAGGACCCAGACTTGTCCGTGAATAGGACTCCACCAAGCAACTGCAAAATGTACGCTCGAGCGTGTCTCTGTACGACTAGCTCGTCTGCATCTTCTGGCAACTCTGAAAAATTGGTGGACAGCCAGCTTGCTGACACCCTGCTGCCAGCTATGTCTGCGGGCAGTGGCCTAACGCCCAACAATTCCTCGCATGTATCTGCCCATGTCGCTCCAGGTGTTGTCTCCCCAGTAACCGCAGGCCCATCAATTCGCAGCCCCATGATGAATGCAACATCCTGCAAGGTGATAGTAATCTCCCCACTAGGCATGTGGAAGGTGTGCGTCTCGGGCCTCCACCGTTCGACTAACGCTGTCACCAGATGCCCATCCAGGGTAATGAACTCGAGCTCTGAAATGCATCCAAATCCGGCTTCGACTACGTAAGGCAGTAGCCGGTCATCCAAAGGGATCCGACGTACATGGGTCTCTCGTCGTCGGCAACGCAACCACGAAGACTCCTACAAGAAAATCGTTAGGTAAAAAAAATTGAAAGAAGGAAGAAATTAAAATTACTTAAATCGCCAGCCCAAACTCGACGTGAACGATGTCGCTCCAGAAGGTGCAAAACTGAAGGATCAATTAGGTCGGGATCCATCTGAAAATTACAATATTCAATGTTAGACAATACAATGTAAAAAACAACAACAACCGACAAAAGCAACAAGTATTTAATATGCGTTATCTATAGCGCATATCCAACATGCGACACATACGTAGTTCCTGAGTAAAAAAAAAACTTAAGAAGTGTCGCGTGTTGAACATGCGACACCACTGTAGTTTTTGAATAAAAAAAACAATTCGTAGAACCTGAGTATTTAAGTAATACCCAGGTACTACTTAGGAATTTGACTCTGGACAATGACGTGGCGAAGGTCGTACATGTAATTCCTTAGACTGATATGTGTGGAGAAAAGGTTACTCGATAGACCACCTTAGACATACGAGTAATAATTTCAAATGATCCAACATATCGACTTGCCATGAACACCAATCTCTGTATTTCTCTTCATGGGAGATATACGTAGAAACAACCCATCTCCTTCCTGTGTTTATACAGATATTTCGTTAGTATAAGAGATTAAATTGAATATTGATAAGTCATATTCTGAATGAATAAAGAGAAGATGTTCGGTTACTTAAAACTCTAAAACTCTTCTCCGACTATCTGCATAGCTTTTCTAAAGGTTATGTATCGTCGACAACTTTTTCCTTACAAGATCAACAATGACCCAATAGCATCGTGGCCACCTGGCATCTTCGACGATCCAGTGACGAAATCCATAAAGATATTTTCCTACTTTCATTTGGGAAATAGAAGAGATTGTGATAACCATGTTGATCTCCTATGCTAAGCCTTGACCATCTGACAATTCATGCATCTGCTAACCTGATGTATCGCATTGCACTTCATCTCGATCCGCCAGAACGTTGGCGCAGATTACAATACATCTTCATACTGCTAGGATGAGTAGACATTTGTGAACTGTGTGCTTCATCAAGAATTTCTACGCAATTGCTCATCGTTGGCCACAACAACGTAACCATCCTTCCGCGAAGTGGACTTAGTCACCACAAAATTATTACCTTTGTCCTTGATGGCACGCATGTATGTATCTCGAATCCAAGGACCTGATCATTGACCTTCTAATGTGCAATCTTAAAGATTGCTGAATTGCTGAGGCACGACGATATACATAGATGCACTCTCATATGGATGCTAATTAGTCAAAGCTTCTTCAATATTTATTCTTTATTTATCCGATACGCTTTCGCATTCCTATTTTCTAACATGGTATCATAGCGGGTCGATTCTCGAGTATTATTTTATGTTTATGATTTATTCGAGATTCGAGTTTCTGTAATTTGTTATTCTAGAAGATTCTTTATATAATACATATAGACAACGGGTCCAAAACGCCAAAACTCATTGATTTTATCTGAATATTTTTTTATTATTTTTAATGAATAGTACTATGTACAAAACGGATTTTAAAAGTGAGTTTGGTCCGTTTGGAGTTTTCTATACATAGTTATGAACCTGGAAAGCCAGCTTCTGCGGCTTTTACGGTTCATCACAGTTAATTATTTTTTTCATCGAAATATTTTCCTAATATTTTTATAAAATAATATATATTTTTATGAACAACTTTTATAAAAGGAGTGATTTGATTTGGAGTTGTCTTGATGATAAATAAAATAGGTGAAATATTTACATTGTGAAAAATGGGTAAATTATATTTTTGGTCTTGATTTTCTGAATATTTTGATAGGTTAGGATCCTTATCTCCCTCTACTTATTTATTTTATCGATCCGGTCAATTTCTAGGGTTCTACGAAACCATAATGAAGTCGGTTTTGGGAGTTGTAATTTTTATTCTCAAGTCATTTTTTTTGTCTCGTCACTGAAAATCTTAGGGTTCTATGAACCCCAATCCATGCGACATCTCAGATGATGTCTACAAGCAGCGGCATCAATTCCAAGAGGCTCAGGTAGAGCCCTCAACACTATGCTCCTTCAAGCATGACGGCATCGGCCTCAGCGATCAGGCGATGTAAGATCAAATGCCGCAAAGCCTACTCGCGCCTCTCCAGGTCCAGGCGAAGGCGCAACTCTCCAAGCGGTGCTTGATGCCGCCACCTCGCGCGAAGCCTCCAGGTCCAGGCCTCACATCCAGGCGATCTTCTCCCATATGGCTCCAGTTCCATGCAGACGACGCATGCTGCAAAAGGCGGAGCCCCTCCTTGCGCCACCTCCAAATTGACCGCCCCTCCAGACGTTCCTGCCTCCTGGAGATCTCTAGGCGGCGGTGCTCATCTCTCCATCGTGCCCTCCCTGAATGGCATCGGCGGCAATCCTCCTGCTTCACTACGCATCTTCAGCGCGTCGCATCTCTGGGCAAAGCCGCACTGCCCCCCGTTGGAACCCCTCCTGTCAGCACAAGTATTTTTCCCGCAGGCGATGCCACCCTCCTACATCGTTGCTCCAGGGAACTCTCCGACCTCCATCGCTGCTCCAGGAACCCTAGGGGGAGCCCCCTTTGTTGTCTCTCTCTATCAGGATATTCAGTATGTCTCGATAGCAGTGCCTCCATTCCTATGATCGAGAAGAGGGTTCCCACGATGGGAACCCTAAGGGGGGCGACGGCCTTAAAAAAAATGGGGGTTATTTGTTTGAGAGCCCCCGGGAAAAAACAGGGGGAAATGTACAACAACAACAACAAAGCCTTTTCCCACAATTAAGTAGGGTCGGCTACATGGATTTTTCGCCTCCATTCAGATCTATCTTGGGTCAATCTCGGACTTATATCCAAAAAACTAAGATCCCTTCGTATAGTCTCTTTCCAACACTTCTTGGGCCGTCCTCGCCCTCTCTTAGCCGGCTCAACATCCCAACACTCGCATCTCCTAACCGGTGCATCAGTTGACCTTCTTTGCAAATGACCAAACCATCTTAAGCGGTTTTCTCGCATCTTATCCTCGATCGGAGCTACACCAACTTTCTTTCTGATTGCATCATTCTGAATCCGATCTTTACGTGTATGTCCACTCATCCATCTTAGCATTTTCATTTCTGCTACAACCATTCTCTGCACATGTCTATGATTCACAGGCCAACATTCAGAACCATAAAGCATAGCAGGTCTCACGGCTGCTTTGTAAAACTTTCCTTTAATTTTTAAAGGAATTTTCACAGAGAACAGCGGAGGCTTCTCTCCACTTTAGCCAGTCTGCATTTATTCTATTAGTAATATCTCCATTAATTTCCCCATCATGTTGCAAAATAGATCCCAGATATCTAAAAGAATCTCTCTTCTGAATGTTATCGTCACCAATCTTCACATCGATTCCTTCACCATTGCTTCCATCAAAGGTGCATTCCATATATTCCTTCTTAGCCCTACTTATACGAAAACCTTTAGTCTCCAATGCATGTCTCCAAACCTCAAGCTTCTCATTTACTCCATCTCTAGTCTCGTCAATAAGCACAATATCATAAGCAAATAACATACACCAAGGTAACTCATCTTGAATGTGACTTGTCAACTCGTCCATAATCAAAGTAAAAAGAAATGGACTCAAAGCTAAACCTTGATGTAAACCAATGTTGATATCAAAATAGTCAGTCTTCCCCGTCGAGGTCCTTACACAAGATAAAGCCCTATCATACATATCCTTTATGAGATTAATGTATAGGACAGGTTCTTGTCTCTTCTCCAAAACTCTCCACAGTATCTCTCGTGGGACGGAATCATAAGCCTTCTCCAAATCAATAAAGATCATATGGAGATTCTTCCTTTTAGCTCTATAAATCTCCATTGTTCTCCTCAGCAAATGGATGGCTTCAATAGTTGAGCGACCTGGCATGAATCTGAATTGATTTTCTTTTACTTGGGAAACTTGCCTCAACCTTCTTTCGATCACACGAGGGGGAAATGTACATTTAAAAAAATGAGAGTGAGGTGCTTCGTTTATGGGTCAAGTTGGGCTGGAAAAAAAAATCTGATTAAAAAAAGGAGAATGAAATAGCCAAAAAATGATGATTTAAAAAAATGATTGAGAAAAGCCGAAAAAAATGAAGTCGGCTTATTTGTTTTCTTGTTTTCTTTCCATGTCTCTTGCCTTCTCCCAACATAGTCGACGGCATATATTCCAACTAGTATGGGAAAATGGGTGAGTATTGTGTAGAGTCGCAGGTCTGTTCTAGATTCATATGTCAGATTCCAAAGCAGCCAGTTTTTCCAGACTCTACGGATCTTCAGATTTCAGACTCGACGATTGGTTCCTAGTCCTCAATTTCAGACACGTACATGTATGCAGTCTTCTTTCAGATGTGCACATGTATGCCATCATTTGTCGTGGTCCCCATCATTCTTGTTTTCCGACCAGGGTTTTCATGTGATCCATAGGGTCTCCAGAGTAGAGTACCATTTCCTATGCCATATTGGCTAGAGTTTTCATGTGGTTTCATAAGGACTCCAGAGTAGAGTACCATTCTCCGTGCCAGATGGGAGAGACCCAGTTCTCCGACGAGGAGACTTTCATACTCTATTCTCCGGCGATCGTGAACTCCAGTACAAGATCCTTCCGATGTTCCTATGAGAGAGAACCCGCTTTGAGGTCCCTATGAGAGAGATCCATCTTCAGATATCTGTGTATGGATAATTAGTGATGCTCTTTTCGACCCTTTTCAGGGATGGAGCAGTTGTCTACATGTTGTGGCGAGCCAGAGTTCTCCATGTAAAGACTCATTCTTCAGCTGCAGTGACTCTGACAGGCGCAGTACAGAGCACATGCTCTCTGATGAGGAGATTCAGGTTACTCACAATCCAGCCCGTTCATCCTCCTCACCTGCACGGCATGAGAAGCAACGTTCTCTACAGCAGTCAACAGTTATGCGCGTTGAGTTGATATTGTATGTAGTGTCTTATATTGTTAGTTGAGATTTCTTTCTATTTGTCCAAGTTGAGCATTGCATGCTCCAGGTTGAGGGAGAGTGTTGGAGTATTTGTTTATATGTGTCACTTATGTGGGGAGATGAGTATATGAATCCCTCCAGGATCCATTTACCACATCCAAGTCTTCAGTCCCACATCTACCAGTTGGGAGATGTGGAGACTCAGTGGGGGTTATATATAGACCCCCACACTCATTGTATCCAGTGAGAAAAGCAATAAACTATCATCCCTTTGAGGCGTTCTCCCGTGGTTTCATCTCGCTCCCTACGGAGTAGGGTTCCACGTAAATCCTGTTATATTCTTCAATATTTATTCTTTATTTCTCCGATACGCTTCCACATTCCTATTTTCTAATAAGCGGTGCTAGCGGACTTATATATAGATGTACCTCTACCTATGAAATTATAATGTAATAACAAGTCCGCCTTATTTATTACAAACAATCCTGCATTTCATGAAAGAACTAAACATATTGAAGTAGATTGCTACTATACACGGAACATGATCCAGAAAGGCTTTATCTCTACATCCCATGTCAGTTCAGGAGATCAAACTGCATATATCTTCACCAAGGCTTTGCTCAGAGGACCTATTCAGAATTATGCATCCAAGCTGAGCATGATTGACATCTATGCTCCATCTTGAAAGGGAGTGTAGAGATATATTTTTATTTATGTATTATTTTATTTTCATCTATCTTATGTAATTTACCCATAGATCTCTCCTCTATATAAGAGATCCCTATGGTTTCATGAATAAACAATTCTCATTCTTTTCCCAACATAGTCCCAATTCAAACTTCATCTAATCTTGCTAGATTTGTCCCCTGTATTAGCCATTTAACTGTCTTATCCAAGATTTCAAAGCTTTCCAAGCTTTTGAAAGTTTGTGCCAGTATTTCATTCCAAAAGATGTTTGTTGTCCATCAGGTGACTAAACTGCTGATATTTCCTTTTTTTGATTCAGCAGTGGGCATCCAGATCCCTTTTGTCACGTGCTGGTTTGCACTGATGGATATAGCTTATAACATGTTATCATGCTCATTGTGAAAATAGTCTGGTCGGCTGTAGTATAGCGAGCAAGCTTTTCCACTGTGATGAGGCGAGCGAGCTAAGAAAGTCCCTCTGTCGACTCATTTAACTCGGTTGAAGATAGATCCCTCACCGCATTTTATAGAATTAATAAAATCTTTTTGGGTTTGCCCCGCCTCAGATCCACACCTTTGCATTTTTTTAAAAAATTACACACTTTATAATGGCTAACACCGGCTGTTTGGTTGTTTTATTTTCTTGTTTGTTACCGTTTTGTATGTACAAATCGTTTTAATGTGTGGTTCCTCTATTTATTCTTTGTCATTTTCTGCAGCCGGTTTGATATTACGCAGATTCCTGATGTTTATGATTCCTGCAAGTAAGTTCTCTTCTGCACAAGGAGAATAATAATCTTAGCATATTAATTATGGCATCTAATTCTTCTAAAAATTGATGATAGGGGTTTTGGAGAACACCTTGTTTTGTAGGAGGCGCACATATGTCATCATTTGTTGAACAGGTCCCTATACATTATGAATTTGGCTCTAAGTTTGAATGCATACCATGTGTGATGGAAACCGATGAAAGAGGTCTTGTACAAAGAGATCCATAGAGACTCCAGAGAAGAGATCTCATTCTCTTAGATACTATGGAAAGTGCCCAGTTTGAGGATCTCGTTTGAGAGATACATTACAGAGATTTCATGATTACATGTGGCAGCACTCACAAACTTCTTCATTAGAGATACTCTTTTTGTCTTCCGTATCCATAGCATTCAAAATCTCAACAACGGTTGCAAATTCTCCAGATGGCAAGTGAAAGAAGATGCACTTTTCATTTTAAGAGTTGAATTTAATTATGTACACGGATTATGTATGTTGAGCTTTTTTTAAAAGGAAAAAGGTTAACATGCCCAGACGACGCTCACTCAAAGACTATATATTCACAAATTATCATATAACAACTACAAAGACCAGAATCTTGTAGGCTCCTGGCGTGCACTATAATATTCTCCTCATAAAAACTTTATCCCTAAAAGATCACCCCATTCCATGCCAGCCATGTGGCACATGAGATGGTCACAACCCATATCCCAATCGAGTCTGTCCCAGCACATTGTTTATCCATCACAGAGGCACAACTCGACGAGATCATGTCAAGATCTGTCGCCTAGAGGAAAAATATGTTTAACCTCTCGGAGCCCTGTGGAGCTTGTGCATTAAATGAGTACATGGGGGATGTTGGGGAGATGGCGGAGGCTATGCTGCAAGAGAGGACAAAGGCTAGTGATGATTGGATGGTTGCTCGGCGAAGGAGGAGAATGTCTAAACTGGTAAGTCGGAGTGCTATGAGCACCTTAGCCCTGTTTGGAAATCCAAATTTGCAGGGAGATGCTTGAGGTGTGGAGGTCGTGACCGCATTGCTCGTCAATGTCGAGACCTAGTAAAATGCTTCGCATGCAGAAAGGCGGGCTATAGGAAGAGATCATGCCATGTAAGAAAGATGTGGCATCCTCGTGTGATGGAATCGAAAGGCAGTGAGGAATGTTTAGGTTCTATTCTTGTGGGTGTCGGCAAATTGGATGAATTATGAGATATTTATCTAGTAATAAAAAATAATATAAAGCCGTGAAAGTGCAAAGCAGCTTTTCAAGCGATCTATTATTGCCTTTAAACAATAACTGGTGTGTGTTTTTTTGAGTCAACAGAACTGATGTTTATCTCCACTTAAATTTGCAGCATCTTCGTTGTGTCTATTCCAGTCCCTTTCCCAGGAGTAATGACGACCCTGTCCCTCTTAAATACTTTTAACACTTTTGTATGGGGATGTTCACATCTTTAGCTGTTCCTTCCACTAATGATTTGAAGCTAATTTTGAATCATTGTCAAGGAAATGAACTTGAAACATGATGGACTTGTTTAACACATGGTTGCCACTCAAAATGCTAAAGTGCAAATTGCCTTATAACAATCCTCTACTCCTACAAATACATCAACTATTTGTGACTTTTCTATGCGGGGCCATTTTTGCGTTATTACTTATATTTGTTACAGCTGAAAGAAAGGAGAAAAGTCGGTGAGAGGAGTTTCTTTAGGTATAGAGAAGTCATGTGCATGAGCTTCCACCATGCCGTTTGTGGAGTGGTCAGATATGTGGCCTTACCTAGGTCTAATTCCTATTACTTTGCCAGGATTATTCGTAACTGCATATTTACAATAGAGATGTGGTGATCAGTTGGATCTTTAATTAACATTTCTTTTTTTTTTTGGTTGATGCTAGTTATAAGCAGAGAGGAGGTCAAATTCGAGTTGTAATTCCAGTTTCTTAATATGTTTTCCTATAGATAATTCGTTATGGGCTGCTGAATAACAAGAAAATCATGATCTGTAGGATCCACCTTAGTTGAATCCCCTGCAATGCTATCTTTGGATATGACATGTACCTGAAATTCAACTTTTTCTAGCCAAAAGTCGCACTTCGACAATTTAGCATAAAGTTGATGCCAATGTAGCGCCCTGCAAGTGACTGTTTCCACAACTCAAACCTGTGATTTCTAGATTATGCAGAGGCTACCTTTAATGCTTCCCCAAGACTCCCCTTCATGGTGGTCCATAAATAACTAGCAAAATAACAGTTGAACTAACATGTGCAAGCACTCCTTCTCGAACATGAGGGTCCACATCGCCCAGTTTAAAAGAAGATTGGAAACATAATCCTGGATAAGATGTGCAGACTATCTGAAGGTAGAGATTGAAACTTATATGGCCTCTTAAAATACAATTTAATATGCAGCGGTTACATGCTTTGTGCGTATTTGGAAAGTGATATTGCCAAAAAAAAATCATGGTTGAGTGACGTTTTACGAGCTTGTACATGGTCAACATGTGAGAAACCATGAACCTCAAGATGGCGGAAGTCGAAATCCTTATTGGTTAGCATTCTATATCTTCTAAATCAATTCGCTTGAAAAAATATTGTCTAAATCTACTCAGTCTGGTGCTAGACTTCTAGGATTGGAATTGTTATAGAGTCATTGCAGTCTATCTGGAAGAAGCAATCACCGACTTCCAAACAACTAAGTTTGCTTCTGGACAATCATCAAGTTTTTTTGAATGTGTTGGGAAAATAGAAGAACTTGTTTATTCCACCAGCCCTAGGCTCTCTTATATAGGAGAGTAGCCTATGGGTAAATTACATAAAGAGTACGACAGGAATGGAAAATAATAAAAGACTACATAAGTAGATAATATATGTTTACACTCCCCCTCAAGATGGAGCATAGATATCAATCATGCTCAGCTTGGACGCACACTTCTGAAACGGGCCTCGCAGTAATGCCTTGGTAAAAATATCTGCAGTTTGATTTTCTGAACTAACATGGGATGTAGCATTGAATCCCTTATGGATCATGTCACGTATAAAGTGGCAATCAACTTCAATGTGCTTGGTTCGTTCATGGAATGCTGGATTGTTTGCAATGAACAAGGCCGCCTGATTGTCACATTCTAAAGCCATAGGAAGTGGGACTTCTATATGTAAATCTGTAAGCACAGCTTTTACCCACATCATTTCTATACTAACTTGGTCCATAGCCCTATATTCAGATTCAGCACTAGATCTTGCTACCACAGTTTGTTTCTTGCTCCTCCATGAGATTAGGGAATCTCCAACATACACAGCAAACCCAGAGGTGGACATCCTGTCCTTGGGACACCCTGCATAATCTGCATCTGCACAGGCTGAGATAGAGATCACCTTGCCTTTCTTGAATAGAAGACCCGCACCTGGGGATGACTTGAGGTACCTGAGTATCATATGTATGGCATCCATGTGAACCTGACGTGGTTGCTCCATGAACTGGCTCACTCGACTCACAGCAAAGGATATATCGGGCCTAGTGATAGTGACATATAGAAGTGTGCCCACCAGTTCTCTGTATCTTCTCCTATCCACCTCCTCTGTATCATCATCATATAGCTTCATACTGGGGTCCATTGGTGTGGTAGCAGGTCGGCAACCAAGCATTCTTGTTTCACTCAACAGGTCAGTGACATATTTTCTCTGAGACATTACCAACCCATACGGATTTCTGGCGAACTCCAGTCCCAGAAAATATCTAAGAACTCCAAGGTCCTTGGTGACAAATTTGCTACCCAGCATTTCTTTCGCCTTCTTTATCCCTTGTACATCATCACCTGTAATTAAGATGTCATCTACATAGACCATGATTGCAATAATACCTTTGGAAGTCTTTTGTACAAACAAGGAATGATCAGCATTTGAACGTTTGTATCCATGTTTTCTCAAGAGATCTGAGTGCTTCTGAAACCACGCTCTGGGGCTCTGCTTAAGGCCATAGATAGCCTTATGAAGTCTGCACACCTTGGAACACTCCCCCTCAACAGCAAAACCGGGTGGTGGTTGCATGTAGACTTCCTCCTGTAAGTCACCATATAAGAACGCATTCTTCACATCCAACTGATATAGCGGCCACTCACGAGTAACCGCAACTGACAGCAAGATCCGTAGAGTGGAATGACGGGCCACTGGCAAGAATGTATCAAGAGAGCCCACCCCGTATGTCTGTGTAAAGCCACGAGCAACAAGACGAGCCTTGTTTCTGTCAATACTGCCATTTGCATTCTGCTTGACTGTAAATACCCACTTGCAGCTCACTGGTGACACATCTGCAGGTATAGGAACCAGACTCCAAGTTCCTCTAGACTGAAGTGTTGCCATTTCTTCCTCCATTGCTAGATGCCATCTACTATCCTTCAGAGCGTCTTGGTAACTCCGTGGAATATCTACAGCTGACAAAGCGACTACAAAGTTCCTGAAATCTCCAGATAGTCGTTCAAATGACGCAGAAGCTGCTAAAGGATATGAGGTGCAGCTCCGCTTTGACTTGCGTATAGCAATAGGAACATCTAAATCAGTTGTGTCCTCGTATGTCCTCTGTAACACATCCTGCTCAGAAACATCATCAGATCCATCAATAGTAATATCTTCAGAATATACCTTAGGCGAGCTAGGTGATGAGTCATGACCATGAGCTAGAGCAGGCTTGCGGGTATAATGAAATGGTAGTGATGAAACAAGTATAGTAATAGGAGGTGCAGATGATGGTGGTGGTAGTGGTGATGGTGGTAATGGTGGTGGTGGTGTCACATAGATGGCATCGGTAGTAGCTGGAGGTATCAACTGATCACCTGAGGATGAAAAATACATTACGGATTCAAAAAATGTAACATCTGCACTAACAAGATACCGCCTGCACAATGGATCATAGCACTTGTACCCCTTCTGAGTTCTGGAGTACCCAACAAACACACACTTGACAGCCCTAGGAGAGAGCTTGTCAGTACCGGGAGACAACTGGTGGACAAAGGCAACCGAACCAAACACACGAGGAGTAAGGGAAAATAGATCTTTACCAGGGAAGATAAGGGAGAAAGGAATCTTTTCACCTGGAACAGATGACGGCATACGACTGATTAGGTAACATGCTGTAAGAACCGCGCCACCCCAGTAAGAATAAGGAGCATGGCTCTGTATAAGAAGTGACCCGGTGACATCTAGTAAGTGGCGATGTTTCCTTTCAGCGATCCCATTCTGTTGGGAGGTATAGGCACAGGATGTCTGGTGGATAATCCCTTGGGATGAGAAATAACTGGTTAGAACATGAGTACACAATTCCAGGGCATTATCACTTCTCATAATTTTAACAGATGTGAAAAAAACATTACGAATCTCATTAAGAAAATTGATAATAATATTCCCTGCTTCATATTTATTCTTTAACAAAAACACCCATGACACATGAGAGAAGTCATCCACAATAACTATATAAAACATGTGTCCCTGATGATCAGGAACACGACTCGGACCCCAGATATCAATGTGAAATAACTCAAACTTGGAGGTACTACTCCGACACTGACGACTGGAAAAGGTAGACCGATGATGCTCTCCCAACTGACAAGCCTCACATTGGATAGATGTGTGAGGCAGACCTTGGGGCAACACACGATGCAACTTCTGAAGCGGTAGATGTCCGAAGCGCAGATGCTATAGCAGAGGGGATACAGGTCCAGTAGGTAGGGATGAGGTTCCAGCAAAAGGAGGCTGACTGAGGCGATAGAGGCCGCCTTGCTCATAGCCATGACCAATTACGTTGTCCGTAAGGATGTCCTGAAAAACAAGAGAAGATGGATCAAAAATCGCCCGACATTGTAAATCCTTTGTTTGGCTGATAGATAACAAATTCATTGAAAAATCAGGTGCATGTAACATATTCTTGAGCTGCATAGATGATGTCAGTCTAATCTCCCCTTGACCAGTGATTGGGGAATGTGTGCCATTAGCAATGACCATTGTTCGACCTGGAGGGATCTGTCTGTATCATGTAAGTAGACTTTGATCGTCACATAGATGATGTGTGGCTCCAGAGTCCATAATCCATGCTAAAGTATCTGATCCACTACTAGTAAATGCAAGTGTGCTACCTGATGCACTGGTAGAAGCAGAGGCGGATGCAGCAGCGTCAGACTGGCTCTCAGTAGTATGTGCTGGGCCGGATGGAGGAATAATGCCCCTTAGACGGGCAACAAGGTCATCAAAGCGTTGATCCAAAGAGACAGCAGATGGAGGCTCTATCTGCTCAGCGACTCGTGCAGATGCCGGAAATCCATGCTTGGAGTAGCATGTGTCTTCAGTATGTCCGGTACGATGGCAGTAGGTACATGTTGGCCGAATACGGTCTCCTCTACCACGAGGGCCACGGCCACGGGTACGATGGTGACCGCCACGACCTCTGTTGACAGCCATGGCGGAAGCAGTCTAATTCATAGTTGCATTCCGGTAGGTTTTCTGTTGCTCTGGTGTGGCTGTCAGGGGCATGAAGCTATACAGTTTCTCAAACATCCCTCGCAGAGATGTGTACAGTGAGTGTAGAGGACGTCCATTCTGCTTGATTGTGAATATGTCATGCTGAAGTTGTAGAATCTTTGTCTCATTTTTCGCTTGAGAATATATGGCGGCTAAAATATCCCACATATCTTTGGCTGTGGGCTGATGAAGAATATCATTGGCAATCTCGATTGCCAAAGTTCCAGATAGCCATACTTTAGCATATGCATCATCTGCCTCCCACGAGGCATTAACTCCAGTCCTTTCTGCAGGCTCTTCTTCAGTAAGAATGTGCTTCTTACCGGTTGACTTCATCATATTCATGAACTGCATTGCCCACAGTTCATAGTTTGAACCATCCATCTTCACAATCAGCGCTGGACCTCGAAAGGCGCCTACGGATGGGATATCTGCCTTGCTTTCAGACATACTTGCAACCGAAGACTGGAATAAGAGACCGAGGATAAGATCGTCTACACGGACATAGACGGGTTTAGTTGCAAGATGTAGACTTCAAGCAACCAAACCCATTCCTTTGGAGTTGTGCGCGCTAGAAACCGTGCAGGGCTGATTCACTGCTTAGAGACGCACAAGAAGAAGCGCGCGATAGGGTGCGCAGGGAGCACGCGAGAGGGCGCGCAGACGCATACTGGTCACGCGAGAGGGTGCACTACCAGCGGCGCGCAGACGCGTACATGCGCTAGATGCGCAGGAGATGCACGCAAGCGCACGGCCGGCGAGTACTGGAGGGTGCACGTGAAGTGCACTAGAGTATGCGCGTGAATCGCGCTGTAGGCGTGTGCGAGGGCGTAGGCGAGGCGCACGGGACGCAGGGCTCAGCGCATGTGAGGCGCGCGGCGCGCTGGAGGGGGTCGGCGATGCACGGCCAGCGGCGCGCGAGGGAGTCGAGGCGCACAGCGGCGGTGCGTGGAGAGGGAGGCTCGACGGTGGGGTTAGGGTTAGGGTTTCAAGAACTCCGGTCTAGGACCGTCGCTCTGATACCATGTTGGGAAAATAGAAGAACTTGTTTATTCCACCAGCCCTAGGCTCTCTTATATAGGAGAGTAGCCTATGGGTAAATTACATAAAGAGTACGACAGGAATGAAAAATAATAAAAGACTACATAAGTAGATAATATATGTTTACAGTCATATGCTTGGATGAGGCTGCAGAAGATATTTTGCCTCTTCTTCCATTCTACAAATTGAACCAGTAAAGTAGACAATGAAGGAATTTAGGCACACATGTACTCTTCGGGGAAATGCATTGCTAATATTTTCCTTTGTGTACTGGTTATGCTTTGAAAGTCGGCCTATTTTTGCTTTGAAGTCTTACTCATACTCATTTTGTGTTCGCTTAAATTGTGCTAGATATGATCTCCTGCATAATGCACACCTCAATCTCGAAGGTCTGGATGAGCTCTTCAAAGTGGCTCAGGTAACTAAGCATAGATATAGGGTTCCTCACTTACAATCAGTTAAGCTGAATCGAAAATTATTATTTTGATAGTTTGTGAGATGTCTTATTGGCAATAATGGGTAGGATGTTACCATGCTTCCCTTGGTCCGAGTAAACGTGTTAAGGGAGCATGCTTGCTTTTTAGTATCTGGTGTTAGTATCATCTTCTATTGCTTGCTTCAGTGGTTGGTAATTATTAATTTTCCGTTTCAGCTGCTTGCTGATGGTGTCATTCCTAACGAATATGGGATCAATCCAAAGCATAAACTTAAAATTGGCTCAAAGGTGATCTTTGCGTAGTACATATTAGAATCAGTGCTACTGCTCTGAATTTTTAATGTTCTCCAAAGGCTCTGTGCATTTTTAATTGGTAATGGAAATTTTGTGGGTATAAAGTTATCTGAAGAAGTGTACCGACATTATTTTAGTTTGTTTCTGTTTTATTTAGATTGCCCGTCGTCTGTTGGGTAAGATATTGATTGACCTGAGAAATACCCGTGAGGAAGCCATCAGTGTTGCTGAACTCAAAAGTAGTCAGGATGGAGATTCAGCTCTATCAACGACTGCTATGGAGGATAAAGACTTCTTTACTCGACCTCTAAACAAAAATGAAGATACACGAAGAGGGAGTACAAGTGAAAAACCACTGGACCAAGATGAAGATGATGACGACAAAGAAACCAAATACCGTCTCGATCCAAAGTATAGTGTTAAGCACTTAACTTCTGTATTTTTAATATGTGTTTAACTTACTTTCTCTATATTCGACTACTTTCTGATAGGTATGCTAATGTGAGAACGCCGGAGAGACATGTCCGCACTCGGTTGTACTTCACATCGGTATGTATGCAAAATCTAGTTCCCATACCAAAGTCTGTTTGGTCTTTGTAATCTAGCCAGACTTTCTTTCATTCTGGTGATTCATTGAGACCTTCATCTTATATTCAAATAGTGTGCCAGATTTTATTTAGTTCGCCTGATTTGTTTCACATTATTGACATATTTTTTTCTCCAATTAGCTTTTCATCTTAGCTAAGTATCCCCTTCAGGGTGGGTGGACGCACATCAACAGGGGAACTCGCCCATGTCGCTCGCATTAGAGCAGGGTTCCCTCATGAGATGGTGCTGGTCTGGCAGGTTTCAGGGGCAGATGTTTGTGGTGCGGGGGCGGTGGACATCACGCTGCGGAGTGTAGGGACCCGGTGTGATGTTTTCTGTGTAGAAGGAATGGACACAAAAGTTTCTCATGTCGGTCGAAAGATATGAGGAGGCCTTTGTTTAGGGCGAGGGAGGCGTCGGAGGGTGATGAAGGGGATCTGCTCATTGGGGTTTGCATGAGTATGGAGCGAGTTCTCGCGGATGCTATAGAGGACATTGGCGTGGCGATGGGTGTGGGTTTTGGGGGGGATGTGGTCAAGCTTGAGGGGGCCGTGGTCTGCGCACGCATCTCCGCAGAGGAGGCGAGAAGTATGGTGGCGTTGATGCAGAGAGCCGTTGCTCGAGTTCACTGGCGGAGGCCGCTGCTACGGGGTGGGTGATGCGACATGAGGCGGAGATGTCGTCTGTTTGCAATTCGGGGGCTCTTGATCGTAGGTCGAAGTGAGGCGGTGATCCGACAGATGTTGGCGCCGGTCTTGAAGATTCGGTCGATCCGGTGGGCAGCCGCCGTGGGTTGTGGCGGAGGGTTGCAAGGTCAGATGTGCATTGCTGACAGTCCTCTAGGTTGTGTTCCATGGATGCGAGTTCTTCGTGGAGGTACGTGAAGATGAGCGACTGGTGGAGGCTACCGGTGCGCCCCTCTGGAAGCGGATGGTCTGGGCACGCTCGGGGTCTCGTCGTCGGGTTGTTCACGGGAAGGGGATGTGTCTCTTTCCAGTGATTTTAAAAAACATGGGTCAAAGAAGGAAACTCATGGGGAGGTGTGTGTGTGAACCCCCTCAAATCCGGGTACCCATTTACGCAGCATTCGCAATATAACATTCACAAGTGATCACATTAGCTACTTGAATTTGAGGGGAAATTTTTCGTGTTTCGCATTTTGCCATGACATTCAAATCAATATTCATAACCATATAACAACAGCAAGATATGCCACCAAATTTCTGTCATTAATTTCCATATATATATATATATATATATATATATATATGACATGTAACAAACTAGGCTGACAGTGTGTACATGTAACAAACTAGTGTTATTCCTGCATGCTACCGACTGCATGGTTCCTCAATTTGCGGCTGCGGCCTGGTTGAGGACAGGGGATCAATCCTGGTGAAACCTATTTTAGTTAGTGTTGCTATAGGACACCCTCTCTGCGGCCTGTGTCGGATTAGGTATAGCTATTTAACTATTAGTCGTAAGAAAAACAAGTTGGTGGTTATTATGACTGCAACTATGAGCTCCCTGGTAAAACAGCCTCCTGAATTTTTCACCGAGTTTTCAGCGTATTCTTTTAATTAGCTCCACACTGAATCCCGACTAGCCATCGATCGTCATTCTTTCTAATAGTTGTGATCAGCATGCTCTCTTCAGCATATTATATTATCATAGTTGATTTCTCTTTCTTTAATTGCACCCTCATGATATTATATTATAAAAATTTTCACTTATGCCCATTTGTGGGTTAATTTCGTTGGATTTTTAAAGTAAGAGTTCATTTATATCCCAGGAAACATTTTGTCCCACTTCTGCTTATGTTTCTTTGATTGAAAAATATGGATATTTCCTTCAGCATTGTTTTTCATGTATATCCTTTTTTACAGGAATCCCACATACATTCTCTAATGAACGTCCTCCGCTACTGTAATTTGGACGAGACATTGCAAGGGGAAGAAGGTCTAGTGTGCAGGAATGGATTGGAACGCCTGTTCAAAACTCAGGAACTGGACTACATGAGTTACATTGTTCTGAGAATGTTCGAAAATACGGAGGTACTTTCTCTCAGATAGTTTGTCAATTGCATTGCAAGGCCATATATTATTGCAAAATGGTTGACTTAGTTTCCAGTGCTTTTTTTCTCGGTAGACTGGTCCGTAATAGATATATGCAATCTTATTAGCACATGACTGAAACTCAGGTGGCTCTAGAAGACCCGAAGAGATTTCGGATAGATCTGACATTCAGCCATGGTGCAGATTTAAATCCTCTAGAGGTACGCGTGTTCTCATACTAGTACACAATCAGCATGAATTTTCGAAACCTGCAGGTTATGTTTTGAAATGATGGTGCTTACTAATGAATGCCTTCTCAATCAGCACAATGAAGGAGATGCTATGCTTCTGCATAAAGAGCATACGCTTCCAATAAATGGACCAGAACGGTTGCAGGAAGTGGGATCCTATCTCACACTAGAGAAGATGGAAAAGATGTTACGCCCTTTCGCCATGCCTGCTGAGGATTTCCCTCCTCCCACGACCCCACAAGGTTTTTCTGGTTATTTTTTAAAGAGTTCTGCAATGCTAGAGCGTCTTGCCAGCTTGTGGCGTTTCTACAAGCAGTCCACAGCTAACAAAAGTAGCTGAAATATCATAATCTATTTAATTTCATGCCCAATAGTCCCCAACAGTAACATGCAACTGAGGAGACTCCTTCGCATTGCCCTTCTTTTGATGCTCTCTTTCTCCCGGATGGTCCAAGGTGAGGAAAATTTTGGGAAATGGAATTGCATTCATAGGTTTTTTTGGTGGTTCTGATTATTCTTTTGTTGTATATAGAGACATTCTTTTTGATGAAAAATGATCACATTATATGTAACCAAACCGAAAAAGATGCATCTGATTTCATCTCTATAGAGATATTCTTTTTATGAAGTTCATTATGCTCATTTTTTTACCTTTTCCTGTGCCCTTCTGAAAGTCGGTTTAATTCGATCATTTGCTTTGCTTCGTTTCACTCTATCAATGGTTGCAGCGAAGTGCGTGAGAATTGCAGCGATTAAGGAGTTTCCTGAAGATTGTCAGATAGTAAGAGAATTAGCAAAATGTTAATTGAGAAAAGAACTTATCTTTTCTGCAAGTTTTTAAGAAAATGTTTTGCATCTAATTTAGATTTTTATTTGTACATAAACAAGTATACAAAAATATCATTGCTACATATGTATAATGCGTCGCAGTGTGAGCAATGTAGCTGAAATTGTAACTATAGTCCGTATGATTGGTATTACCATTCTAGTGTTGCTTCTTTATATACATCATATGCTGATAGCTTTGAAACACTAACCAAACTACGGTACAGTTCAAATAATATCTTAATAAAAATTGTTGAGTTGGACATATCTTTATATGGGTAAATGGATCATTGGATGAGAACTTGTTTGCCTAATTCTATATATTGTACTCTTCCTCACCTCTTTTGTGATTACCTTAGTGAAGAGAGCCCTAATCTCGTGTCTAGGAGATTAGTGTTAGTGTTCGTGTGTGCCTCTGTGTTTTTCCCTCTTCTTAAGGTTTTCCGGGTAAATCCATATCTCCAACTTTTTGTACTTTGATTGATTAGAGCTGGATTGAGGTTTAATCTCTTCCATTATCGTGCTCTTGTTGTGATTCCCTTGTGTGTGGTTCCAGAGTAGTAGACTGGTTGATAGACCTGTGGAGGTACCCTTGTGCATGGCCTCTTGTGCATCCTGTGTGCAGCCTTGGTGCACGCCTCCGTTCAGCTCCATTCTCTGTTCAGGCAGCTTGTTCTTCTGGTAGATTGTGGAGCTCCAGACGAGGACTCCTCAGGCGTGGTACTTGCTTCTTGTTGATAGACCTGTGGGGTCTTGCTGTGACTGGAGTCATCCCATGTTTTGTGTTATATTGGTGTTGGTTGTAGTTGTTGTGGGATAATTTATGACCTATTTTTGACTCCTTTGGTGTGATAACTTTTTTGCTGCTGCTGCTACACGTGGGCTGGAAGTTTTGCACCTTGTGCTTTATTGTCATTGTTGTTGATAGTGAACTCAAGGTGTCTGATGGAGTATCCGTGAGAGATAGTCAAAGTCTAAAGGGCACGAGTTTGACGATAAGTGACATTACGATGCATGGAGCATCCAAAAAACCTGACATAGCAAAGGATACTCTCACGGAGTTACACTCTTTCTTGAAGGATTCATTTACTAAAGGGTGTAATTCTTTTCAGTCGATAGGTAGTGGTTCAGCTTATAATACAAAGAGAGCAGAAAATGCTTGCTCTACTAAATGAGTAAATTATCGATAGTGGTGCATCCGATCATATGACAGGTGATCCGAGAATGTTTCATGATTATAAGTTGTCATCTGTAAGAGAGAAGGTTAGGTTGGGTGACCACCTGGGAAGTCCTCGTGTTGCGCCCATTTTTTACTCTCAAAAAAAATCTGTAAGAGAGAAGGTTACCGTTGCAGACGGGTCTCTTGATATTGTTGCTAGAAAAGAAACGATTTCTATTATCGATAGTTTCCTCATCAATGCACTTCATGTCTCTGATTTCTCAATAAACCATGGATGTCAGTAAAGATTAGTAATGAATTGCACTGTATGTTAAATTTTTTATCACAAGTTGTGTGTTCCAGAAGACTTGCAGACATGAAAATTGAAATTGGTTTTGTTGAGGATGGCTTGTATCGCCTTCCTGCTCGAATCAGTCAAGCCCTTGCTTCTATGATGAAGGTTGGGATCGTGAAGGGCAACTCTACGTTAGTAAAATAGTGGCATGAATGGCTCGATCTCATCAAATTTTCTTCTTTATAAAAGTTGATGTCTGATATTTTTTCAGGATTATCGATAATTGATGTGCTGTGTGAGTTGTCTAAATTTGCAAAACAAACACGAACCATATATCCTATTCTCTACCAATAAATCCACTCATGCCTTTGAGTTTATGCATTTTGAAGTGTAGGCTCGTGTAATATTCAGAGTTGGCAAGAATATCACTGCATTATCTTTGTTGACGATTGGTCAAGACATACTATTATCTTTCTTATGAAGAATAGGAGTGAGGTTTCTGGTATCGTTAGTGAGTTTGTTGCCCTTGTGGAAAGACAGCACAATGCCAAGATAATTTATTCATTCAAATAATGCTAGAGTGTACTTGGTCGAGTCTATTCGAAAAACTCTTGTTGGGAAAGGGATTATTCATGAAACCCCGTACACTTACACTCTAGAAAAAAATGGTGTTGTCGAGTGAAAGAATAGGCATATTCTTAAGATTATCCATGCTATTCTCTTTCAACAAAAGGTTCTCAAGAAATTTTGGGGAAATGATGCCTCTATACAAGCATTTACTTAATGAACAAAATGTCATTGCATGTCTTAAATGGTGAATCTTCATTTATGCGCATTTATCCATGTCAAGAACCATTCTCTTTGTCACCTAAGGTGTTTGGATGTGTTTGTTTGTTGCATGCAAATGGCTCTGGAGTAGAAACTAGACATTTGTGCTAGTAACGGATTCTTCATTGATTATTCTACAACATAGAAAGGATATCCATGCTTTGATTCCAACTATGGTTGTGTTCTGGTTACTAAGGATGTAACCTTTTTGAACATGATGCTTTCTTTTTTAGTGTTCCTTTACCATGGGGTGACTAGATGTGAAGAGGACTTTCATGGGATTCAGTTCTTGGATGATGTCGATTACACAGTAATCCTCTTCAAGGGGAGATTCAATCAAATGAGAATGTTTGTCTTGATAGAGAAGATGGAGAAAATAATCCTCTTATGGATGTTTCGAGTGAGCTGGTTTTAGAAGCGTCAAATAATATTCATGCTATTAGTGATGGGACTAACAATGAATTGCAATATCCAAAGATAGAACAAGCATCAATTAGTACTCCTATTATTCTTGATGAGACTAAAGATGATGTTCAGAATGTAGAGTTGGAACAACTTATTAACAACATTGCTGAAAGGAAGGGTAAGAGGGTCATCAAACTCCCAGTTAGATATGCATGATGCACTCAATACCCTATTGAACGACATATTTCTTACTCTAAATTGAGCACTTCTTATATATATGTTTCCTTACATCTCTTGATTCTAACGTCGTACCCAGGAATGTGGTTAAGGCTAGAGAATATCCTACTTGGACCCTTAACAATGCAAGGAGGAGATGAATGCTCTAGTGAAGAATAACACTTGGGATATAGTTGATATCCCCAAGGGTGTGTACTTAGTCGGTTCGAAGTGGGTCTACACTATAAAATATAATGTTGATGAGAAAGTTGACAAATTCAATGCTCATCTTATGGCTAGATGCTACAGCCATAAATTTGAGATTGACCGGTTAAAGGCCTTTGCCCCTATAACAAAGATGAATATAATCAAAGTTGTTAATTGCCTAGTTGTTCATTTCTCCTGGAAAATGCATCAATTGGTAATTAAAAATGCATTCTTAAATGGTGAACTGTAATAAGATGTTTATATGAAGATGTCTCCTAGGTTTGAAGAGGAGGATATGTGTCGCAAATAAGAAAGGGTGTTGTATGGACTAAAGCAATCGCCAAGAGCCTAGTTTCAACAACTTTGTCTTGTCATGAACATGTGTGGATATACTAAAGTGGATAGAGACCACACTCTATTCATAGAGGAATAGTGAGAAAGATGTTTTCTTTTAGTGTATATGGGTGGCATGGTTCTTACTGGTGATGACGAAGATGAAACCTCCAACATAAAGAGGGCTTTTGTAATTGAATTTGAATTGAAAGATCTATATAAGTTGAAATACTTCCTAAGCATTGAGATGGCTCGGTATCCAAATAGTATGTGCCTTAGCCAACATAAATATGCTCTCGAGTTGTTGAATGATTCTGGCATGTTGAGATGCAAAGCAACCACTACTCCTAAGGAGACAAATCATAAACTGGGTAAAGATGACGGCAAGCCTCTTGATGATGCAAGGAAAGGAATGTATCAAAGATTGATTGAAAAACTCATTTATCTTATCCTTACTAGACCTTATATTACATATGCTATGAATGTGATGAGCCAATTTATTCTCTCTCATGTGATTGTGTAACTATAATAGAAAGTAAAAGTGTAATGGTAAAAACATTACGCCCATGTTAAGGAGAGCTCTAATAAGCTTGATAGGTATGAAATGATTGCAAGATCACGTGTGATGCCCCCCTCCTCAGGCCACGAGGGATCGACGGGGTGTGAGCGTCAAACCTATCTATCTCTTTAAAAAGTAGAAAGTATACTGAAGGAAACAGTGGCGGACCAAGGACTTTACCATAATGTTGGATACGTAAGCACATATAAGTGTTACCATATGTCCCCATCTATTTCTTAATTATGAATACAGATGTATATATAGTTATCAACTAGACGGATATGAAAATTATGTTATTATATCCTCAAAAAAGGACACGTATGTAAAACGGACACTCGTATACAAAAATATTAGAAATATTCTATAAATTAGCTTAAATATACATGTATTGGATGGAAAAGACATGATGTAAATATATTAATTGAATTTATATCATAATAATTATATCAAATATAGTAGAACATAGTAAAAAATTATGTCATATATTGTTAGAAATAAATATATAACTATATTTATATATGAAAACGGATATATGAATACAAATATGTGTGAATATTATAATAATATTTATATTCTTTTTAAAATGGATACGTATATGCATGTCAAAATCTATCTAAACCAGATACGATGACGGCTCATCAATTTATTTGCTCAAAAGGGCAATTTGGTCATCAACTTTTGCATTAACTATGAACACCAATTAATATTCCGAAATAATAAATTTAGCTATTTTTATTTTTGGTATTTTTCGCAATACCATAATTAGAAAATATCTTTTTTTGTACTGGGCGACGTTACGTGGGACAATGTTTGTATCCTAATGTATTTTTTTGTAGAATCTGCAGTTCCTTTTGTAACGATTGCGTGTTTTTTGTATTTAATGTGGTTCCTTCAAAATTAATCAGCTATTTGTAAATTTAGTTTGGTTCTTTGTAGAATAGAATTCATATTAGCAATTAATGTGTGCGTCTTTGTAGCGATTATATAATTTTTTGTATAATAAATTTTATATTGTTCTTTGTAAAAATGCAGTAGACATTCACGTTAAATCCATGAGTAAAATACAACCATATATGTATAATACTCATCCACAATGTATAATGCACATTCAAAATGTGTAATACACATCAAATATACAAGATATATAAAAAATGACAATTTTTATTCACACGAAATTGTTATGTAAAATACATATCAGATATGTACAATACACATCAAATTTGTATAATAGACATCGATATTGTATAATACAAACAAAAAATGTATTTCTACGTAACAATTCTGTGTCGCCCACTTCCGCCTTGTTGATGACGATGCGAATGACATCGTTAACTGCTCCATGTCGATGTTGAAGACGAAGATGAAGGGACGAAGAACTTCATGTCGACCATGCGTAGTTGTCCACGTGAGGATGGAGATAACATAGAGCTCCATGCCGATGTTGAATACGTCGATGAAGGGTGCGAAGAACCACCCGCCGGCCATGGTGACAGTGAAGATGGAGACGAAGATGACGAAGAGGATGACAAGGCCTGTGAAGACGACGGAGACGAGACATGTGATGTGCGCACGATGGAGACAAGCGATGACGGAGACGAGCGATGGTGGAGATGGAAATGGAGACGAGCGGCGGTCGACATCCTCCCCTTCCTCCCGCGGTCGACGTCCTCCTCCTCCCATTTTCTTTGCATGCGAGATTATGAAATGAATGGAAAGATGAGAGAGTTAATGAGATATTTTAGATGTATGTGTGGGATTTTTGGAAAGATTGGGAGAGAGATTAATGAGGAGATTAATTGGGTTGTTACATACTATATTTAGATAATGAACAATGACCAAAATGGGTTTTTAGTTAATTAAATTATAATTATAATATACCTTTAATAACAACCGACGGATTGAATATGGATGCATGAGATCGTTGGCCTTCCTTAAGGATGGAAGGACCATGTCTCATTTGAAAGATATCCTATATATATATATATATATGCAATCCTATGGGCACCCATGTCAATGTAGTGATGAATTTTGCTTTATCTTACTATCAATACAATGTCCTTGAAAGAAGATTTTCGAAATTCAAGATATATTATCTATAAAACAATAAAATTGATCATTCTAAATTTTCGTCTAGATTATAAGATAATAATGATATCATGTGTTTTAATTTAGATGCGTAAGATAATTATATCGACCATTACAAAGTACAATAAATATCATTATTAATTTATGTTAGAAAATAGGAATGCGGAAGCGTGTCAGAAATAAAGAAATAAAATATGAAGAACGCGGGATTTAACATGGAACTCTACTCCCTAAGGAGCGGGATGAAACCACGGGAGAACACCTCAAAGGGTTGATGTATGCATTGCACTTTCTCATCTGGATATAAGGGGTGTGGGGGTCTATATATAGCCCCCACTGAGTCTCCGCATCTCCAAACTGGTAGATGTGGAACTAAAGACTTGGATGTGGTAAATGGATACTGGAGAGATCAATTTACCCATCTACAATATAAAAGACGCATAACCAAATACTCCAACACTCTCCCTCAAGCCGGAGCATGCAATGCTCAGCTTGGACAAACAGAGAGAAAACTCAACCCACTCTACGAGACACTACATATAATATCAACTCAATGCGCACAACTATCGACTGTTGTCGAGAACGTTTCTTCTCATGTCGTGCAAGTGAGGATGACGAACGAGTTGGAGTGTGAGTCAACTGAATTTCCTCGTCGGAGAGTATGTACTCTTTACTACACCTGCCAGAGTCACTGCAACTGAAATGAGTCTCCTCGTCGAAGTACTCTAGCCCGCCACAATATGTGGACAACTGCTCCATCTCTGAAAAGGGCCGAAAAAAGCATCGCTGATTATCCATACGCAGATCTGAAGATGGGTCTCTCTCATAGGGACCTTGAAATGGGTTCTCTCTCATAGGAACCTTAGAAGGATCTCGTACTGGAGTTCAAGATCGCTGGAGAATGGAGTCTGAAGAAATCTCCTCGTCGGAGAACTGGGTCTCTATCATCTGACACAAAGAATGGTACTCTACTCTGGAGTCCCTATGAAACCACATGAAAACCCTAGCCAACATGGCATAGGGAATGGTCCTCTACTATGGAGTCCTTATGGCTCATATGAAAACTCTTGCTGAAACATAAAAGATGGGGACCACACAAAAGATGGCAAATATGTGCACATCTGAAAGAAGACCGCAAACATGTGTGTATCTGAAACTGAAGACTCGAAACCAATCTGACGTTGAGTCTGAATATCTGACCATTGTAGAGTCTGAACAATCCAACTAGTCTGGAGAATCTGAAGAAGACATGTGACTCTACACAATACTCCCTCTTTTCCCCATACTAGTCAGAATACATGACATCGACTATGTTGGGAGAAGACAATAAAATGGGGACAAACAAATAAGCCGTCATATTTCTCTCTCTCTCTCTCTTTCTTTTTTTTTAAATCTCGACTATTTCATTTTCCCTCTCTCTCTCTCTCTTTTAGTTGTCATCCCATTTAAAAAACATAAGCCGTTGATATTTTTTCGATTTTTTTTCTTTTTTTCTTAACAAGGCGCAGTCCCCCTCCTTTTTTAAATGCTCTAGGGTTCCCGATTGGGAACCCCTCTCTCATAACGCTCGCCTCCCCGGTGAGGGGTTTTCCTCGTACAACCTCTTCCTGGAGGAAGGCACATCTGTGCGATGAGGAGGCACCATCGATGCATCATGTGTGATGCGTTTGCGCGATGAGGAGGTGCCATCGATGCCGGGGATGAGGGGAAGACATGACACCATCGCCTGGCCTAGAGTTACGAGGGAGGAGAGGTTGTGATCTGCGTCGTACCTCCAACTAGAGTTGTGGGGCTCCGCCTTGCGACGATGCTACCGCCGCTGAAGAAGGAGAGAGGCAGTGCCGCCATCTAGGGTTCCAGAAAACCCACGATGGGCACCGTCTGTCGAGCGAGAAGGCGCCGCTGATGAGGTTGCGAGCCTGGAGCATGGATTTGCTACTGAATATTGACGCACTGGAGGAAGCACCGCGATGGAGCTTTAGGGCAGCTAGCGCCGCCTGCTTTCTACGGAGATGTCGTCAACAGGGTGCGTGCAGGCCTCTGCGAGCGAACTGTTCTACTTGCTCCAACTAGGGTTTCACCAATTGAAGCCCTTCGGCCTGGAAGTGCTAATCGGAGGATCTGATTGGCAACGTTGAGTGTTTTGTCGCTGGATTTGTGTCGCTACCAGAAGATGCATATCTAGAGCGTGGTTGTTGTGAGCAATATTAGGGTTTCAAAATGAACCCTAAAATTTCTGGAATATAATATTGAATAAATAATCTTCATGAACAATCTTCAAGATCAACGTCGAATCTCGAACTGATCATACAGATCTTCGAACAACAGATAAATATGAGTAATCTTCAAAAATCGAATCTCGAACAAAAGATGAAAAATTACTCCACAAGAATCGAACCCGTTCTGATACCGTGTTAGAAAATAGGAATGTAAAAGAATAAAATATGAAGAATGTGGGATTTGACATGGAACCCTACTCCCTAAGGAGCGGGATGAAACCACGGGAGAATGCCTCAAAGGACTGATGTATGCATTGCACTTTCTCATCTGGATACAAGGGGTGTGGGGTCTATATATAGCCCCCACTGAGTCTTCACATCTCCAAACTAGTAGATGCGGGGACTAAAGACATGGATGTGGTAAATGGATCGTAGAGAGATCCATTTACCCATCTACAGTATGAAAGACACTTAACCAAATACTCCAACATGTTGTAAATTGAATACACTTGTCACATAATATAATAAAAGAATTAATAATGTATGTAAGATGAAAATATTTTTTTTTATATTTTATCTACTTTTAGTACACTAATAAATCCATGCAGTTGGATATCGAATTAAGATTTTAAAAAAGTAAATATTTAAGTCAAAAGTACCTTTGTTAGTGGTATTTGAAACTTTGATGCATGGAAAATGTACAAATTGAACAATGTCACAAATACTACTTCCAAGATGATAAATGTGGGAACTAATTGGAAATAACAAGATTACGGGGAAAGAAGAGTATGTGGATGGGGAATATGGAGAGACTAATTTGGATGGGATTTGGATGGGATAATAGTTGGATATATTTTATTTGGAGAAGTATCAGAGGAACTTTACTGTGATGATTTAATTGAAATTATACATTTCATTTATCCAGTTTTGTTGTATATGTCTTCTCATCATTGTCAAATTAATAATATTATATATATATAATAAAATAAATTAGGGTGGATAATTAATTTTGAAAATGGTGGAGGATTTATTAACAGGGTACGAGTTGCATGTAGACATGGCCAAAGTGTGGGTCGGGTCGGGCCGAACGGGCGACTATATAAAACCCCTTGTCAAAGGCTCGGGTCGGGACGGCCCACGGGCCATACTCCTAGGCCCAAGCCCGGCCCAGGTCTGGATCGGACCGGACATGGGTCGAATGTATTTTTTAAAATTTTTTAATCTAATTTATAAAGATAATTAAGTTTTTTAGCATCATCTAATCTTTCTGAATCTAAGTAACTATAATAGGTGTTACTTAGCATATAAACTATAAAATACGATGCAATATTGATAATGTAAAACAAAAATGTGAAGTATATTATACTAAATGTATCGAAAATGGAATTTTTAAACCATATTTTTATATGTGTGGCCCGAACCGGGCCGGATTTTACAGCACGTGTCCACAGCTCGCCCAGTTGATGGGTGGGCCAAAGTGTTGGCCGGGTCGGTTCATTCATGATGTCTATTGGCTCAAGCCCGACCCATGAGCGGGTTGGCAGGCTGGGCAGGCAGGCTCCCGGTCCATTGGCCAGGTCTATTTGCATGCGTGGATTATTTGAAAACGAAAGGAAAATTTATTAAAGGCTTGTTAATTGCAGGTATGCAGATTGCTAGGACGCTAGAAAGGAAAATTAATTGGAGCTTGATGAAGTAATAAAAACTCTCCGAATGTGAAAAATGCATTGTTTCACATCATAAAAATCCTAAAGGAAGTCGTATCCCCTGTATGTAGGATTTAATGCTTGAATGTAATCGGAACCATTATTAAGGCATAAAAATCTTGAACAAAGCAAAAATCATATAGAATCTCAACGAAAATTGATATAAGATTTCACCATAATACCTTTAAAAAGGTAGGGAGATTCCTATTGCAAGATCCTCATAATAAATCTTGTGCCTAGAATCTTGAATGTACTTCTGTAGTTTGGACACATGGAATACAGCATGCTCACAACTACTTAAATCAGTATATTAAATACTTAAGTTATTGTACCCTATTAGGAGAATCAATCAAACAAAGATTTTTATTTGTCAAATCCATCAAGAACGAACTCATGGATGCAACTAAAGAACTAGCACACAAGTCAGGCACTCAAACACAAGTCAAGTCCACTTGTTATATATCATTTGTGTTTTTATGTTTTTAGATTGTTGAGGGGTTTTGGACTTTTTAATTTTTTTAGATTTTAAATTATACATGCAATAAAAGAATAATTTGTATAATAATTTTATACATTTTATTTGGTTTTTAAATTTAAATATCCTTTAATTTTTCAAATTTTAAATTGTATAAAATACCTTAAAATGGGGTAAATATTTACAGTAAAGGGAAAATGGGTTTTACGATACAAAATAGATGATAAAATATAATAAAAAAATGCCAACAAAATATTTTTTATGATTTTTACATTTTTATAAATGTTTGGAGAATTTTAAAATAAAAGAAAAAAATAAAGCAAAAATAAAACAAAATAAACTTTGAAAACAATTTAAAGGTAAGTAAGATACTTCAAATTGAGGATGTTTACAATAAAAAGAAGGCTAAAATCATATTGTGAAGATTTACATCAGGACCTCACATAGAACTTGCTGAAGCACATAATATCTCACATAACATCCGCATGCCCAACAACATTCTTTCTATTTGCACCGACAACAACATTACTCTTCACAGTAAAATAACATTTTGGGTAAATTATAAAAAAGAGTCTCAACTATACCTCGAATCCCAAATAAGAGCCTCATTTTCAATCGTAACAAATTGGGGCCTGAACTATCAACTTAAGGGTTTAAGGTCGGCATATAAGGGTCGTTGAAGCTTATATAGACCTCTATTTAAGACAGAAACATTAGATCAGATCCGTCTTTGTTACAATTGAAAAATGAGTTCTTTAATTGAGAATTGAGGTATAGTTGAGGTCTTTTTTGTAATTTACCCTAATATTTTTCAGTAAAAAAATGACAAACAATTATAAAGGGAAAAGAGAGAATTTTTCATTAAAGCCTGAAAGTAGAAGCGCAACAAAACAAATAATTCCACCCAACAAAGACAGCCAGGACGCTATGCACGGCAGATCTCATCCACGTGATTCCGCATCGCGCGACCCACCATTCAAATGCCCCCCATCCACGGTCGTGGGGCCCACGTGCCAGCCCGGGAGGAAAGCAGGGAAAGCGAGCGGGGGGGCAAAACGGTCATTACATACATAAATAACAACACAATTCACACCTGCGAGGAAAAACATCATGAAACCCCAAACCTAAACAAGAAATCCGCATCCCAGTCCCTCTCTTTTTGTTCTCTATTTTCTAATATTATAACGCTGCCGCTGCCAGGAGGAGGGCGGCGGCGATCGCGCGGCGAAGAAAACCACCTCGCGGGGGCACCGCGGCGGCGTTGCGGTGGTGGGATGGGGGAGGGGACGGTGGGGGCAGCTTCTCGGAAAGGATGTGGAGCTTCATGCCCTGGTAGCAGTACCCCATGCTGCAGATGAAGTAGTAGTCCCCCGTGTGGTTCAGGCGGAAGGCGTAGCTCCGCCCGCGGCTCCAGTTAGAGATCGGCCTCTCCGCTATGCAGTTCTCGTAGTCCGTCTTGTTCACCTGCACCACGTCCGCCATCCCCGACTGGTAGTAGAACACTGCACATACAAACCATAAGATCCTGCCGCTGCGCCGCAGCTTGAACGCTTATGCATGTGTAAGGAGATCGTACCGAGCCAGTCGCCAACGTAGAAGCGGGTGTCGTTTGCCCAGACGGTGTAGTTGACGCCGGGGTTCCAGCCCTTGGAGCCGCCGATGGTGTAGCGGTTGAATGCGAGGGAAGTTGGGAGGAGGGTGGTGGTGGCTGCGAGTAACGTGAGAAGGAGAGTGACCCATTTGGCCATTTCCTCTGCTTGGTTTGCTGTGGTGCTGGTGGGAGAGGGGATGTGAAGGTGGTGGTGCTTTCTTTGTTCTCTCTCTCTCCGTCTAGCTTTTATCTCCCTCTCTCTCTTGTCTCCTGTGTGGATTGCTGTGAAAGAGGTGAATGGCCACTCTGTGCGGCACATGGGATGCTTGGGGTGGATATTTTATTGTGGTAGATCCGGGGTATGGGCTATCCTTCCCTAACATGGGAAGTGTTGTGTTACTGGAGACTGGAGTGCCTATAGAAGGAAGGTAAGGCGCGTGCAAGTGTGCTTACTAATGTAGGGATTTTTACCCAACAGGTCCTATAAACATTTTAAAATACCTCTAGGATCTTTTGCACAACGTAATTACTTCATTGACTTTGTAAATTACCTCAAAAACTCTCATAGACTAAAAACATATTACCCGGAGGGTTCATGGGGTAAGAGTTGGCAAGTTTACGGGATCGAGGGGGAAATAGGTTGTTTTAAAGGTCGTTGAGGTGATTGGCAAAATTTATAGGATCTGCCGGGTAAAAATCTCTACTAATTATTTCTCATGCATTTCGTTGTGTCTAGATGGTGTTGAACAGTGGGATTCCTGAGCTTAAAATTAAAGCTTTCCGACGATCTTTGGGGGAAAACAAGAAGAGAAACCGAAAGATAGATTTTTCTTGTTCTCGTTCCAATTTTGGTGTTTGATCAAGATCTCGATCCTAAATTTCCGGGGTGGTTTGGAAATTGTGTTCGGGGACTTTGCCTTACAAAGAAAATGTAGAGCAATCTGCGAATAATTTTTCAAATATGTTAATGCGGGTCCTTAGATTTGTACAGCGGTATTACTATTTTAGCCAATGTCTGCACAGAGTTGTTTACTGTGTACCATCCAATCAAGGATACAATTTTACTATGTGGTATTGTGCTTTGTTTACAGTAGCATTAATTGTTTATTTTATGATGCCTTGAATTTGCTTGTTGATAATATTTTTGAGATTTTTAAATCTATATTTTTTATATTTTTATGCGTTAAACAGTCCATAATTCTGAATAACATGTATAGAATCCTAGACAGGTGGTAACCATTACATGGCATAATCCTCCTCTACAGTACCGTTAACGAATCCGTTAATTTTGATATTTTTGTGCTTCCATGTCTATCAAACTTGCGAATGTTGCGCCTCCTTTCTCCTCCACATCCCTTATCTCCTGTGGAACTCGATGACCTCCCAGGACCCGAGACTTAGAGGTGTTAATCGAATCGAATACCTTCGAATTCATGAGGATTCTGATTAAATTCGTTATAAAAATTTCGAATACGAACTCGAATCGAATTTCAAATGAATTTACTAATTTAAATTCAGATTCAATTCATTTAAAATTTCGAATATTCAAATTCGATTCATTTTATATCAAATTTGAAATGGTAATTCATGTTTTATAGCTTATATAAAAAATATTATATGAAGAATAATATAATATAAATATCTTATTGTGTAATTCTAAATTTGAAAGTATAAAACTATGATAAGTTGGAAAAACATAAAATCAAGGAAAAATATCAAACCAATACAATACTATGGATAAAAATACCTAAATTTTACAATTATTATGTGTCTTTTACAATCGAAATATATTCTTTTTTCTATAATGAAGAAATGTATAAATACAACATAATTATAGAGCCTATCAAAAAGATGCATTATCATTGACGAAAAAGCTGCACATGATAATTATCTCTGCTTGTCAAAGCAAGACAAGATCAAATTTATAGAAAGTTGATACAAACTAAGATTATTATTTGAAAAATGGGAATAGTAAAAATAATGTAGCAAGCTAAAACCTCTTCATTAAGCGCGAGTATCTTCAAACTCAAAAAACTAAGCCATGAAAATAAAATATCTAAATTTTTGATGCACAAAGGAACAACTTACATTATGGTGAGAATAACTTGTATATTACTCATTTAATGATAGATGCCGCATTGACAATGATAATCATCATGGATTGTCATGCAAGGAAAATCAAAACAACAAAAAGCAAAGGAGATATATCTAGATAAATTTCGAATCACGACAAATGTTAAGGAGGAACGTGAAGTAGCAAAATCATCATTTTCATGTGTTAGAAGAAAGATCATCATAATCTATTGTGGGTTTTAGGATCTTTGGTAGATAATGAAAGGGGAATGGAAACGACAGTGTAAGGAATGTGGGAACATGGAAATAAATGTGGGATGAGGATTTAGAATAACAATATTAAACATTTGATTTTTCCTATTAGATTTTAAGACTTTACTCTTTTTTATATTTAATATTTATTCTTTAACTGATACGATTATACATACATATATACATATTAAATTGGGTATGGATTAGAGTTCTTTGTATCCTCTTAATACCTTCAAATTTCTAAATAGCACTCTAAGATTGATTATTGTACTTATACAAAGTAACGCACACCTAAGCTATTGCACTAAGCTAAAGTAATAAGTAAAGATAAGATCTTCGATATATTGTATAACCGACACATGAAGGACTCACATTTCTAATTCATAATATATTTTGCAATCAAATCACTTGAACTTAGTTATAAAGAGGGAATGAATAAGATCGGGTCGCATTAGGAGGGCCTAATGTTGCATACACATGTCAGGCATTGACAAGTCACGTCGGTGTAGCATGGAAGTATGGAATTCATAGCGGTAAACACTGGATATGATAAAACATATCGATGGAGCCTAGATATGATTATAAGTTTAAAAGTAGCCACTTAATAAATGTAGTAAGTTAGTTTGCGAGTATCTTTAGTTGCTTGCACATGTTATGCTTTCTGATATAATGCAAATGCTAAATCATTCAATGTAAATGAAATGTAGCAGCTTTTTAATACATATTCATATACTCTTTTTTGTGTCTATTTGCTTGCAAATGAATTCGAATAAATGCATGACAATCTTTTGATGTAATTATGCTATAAATTCTTGCACAAGAATATTCAGAAAAGATCATAATCGACTCAGGGTGTTTGTTAGTTGTAACAAGTATGTATGTAAATATGTATGTATTATATGCATGTATATGTATGTACTGTGTATATATAAATACATTGATACATATATAGATATATGTATGCATATAAATATCGAATCGAACTAATACCGAACGAATTCAGATAAATTCTCATTCGATTCATTTGGGAATCGAATCCACAAGTTGAATTCAAATTCAGTTCATTTGTTTTCGAAACGAACTTTTTTAGATTTTTTATCAAACGAATCCTAATCGAATTCGAATAATTCAGTTCAATTAGCAGTCCTACCGAGGCTTTCGAGATGGTATTGTAATGGACGAGTCACAAGTGGTCTCCAACGTCTTCGGCCTTTGGTGCGCGACGAAACTAGAGGATCCCCGGAGGTCGACTCTGATTACGCTGTCCAAAAGGACTAGACTATGAGGGCGAGGAATGTGGACGATGCCCATGATGGTGCACTAATGTGGAACGTATGCTTTGCAGGAATGCAGCAGTAGCTTGGAGGTTAATTATTGCTACCACGAATCACGATATTGCTTTGGATTTGTGATCTATGGTAAGATAATGTTACGTGATTCCGATTAGTTGTTTGAAAATACCACATATCTGATGTGATCTCCCGATTGTAAACTATCTCTTGTATCTCCTCGATATAAATGGAATGATCAAAATGGTAGTACATATATAAATCGAAATTTTTTTAGAAGTAACTTAAACAGATGACCCCCTTATAAATAGGGTGGCCTTCATTCTCTACCTTCGACATCACTGCCACTCTATTGCAGAACCCCAATTTCTCCACCTTCAACTCCCAACTCGCAGACCTACCATGCCGACGGGATCAACTATGACAGATCATCACCGTCCTCGCACTCGAAAACAATACCCCACCTTCCCCTCACATCCCCTCAATGCGGCTAAGGACATCATTGATGCTCATATTATCCTCGATTATTATGATATGGACAAGTGTTAGATTTACAACACACGAGTAACCCCTGCTTGTGGATCCCAACCACTCCACTATTGTTGGTGATAAGTTTGTTCTCCTCAAAATGACACACAAGTCAGGCCCTCTTATTTGTATGTCTAGGGACGGAGTCAGAACAGTTTTAAGGAGGGGGCACAAGCTAAACAAATTTACTTATCAAATTCAATACTATCATGATAACTTTATAACGATGACAGAAGGGTAGATTATTTCATATGCATTTTTCCATATAAATATTAGAAATCATTTCGAACTCCTTTTTAGAAATTACCAAGGGTGTCCAGGTTTTTTTAATGATATTTTATATCCTTTTTTTTCTAAATTAATTGTGTTCTAGTATTTTTGATTTTTTTAAATCTAATCTTATGGATCGACTTCTCATAGCATAAACTATGTTTATTCCAACATGTATTAATTTTAAAATATATTATACATAATTTAATATATTTTATTATGAATAGTTTGAAATATTAATTTAATGTATATGCATAAAATTGCACGAATCTGATACATCTAGATATATATTTGACCAATCTAGTTATAACAATAAAAGTAACGATAAACTCTATAAGATTGAACAAAAATTATTAATTTAAAATTTATTAATCAAACTAGAGATGTAGTTAATATCTCCTTGCGTGGTAATCGGATTTGACATTACACCATAATGGGTCTAGAGTGATATTTTTCTTAAAATATATCATTATATCATCCATTGTTTAATATATAATGGTGATATTATCTATTGCAGAATTATATTTTATACTTGAAATCAATGATGAGTGTCATATCCGTTGTTATATCATTAGCACCGATGCTACAACAACACTTATTTGTTGTTGTTATTCTAAATTTTACCTAACCATCACTGTTTTTTAGTTGAAAAATTAGCGACATTAGACAAATTTTTGAAAAAGTGACGATACGTAAGACCCAATATATGGATCATTGCTAATGATATAGCAATAAATATGACATTTGTCGCTACTTTCAATAATAAAAAAATTGAAAGAATTATATTGTCATTGTATATATAACAACATATAATATAGTTGTAATTTTTAGAAAAAAACATCACATAAATGCATTCTATTGTAGTGTGACAAATGATTGATTATTTGTGATTATTTACATTTATTTGTATAACAATAAGATAATCATCGTATAATATCTATTACATGTTTATTTGTATAAGAAATTACTAATAGAAGTCAATCCAAGATAAAATGTAATGAATTTGATGATAACTTAATGTTAAAAGATAAGTTATTTGAGTAATAATCCAAGAAGAGGCATGTATGGTAATTTTTAACTCAAAGAATCCCAAAGTACTGAGTACATATATACATGGAAGATTGTTGGATTTTTAAAAATAGGGTTTGATAGGGTTGCCCCTTGCGGGTAGCCAACATGGCTGCCCCGTCTCATTTTTTCCGCATGTATATTCATCTATATATCCCTTCTATATGCCATTCAAATTTCGTCAGAAACAGAGACTCGTACGGCCTCCATCTAGATATGGTCGATTTAAAAAAACCTACGACCGTTAAAAGATGATTGTCTGGATGGAGGTCGTACGACTCTCTGTTTCTGACGAAATTCGAATGACGTATAGGAGGGATATAGGGATGAATATACATGGTGATATTTTTCCAAAAAATAAAAAACAATTACGGAAAAAATGGGACGGGGAAGCCATGTTGGCTGCCCGCAAGGGGCAGCCCCATTTTTTCCTTTAAAATATGGTAGTTTTTAACTCAAATATGTTTTTGAAAGAGTTATATTGTCATTGTATATATAACAACATATAATATAGTTGCAATTTTTAGGAAAAACATCACATAAATGCATTCTATTGTAGTGTGACAAATAGTTGATTAATTTTGTCTGGTTATTTACATTTATTCGAATAGCAATAACATAATCATTGTATAATATCTATTACATGTTTATTTGTATAAAAAATTACTAATAAAAGTCAATCCAAGATAAAATATAATGGAATTTGGTGACAACTTAATGTTAGAAGATAAATTATTTGAGTAAATAATCCAAGAGGCCTGTATGGTAGTTTTTAACTAAAAGAATCCCAGAATACTGAGTACATATATACATGGAAGATTATTGGATTTTTTAAAATAGGGTTTGATGGGGTTGCCCGCATGGCTCCGCATGGCTTCCCCGTCCCATTTTCTGCATTTTTTTATTTTTTTTAAAATTCTCACCATATATATTCATCTATAATCCCTCCTATATGCCATTCAAATTTCGTCACAAATAGAGACTCGTACCATCCAGATATGGTCGATTTAAAAAAACCTACGACGGTTAAAAGATGACTGTCTGGATGGAGGTCGTACGAGTCTCTGTTTCTGACGAAATTCGAATGACATATAGGAGGGATATAGGGATGAATATACATGGTGATAGTTTTAAAAAAAATAAAAAAATACAGAAAAAATGGGACTGGGCAGCCATGTTGGCTGCCCGCAATGGGCAGCCCCATTTTTCCCTTTAAAATATGGTAATTTTTAACTCAAATATGTTTTTGAAAGAGTTATATTGTCATTGTGTATGTAACAACGTATAATATAGTTGTACTTTTTAGGAAAAACATCACATAAATGCAATCTATTGTAGTGTGATATATAGTTGATTAATTCTGTTTGGTTATTTACATTTATCTGAATAGCAATAAGATAATCATCGTATAATATCTATTACATGTTTAATTGTATAAGAAATTACTAATAAAAGTCAATCAAAGATAAAATATAATGGAATTTGGTGATAACTTAATGTTGAAAGATAAGTTATTTGAGTAAATAATCAAAGAGGAGGCATGTATGGTAGTGTTTAATTTAAAGAATCCCAGAGTACTGAGTACATATATACATGGAAGATTGTTGGGTTTTTTAAAACTCCAAAGTGCACACATGGGATGTATTATATTCTCTCAAAAAAATTAAAGGGGGCATGTGCCCCTCCATGCCCGCCCTAGATCCGTCCTTGTGTATGTCAACCAAGGAACATTACTAACAAGGATAACAAGAGAAGAAGGAAAGAAATCACCCAAGAGAGAACCCAAGTAGCCCTCTTCCAAAGAGGGCATCGTTGATGCGTCTTCTTGACATCTCATATGAGTAGACCTGACCAGTGGGTCGGGGGCCCGCACGCTAGCTCACCCAACCTGCTCATGGGTCGGACTTGGGCCAAGAAATTGAAGAAATGAGTTGATTCGACCCGTTCTGTGGCCCTCCCGTCAAATGGGTGGCCCTTGAAAATATACAAAAATCTGACTTGGGTCAGGCCATAAAGACAAAAATATGTATTAAAAAATGATGAAAGGGAGGTTGATACATGTAGCAGCCTACATGGTTATTTCTCACTTTTTTTGAAAACTACTATCATGTATTTCACTATATCCCTCCAATATGTCATTTCAATTTCGTCAGAAACAGCGACTCATATGTCCTCCATCCAGAACAGGTAATTTTAACGATCTTAGAATTGTTGTAATTGATCTATTCTGGATGGAGGGCATAGGAATCTCTGTTTCTGACGAGATTTGAATGATATATTAGAGGGATGTAGTGATGAAAATACACGGTGGTAGTTTAAAAAAAATATATAAATGATGAAAAATGATCATGTAGCAGCCAAGGTTGGCCGGTACATGTAATAGCCTCCCTTTCCTCTTTAAAAAATATATGTTACGTATTTTTAATGTAATATACTTCAAGTTAATCTTCTACATTATTAAAGTTACGCTATATTTAGTAGTTTACATTTCGAGACGTGTATATTTCACATCCCCTGTTCTAGGTTTTAAATCCATTGCAGTACGCAGACGTTAATATTTCTGGCTGCAAAGCCAATTCAAGTGGCTTTAAGGGTACCTATTGGAGTGTTCTATTTGATTATGATTCAAATAAGCAATATCTTCGTTATATTCCGGGGCTTTCTCTATTAAGGAAATACTTGGAAGCCTCTTGTCAACTTTTGTATTTAATTAGGTTGGTATAGTATAAGTTTGATATGCTATACTATCATCGTGATTGTGTTTCTATTAGGATGAGCATCTCGAGTTTGGTACCATCATTCATCGGCTGAGGATAATATCAATGGTTGATGTTTGTCTTCTCTCCTAAATTAAAAGCAGTCTTTGTATCAACAGACTGGTTTTCTGCTAGATATAACGTGTTTTTTTTGCAGTCTTTCTTTATACCATGGTATTGACTTTCGATTTTTTTTAAGAAGAACACTTCTATGGTAATACTTCTATGGTGATGATATGAAAAATCAGAAAAGATTTACATGATAGACTATCAAAACCTGGAGGTAGAAAAGATGAATAACACATGAAAGAGAGAAAAGGCAATAATCAGAAAGTAGAACAAGACTCAACAAACACGTGGAGTCATACTCAGAATAGTAGTGTTCGATGGAGGTTCTCCAACTAATTCTTCTCTGTTGTTGTTTACCCACATGTTCAATCAACTCGACCTCGGATGATGAATAGTCTCGTGTGAAGAAGTATCCGTCTGGTCATATATGATTACATCAATCCGTGTACAATACTCCGGGACGGAGTTTTCATAATAATCCATGTCTATGGTGATGTACTTAATCAATTTGCTAGAACCTGAAGCAGAGAGAGGAGAAGGATCGGAGTGTTTCTTCCCTCTACTAGCAACCGGAATAGAGGAAGTGTCCTTTCTAAACTGAGTCTTTGAGGTGTTGGTCATTGGTTCTTCATCAGATGAATCATAATGTGTGTTGTATATTATTCATCAGATGTTGTATATTATCTTTGAATCCGTTACACACAGGTGTGTCACCCTGACACCTAGATGTGGTTCTACTATCTCTCAATCAAAGGAGTGATATGCCCGGACTGTTAGGTTATATCACACTCCTAAAGGAGATAGTAGACATGCACATCCAAAATGTCAAATATGGTTGAAGGTGGGCGCTTGCAGCTCCCAAATCCGCAAGAGTCGGATCTGGAGACTTAGGGCACAGGTCCAAGGTTTTGGGATCTAACCTTACGGCTACGTCTTCACCCACTCAAAGTCTGGAGGTATCTACATGTGCACAAGGATGGGGTTGCTCTCCCACAATCAATGATGTTCAATTTTTATTTGATTTTAATTAGTCAATAATGTTAGCATTCCTCTTGTTTTAATTGATTGTCACATGGATTTGAGTGGAGAATGAGATGCGTCTACACGGGGATTCCAATTTCCTTTAATCCTAAATGAGTGAAAACAGAGGGAGAATCGAAAAAGTCGTGCAGTGGAAAATATGATGATGAATGCAAAGTCAGAGATACTTGCGATGCTTCCTCGCAATCTCCGTGCAGGATGCTAAACAGAATTGTAATTTTCCTAACAAATATGTCTAATGCATGCACGGGAAGCCTCCTAGAATAAGAATTTCTATCAGCGAGTGATAGAACAATTTAATTTTGCTAAATGAGACTCGATCTAGTTGACCTAATTAATGTGAAAATGTGGGGCTAGTCCTACAAGCACAAACAAAAACCTAGTAGTTCTAATAGTTGCGGTGCAATCCTGGGACTATGTCAACCACCACAAGATATAGGGGCTTGATAGACCGAGTGTCCAGTCCGGGTACAAATGTGAGTCTTCAAACAAAAACTAATGAAAATAGGCAAGATAATTACAAATATTTGCAAAAATAAGAACAATACTCTCTCTCTCCAAAAATAAGGAAGTAAATTCTCCGTGCTTCTCAACAGGTTTGTAACATCCGAGTCCGAATAAACCCGAACCCAACTCGATTAAGGTCTAATTGAACCGATAGGACTATCAATCAATATTAAATGATCTGAATCGATCAATAGATCGTAAATCAGAAGTCGTTTTGGATCAATCGATAAAAACTCAATTGCATCATAAAGCGTACCACCAAAAAAGCCATCTATTATGTCCACATCTCAGTTCAATACTTTGTCACTGCCAAATTAGTAGTAGAACATTGAGTTTTCTATTCAAAAAAATGTTGCGTCATTATATCTTGGACCATGTATTATATGATAGTTAAAGTTCCATATACTATTTGATTTAAGGTCTATGAGAATAACAAAGATGGTATAACTTATAAATTATTCTCCATTCAATAATGCAGGGTTGGATTAGAAAAGTCCCTTTGCTGCTTCAAATTCAAGTAACTCTTGCATGCAATATGTTCTCCATTTCGGAAAAAAAGGGTACAATCCTATTACTTCCCTTTTGTTGCCATGCATGTACATGTATCCCTACTTTCGTTGCCTTCCATTTATGTCAAAAATGGATTTAAACCCCAACTTAAAGTGAAAAGAAGGCTTATTATTAGTTGTTTTATATCCATTCTAGTTGGGACTTGGGTGTATATTGCATTAGCCATAGATATGTAACTTCTGAGAAATTTCATGACAAATATAATTTAATATAGCTTGTGATCGCAAGATTTTTTTCATCGAGTTACTTATTCTAGTAAATATAAGATGGACGAAATTCCTTTAGCAATATCATCAAGGATGTATAAGAGCTGGGATTTTATAATTACATCGAAATATTCAAAATTGGATTGCATAGGTCCATTATAGAAATGACACCATGTTTGGTCGGACAAGCCAATCAAGCAGATTAAGTTCGAAAAAAAAATGTGCCATCCTTAAGCAATTAAGAGGGGTATCGAGAACTCATCTGCCATTTTTGAAAGACATCTTCGAGGAGGCGATTTATCATAACTATATTCGCTTCTCATTGCAATCAATTTAGAGCCAATGTCACATGTTGTGACTGAATAAATTTAATTTATTTTAGTTAAAATTCAATTCCAATAGGAAAGTTGATTTATTCTGGAAATTTCAACATAGCAGCCAAAAGAAGGCCCTTATCTTATACCTCTAGATTCTCAATGTGAAAGATGTTGAATCTCTATCAAATATTATCATAATGTAAGTTTTTCCAAAGATTATAGGTTGATATATGTCCAATTTAGTTCAATATTAGTCCAGTGTCATATATTAATACACTTGTTTTAAAAAGAACAAAACCACTATAACTATTATTATATGTGTCATAATCTGCATGTGTCCAATACTCTTAAGGCATGTTAATACTTCAGGAGTTTAGCATATGAATGTCAAGAAAACTTAAGCGATGTTAATACATACTCAATAGAATCTGGTGTACGAGAAAGTCCATGAAAAAGTATAATGCAAGTCAGGCGAAATGTGAGAAATTATATATATACATGCAGTTCATGGTCAGAACAACCAATATACTTTGCAACAGGTTTTAAGATCATTATAAATAGAAATCCTCAATCAATTGATCCTTGAATACAATTTCTATGCATCACTAAAGATGAGTTGTGACAAAGATCTAGATCTATAAAATCAACCACATAAAAGAATGAGAGAGAATTAAGAGGTCAGGAAAGTAAAGATGTTCGTAAATCAATGATAATAAAAATTTATGCCGGTCATGGTGACCCTTACACCTGACCATGTGAAGGCATGGTGATCCTCAACTGGGCGGAAGATAGGAAGCCTAGTTAGGGTAGCGGTCGCCAAGTATGTGGATCTAGGATCCCGGTCCTTTTTACAGGAGCTCTTGGAATCCCGACTTTTGACCAGTTCCGTTGACCCTCTGTTTTAGGGTATCTAGGCTGGGGGTCCCTCGATTTTAGTTTTTCGTAGGAACCCATCTGACTGTACCGGTTAGGCTCATCTAGAGTGACATTTCCGGATATTCTCTCTCACTCGTCTCAGTGGCGTAGTTTTGGAGTTGACATGTCCCTCTGATAGACCACATTTCCACTTAAAGGGCGAGACGGAAGGATCTCTTAGGAGATTTTCTCACCGCTTGAGTTTTGGTTACCGTTTCACCAATAGGCTTGGCGATGGCTACATCCGAATCATCTATGACTAAATCTGAATCAATTACATTTGAATTTGGAAGAGTTGTAATTGAACTTGGGATGGAACATGATTGAGTTTGGCTAAGAGACGAAATTGATTACAATTGGGTTTGATGGACCGCACTTCCACTTAAAGGGCGAGACGGAAGGGTCTCTTAGGAGACTTCCTCACCGCTTGAGTTTGGTTATCGTTCCGCCAATAGGCTTGGTGATGGCTACATCTGAATCATCTATGACTGAATCTGAATCAATTACAGTTGAATTTGGAAGAGTTGCAATTGAACTTGGGATGGAACACAATTGAGTTTGGGTAAGAGATGAAATCAATTACAATTGGGTTTGGCTAGTATTAATATCAATCACAATTTAGTTGTCTAGAGTCTTGATTAGCTAAAGGTAAGTTAGCTACAGTCAAAGTTAGTACAGAATCATCATACTCATCAATCACCAATCGTCGACAACGAATCGGATCTTGGAACTACTCTATAAGCGATAAGATAAGCTAGTGAACGTGTCAGGGACTTATTTAGGATGCATTACATTTTACCGCATGCCTACGGAGGCACCCCAACCCTAAGTTACTCTTCACGCCTTAGAGTCATAATGTGAGGTTACAAGACCAAGATCATAGACTATCCACTAGACTTCAGAAATCAGATAAAAACAATGGTCAGAACAGAAACTCATCATCACCAACACCAAGATCTATCAACTTGATATCATATGTAAAGATCGAAATCAATAAATGAAAATATATATACATAAGAAAGGTTATAGGGTAATGGGTGACCATGAGGCATAAATTCAGAATAGTTGAAAATCATTTTACACACAGGTAGTTTTGTTAATTCAAATATCAGTATCTTTCTACTTGCTTTCTTTTAGACACGTTAAATTCTATTATTAATGTTATATACCAGATTGTACTAACATTTGTTTACATCTTTTCTTCCTTGCATGCTTGGCAGGCAAGAAGCATGTGATTTAGTACCTGGTAGATGATCCTAAGCATATGCACATATCCCAGACGATATAATTACAATTTTTGTTCAGTTTTTGAGGTATATGCTTTCATTTTGCTTCTGTATATTTAGGATACATATACACTACCATTTTAGTTTGTTATATGTTGTATATATATATATGGGAATTAATGAAATGGAAATTTGGTGGCATATCTTGGTGTTATCCTGTGGTTGTTACATTATTATATTGATGTGAATGTCAAATGCAAAAGTGAGAAATTTTCTCCAAATTCATGTTGGCTAAATGCGATCTTTGATGAATGTAATACCACGAATGTCACATAAAAGAGTACCCGGATCCGAGGGGGTTCACAAGGTTCGGTCCACGGAGTCATCTGCCTCCGATCACTCTGAGATGTGTTGGCCTCGAGAAAATTGATCCAAGTCATCGAGTGCCTTGCACGAAAAAAAATAAGAAATCAAATATTAGAGAGAAGTTTACAAAAAAATACAAAAGTAAAAGAAATAAATTGCTAAGAAAATAAACAGTGGGATAAATAGAAGAAGATCGGGATCAGACTACTCAAGGAAGAAAAACCTAAAATTTTAAATTATTTAAAAATTAGTCCTAACCGTATGCCTCCCCGGCAACGAAGTCATTTGACGAACTCATGAACCACTCTTTTAATTTTGATATGTTGTTGTAAACGAGCAACTCAGAGATTCGTCAAAATTGATCACCCTAAGAAATGATAAGGAGAATCAAGTCTCGATATAATCATTTTATTTATTTTACTTGGGTAAGTCCCAAGGTCAAACTCAGGGAGGTAATATGAGGGTTCGTAATTAATAATTAAAGAGATAATTACACCCATAACCCTGAGTAATCTTGCAATAACAATCATAACCCTGCATAATAGCGAATTACACGAGAAGCCCTGGATAGTCACTCCATCTTACACTCATAACCCTCCGTTAGTTTTATATGTTAACTCAACCATATGGACGGGTTAATCTAACCAACATATGATCTAATGGCTAGGATTAGATAAAATAAAAAATGAAAAGAAAAAATAAATATGCGGCGATTGGAGACTGGTCGGGGGGAGGGGCTTGAAGGCGTGCAGGGCAGGGGGCTTCGGCGGCGTGCAGGTTGCAGGTCAGGCAGCGCGCGGGTTGCAGGTCGGTGGGATTCGACCCTCGTTGCAGGTTGGGGGGATCGAGCTGGGGGAGGGGGACTTCTCGGCGGCTTCCGAGAGAGAGAGAGAGAGAGGAAGCTCGGCGCGGGAAAGGTTGTAGATTGGTGCGGGGCGTGCGGGGGGAGGGGAGCCTTCGAGCAGGGGAAGGATCGGCGTGTGGGTGGGGGGCGGAGCTTCTGCTGGCAGGGGCGGGGAATGACCGGGGAGATTTGGAGGAAGAGCAGGGGAGGAGCTCCGCCTGCGGGGGGAGGGGGTTTGGGGGGCGGAGCTTCTGCTGGCAGAGGCGAGCAGGGATCGGGGGGATTTGGAGGAAGAGTAGGGGAGGAGCTCCGCCCTGGTTGCTTTTGGCGGAGGCGGACAGGGATCGAGGGCGGGGGGGGCGGAACATGGGAGGAGCTCCGTTGGGGGGGGGGGGGGGGTCTTCGCAAGGCTCGTAGGTGCTGGCGCTTTCCTCCCCCTCCAGGCCTACCGCCTCCCTCCCTCTCCCTTTAGACCCACCGCTTTCCTCCCCCTCTAGGCCTACCGCCTCCCTCCCTCTCCCTTTAGACCCACCGCTTTCCTCCCCCTCCATGCCCGCCACCTCCCTTCCCCTCCATGTCCGTCACCCTCCTCCCTCCAAGCCATCTGCCTCCCCCCTCCCCCCTACAGACCCGTCGCCCCCTCCCTCCACGCCTGCCACCTCCCTCCCCCTCTCCAGGCCCGTCATTCCCTCTGTTCAGGCCCTCCGCCCCTCCCCCTCTCCAGGCCCGTCATTCCCTCTGTTCAGGCCCTCCGCCCCTCCCCCTCTAGGCTTGCCGCCCCCTCCACGTACCACATGAGAACGACGATGACGTCAACGTCGAACCCAGTACTTCCTGGTGGAGACCCTCCACCCGTCGGAATCTACCGTCACACTCCCAGTGAACCTCGTCACATGCTGGTCGCTCTTGGGCACCACCAGCCCCCTGTACCTATACGTCCCCTCCACCTTCACCCAATACACCATCTTCACCTTCCACAAAGGCAAACCCAACCTCTGCGCCGCTACGATGACCTCCGACCACGGCACCCATCCTCCGTCCACAGTTCTAGAAGATAAAAAAATAAAATGAATGGGAAATCCTCGATCAAAAGCGAAGGAAGAGGATGGCCTGGTGCATCAAGGAAAGGAAAAGAGATATAGGGCATGATTTGTAAATTCGGTAGAGTATTAGGGGTAATTTTGACTTTTTCTAACAGAAACCGTCAACTATAACGTTCATCGGAAACGGAACATAACACAGGGTTATGTCATGTAAGAGTTAAGCATTACTTGGGGTTTCCCATGTAATTCACGATTATGCAGGGTTATGAATGATATTGAGGAACTACTCAGGGTTATGGGTGTAATTATCTCATAATTAAATAGTCCAGGAAAATAGATTTTCAAAAGAGAAGAAATGGATTATTTTTGGTGTTTTATATTTTTAACTTTTTTATGGATTTTAAATTAAAGGATGTAATTATCCAATAAAAGAGAAACATGATGCATGTATTTTCGAAATAATTGTTAATGCAAGAAAATAATGCTATGTTATTTGGTGAGAATAATAAATGCAATTGATTGATTTTAAAAGGATGCAAAAATATGGTGAAATGATGATGCAAAGTATGGAGCAAGTCAAACCAAGATCAAGCAAACCAATCAATTAGCACAGACCCAAATGTAAATAATTATTCAGTTAAGTTCCGATTAATTTCTCGAAATAAATTCCCCAATTTTTCTGCAATTAATTATTGAGCAATATAATCAACGAATGAGAAGAAATTTCCTCAATATAAGAAAAGAACTCTTCAAACTAATGACTATCAAATACTATCTCAAAAGTGGAATCTCAGTGTTCTATATGATAGATAACTAATCAGGGATCGAATCGACATCAGGAACAAAGAAATCCGATGATATGCCCAAGTTATGATCAATGGAAGTTCAGGGACCTGATCGTAATAACAATAAGTAAAATTCTTGCAATTATACCCTCAGAAGGACGGTTCTGCATTCTTGATAAATCATTTGGGCTGCCTGCAATTTACCCCTATAATTTCTGGGAACTTAGAGGGCTTCGTTGTAATTTATCCAAGGTAACATGCGCGACACACATGACTGGGACCTTCTGGTGATTCTAGAAATGGGGGGTTTGGTGGCACAAATTTTCCACCGCACGTGGGTGCACGTGAGGCATAACTGGCTCAGGAGGCGGTTTGGGTAGCAACTCGAGCGAGAGCCTCCAAGTGTCCACTATTGGTGCTTCAGGTCTATCCCATGCTTTTGGCTCGTGTCCGTGGCTCAGCGATGATCTGAAGTATCTGATGGAATATTATCTAAGGCAAGGATTTGGGCGTGGCCCAATGGTTCAAATGGACAATGTTCTTGATTGCACGCCTTCTGTAGCTCGGAACTGGGATCCTTCTTCGTTGAATCTTAGTCAGATGCTTGTCAAGGCACTACTTATCTGATGTTGCTCAGAGAGAGGTGGTTGGTGGCGGCGCTCCTCGAAGATGATGGACATAACGAGGTGGTGATAGGATGCGGGATATTAAAAAGAAAATGGAGGGGATCGGAGATGAGTGTGGTCATGGTGCACGCAGGTGGAAGTCAAGGCAGAGAGGCATAAGGGTCGAGGCAGTGTGACATAGTTGAGGATCGATGACGGGCAAGGTGTATCGGCTGAAAGAAAGAGAAGAAGAAGATTAAGTTGTAAACGCCTGAGATGCGTGGAGGGCGGTGTTGGCAGTGGTGGGAAGGAGCACGGGAAGTGAAGTGGTTTGACGAGAAAGAAGAGGTGTAGAATAATCAAGAGGATGTTGAATAAGAAGATAGAAAAATAAGGAAACGATGGTGAAGCACCGTCAAGTGATTATTAAGAGAGGATCTCTAGCTTGAGAGGAAGATGGTAATTCTTCTATAAAGACTGATATCTAACCGACCTCTTGATGCATGTCCTCTGCATAGGAATAAAGATTCAGAGGTGTTAGATAAGTTGGGTAAAAGAGTTGACTTAACGAGATCGAGATAACCAAGACCTATGTCGTATACTGTCACGATATAGGCATGCATCTTCTGATCGGATACAGACGTGTTATTATATGTTTAGTATGTACATTTGATAGACCGAGAGGTTGACGATCTAATAAAGGTCTATACATCGACAAGCTGGTGTGCTGACGAGCCCGATATCGCGCCTGCTAAGAAGTTGTTTTTATCTTTGTTCGTGCCAAAAATTAATGTGTCGTTCGTTGTAGGCGGCGATCGGAATCGGTCAAGAAATAACCACAAATATTTATTCAATTTCAATCACGTGGTTTGTATGTTTATTTTACTTAGGCAACTCCCAAGGTCGATCACAAGGAGGCAAAGGAACAACCTAGATTCGTGTCTATCAAGATTCGTGCACGGTTTTCAAGGCGGTATATTATTGGAATTTTTAATGCAAATAAGGGATGCGAGATGCAATTTCGGTCTATTTTAGGGACTAAAATGCAAATTACGATCAAACAATGTCCGAAAAATACGAAACTTGACCACAATGAAAAATATGATGAAATAATGCGATGTATTTTTTTTGGAATTTTTGGATGCAATATGAATTTTTTTTATGAATTTTTAAATGCAAACAGAATGATTTTCAATATTTAATTATAATAAATATTAAACCTATTTGTTTTCAAGATATAAAATTATTTAAGATCTATCACTAGATGATAGATCTCAGAAAAATCCTAGACCTCGAAAATGTAGGGTTGAATACCAATTAAAAATTAAATACTGAAATAAGCAAAATGATTTTTACAAGATAAATTATGCATGCAAATGCAAATCTTTTTGGGCATAATGTCAAGCATAATAATCTCTACAATGTATGATTTTTCGGGGATTTTTAGAGCAATGGTTAATCAATGGCAATTTTAAGAGCATAAAATGGGCAAAGTTTGCAAATTTCCACAAAATAATTAATTATCAATTAACCGTTGGTCACAAAAATGTACACAATATGTCGAAATGTAGAAAATTAATCGAAGAACAAAATACCAATTTTTAATAAATAAAATAATGTAGAGAGGAGGTTCCAAATAGAGGGGGAACACATGGGTATAAATGCAAGCAACAATAAATAAAGTAAGTATAAAATATGCACTGGGGGGCCTAATGTTAATTACCAAGATTATGGGGGGCTCTTTGCAAATTTTCCAAGGGATCACGTGCGACGCACGTGACCTCTGGCTGGCGGGGGTCTTACGCAATTAAGAGGAGCTCCAAGGGGCGGCTTGCAAATTACCCACGTGGTCACGTATTGGGCACGTGACCCATGGGGATGAAATCCAGGACGTTCCCCACACACGTGCTTCGCACGTGCTGGGGCCTCGGGCTGCGTGCCCGATCGGTGGTGAGGCTGTAGCGGTGCTCGTCGAGGCAGAGGTGGCAACGTCGGAGCCCGGCGAAGACGTTGGTGGCGGTGAAGAGGCTCCGGGGATGCGTGGAGGAGGAGCGCCGATGAAGTCATGGAATCGTGGTTGTCGAAGACGATGGCTCGACGGGGCTGCAGCAAGTGGTGATGGTGCGAAGTTGGCGTTGAGGCGATGATGAAGTAGCTAGTCATTGTCGGCGAGGCGGAGGCGTAGCGATGGAGGTTGGTATAGACGGTGATGGCGGTGGTAGTCGGAGAAGAAGGTGGCGCGGACGGTGGCTCGACGAAGCTCGGAGAAGGCGGTCGTTTGTAACTGGCTCGACAAAGATTGGAGCAGTAGCAGGTCATCGGGGGTGGGACCCTCATCTGCAACGGCCACCAGAGGCGATCGGACCTTGCCAGAGAGGTTGGCCAGAGGTGCTGTCTCCACCGCGTACGTGCTCTGAGTGCAATCGGCGGATGAGGGGTGATGAGGTCGGTCGAAGCCTTTAAATAGGATGAGGGTGAGGGCAGCCGTCGGGGAGTTGCGAGGTGAGCGGGGGTGTTTAGCGGAGCGGCGATTGCGGAGGGCCAGTGCGGGAGGGCGACGGTTGCGAATATATCGGGGTCGGCGGTGGTTTCAAGGGGGCAGAAGGAGCATTGGAGACGATGGCCAAAGGCCGTCCGATCGGCCAAGATGGGACGGCCATGGCGGTGACGCGCGGCATGGGAATGAGAGGGAGAGGCGTGTGCGTTGCGCGTGCCTGGGAGGCACGTGCGACGCGCGTGCACTCCTTTTTATTTTATTTTATTTATAAAACAAATATTTAAAATGCCCAAAAAACGTTGATACGTGGCGACCCCAGGGGCTGCCACGTGTCAGCTCCAGAAAAAACAAAAATAAAAGACTTTGTAAAATCAAAAAGAAATAGTAAACGCCCTCGGATTAGAAAAATTCCTCACGAAAAATGCTTGTCTCGACGAGATCTACAACTTTCATGAAGACATCAAAGCAAAAATTGGTTAAATGTAGAAAGTGAATTTTTGGGGTACCCCATGTACATAGACTACCTTGATTTTTGGGTTTTCTAATTTTTTGGTCATTTTTAAGCTAGATAAAAAAATCTGAAAAATAAGGAGAAATCAAAGATAAATAAAAGACATCTAAAACTATTTTTTTGGATTTTTATTAATTAAGAAAATATATACATAAAATATCAGGTCAAAAACCGCTAAAATACACAATGTAAAAGGAGGCCCAAAACCCAACTTTCACATACGAGCTCCGATTCGCTTGAACTTGGTCTTGTTTTGAAGGTAATTGAATGCGCATTAGTTCAAAAGTGAGTAGGATCAAATCAGACACTGGATGGGGAAGATAAGGGGCTTTTAGTCTAAAAATCCTGAAACTAGGGTTTGGGTTTTTGGTCCACTTACAAGGGTTAGTGATTTTTTTGTATTTTTTATTTACTCTTGTTAGTGATAAGTACACAGTGGAGGTGGATTTGTGTCATTCGTAGTTAGCATGAAGGAGTTAAAAATCTGAGAAATTAGGCTATTTACAGGTCAACTGTAGCTTGGATTTTTGGCTTCTTATTTTGTGCAAACATAATGGATAAAATACAATTCTTATGAAAACATGCATGAATGCTAATTATGCAGAATAGATGCAGATATGCTGATGATTTTGAGGGAATTGAGCTTAATAAATGAGACTTAGAGTGATGAATCCGAGATTCATCATCCCCCTATACTTAAACCATGCTCGTCCCTGATCATCAAAAAGAAATGCCATGAAGTGAAATGAGATTGGGTTCCAAACCAAGATCATGAGCTGAAGGTGAAAATGAAACTAAACTCGACCTTTGGATTATTAGTGTGGCGGAACTTCTGTGAGACTTAGAATTTTAAAATTAACAGCCCTCAAGTTTTACACATCATTGTCACAGTTTTGGCTCAGAAGTCATCTTAGATCAATCCTCTTCCCAAAGTATACCCTATGAACATTGAATAACCGACTCATGTGTGTGAAGGGTTTTATCTCTTCCCATCCAGAATGCCGGACTACCATGCTCCTCTCCTCTCCAGTAACTCGTCCTCAGGGAGTCAGGTATTTCCTTCTAAGGTCTGTCGCGTTGTGTTCACAATCGAATTGGAGGAGAAGAGAAGAAGGGGAAAAGAACTGGAGGGTGGCCAGTGTAGTCACCTCTCCTTGTGAAGATGGCCAGTGTAGCCGAGTCTCCATCAAGATCTGCAGGTTTCTTGAAGCTTGGACCTTTTTGGTCAGATTTTATTTGGTAGAATGCTTCTTTGTATTTGAAATATTTGGTGGTTCTGCTAGGATCTTGTTGTGCCCCTAAGAATATAGAGTCTTTTTGTTCCGTACATTTTTTGGGGTCTTAGAAAAAATTGTGCCCAGCCGTCCATCCCTTTTCTGAAGCTTTATTTCAACCCGTACTCCGGTCTTTAGATTTCCACGCTACCAGAAAAGAGACTCACACAGTCCTCCAACATCCCGTCTGAGTTGAGCTAAGTGCATAGTGCGAGAGTACAAATTAATTCCCTATTCCAGAGTTGTACCCAGAATGAAGAGACCATGTTAGACACTAAGAGTCAAACGCTGCACATTGTCATGTGAAACTTAAAGAATTAAGTCAAAAGACCTGAAGCTCTTAAAATCCTATTTCTCGGTGAAGTTCCTCTGAAAATTAGGTGGATTAAGGTCAAGTCCAGACCACTCTCGGTTTCTACTTATAACTCGGTTCATAACCCAATGACTTCAAATGAATGCAATGCTGGATGAAGTGCAGGTGTGTGAAATGCAGACACTCTTTTCTTTTCCTTTTTTTCTTTCTTTTTTTTTGATGCAAAAATGAAATAAGAAGCTATTTTTTTTTCAAAAATTTTGGGCAAGGTTGGTGTTAGTAGCAAAACTCTTTCTTTTCTCTTTTTTCTTTTCTTTTCTTTTTTTTGATTACCCACCCCGTAAATACATATAGACTTACGCGAAAGTACGAGATATGGGTAAAATATATACGAAGTATATACACAGACCCCCCTATACTTAGCGAGTGATGTGTCCTCAGAGCACAAGAAGCGGAAAGAAGACATGGCTTGGGCTAAGCGTAAGGGAGTGAAAAAGAAGAAAAAAATGAAAAAGAAAAATGAAGCGGTCGGGATATGTGAATGAGGAGAGTATAAATAGGTGGGCATCGGTTCCCCCTATACTTAGGCTCTGGTCAGTCTAAGTATGGAAGAACGGTGGAAATGGAGCGATTGGGAAAAGGAGAAGGATGGTATATACAGATGGCATCGGTCCCGGCTTATACTTAAGCCTTGGCCTAAGTAGAGGGAGAAGTTGTACAAGGAGACCGATGTGGTCGGGAGGGAGGGTGGGTAGCCGATGATTAAGATGGTTTTCGGTTGTTCTTCTTGTGAGCATGTGGTGGGAGATCGTAATGATGAGTCGGAGATGAGGCATATGATTCCCAACTATGATCAGTGTCATCCTCAGAAAAATCATGATGGATAATAGATGAAGTGTTTGAGTAAGATGAAAGATATCCATCAACAGAGTTATCCTCAGACGAATAGTATTTGAAGGTGGACATACTCCAATTATTCATGTCTTTTTGTTTCTTCAGTTGTTTTCTCAGAATTCGTTCCTTCTTGGGGTCAAGTGGTATGTCCTCGGATGAATACTCAGAAGCACCAATCTCAGTCAGCTCATATGAAATAACTCCAGTGTACTTGAAGAGGTCAGGAGCATTAGCTTTGGATAAATAGTAGTTAGGAACGGGAGTTGTCCAACGGGATTGAATTTTGGATTCTTGTGAAGATATGGCTTTAGAGCTACCGAACAGACTTCACTCATGTAGACTACCTTTTCCGGACCTGATAAGGGATCATCAACTGATTCCTCTTCTGAAAGGTCAAAGGTAACTCTCTTTTTCTTTCTTCGTGAAGGTGTCGGTTCACTTGAGTATCCAGATGAATAGCCATTAGAGTTCTTCTCCTTGGTCGGTTTGCATTTTATTTGTTTATTCTTGGTCTTCTGAATGTTGGTGCACTCTCGATTTGGGATGATTTGGTCCAAGTATTCAGAGAATGTTGCTCCAGGGTGCGACCATGCATATGTCTCAGGATCGTAGTAGAAGGATTTGTCTATTTTGAGATCTGCGGGAATTGAAATAATGGGGAGAGTTTCTAAACCAATAGTCTCATCAACAATCGTTATCTCAGGTGTAGCATCAGGGTAGGGCTCTTCTACCGCTTCATGGTTGTGGTTGTCGGGGACTTCGTGGGTTTCCTCATAATATCGTGGTTCCTCAAAGACAGGGTCAGATCTAAGTGCTTCCAATGCTGTGAAATTGATTTTCCGAGTCTCACAATCAATAATTATCTTGGTCAATGCCAAGAATGGCTTTCCGAGAATGATTGGAGACTGAGTGAATTCTCCTTGATGCTCAATATCAATGATCGTGAATTCTACTTTAAGCGGAGCACCTTGGAATTTCATGATGACAGAAATGATTCCTCTCGGTCGCTTTATCAATCGGTCCGCCAATTGAACAATCTCTCGTATCTTCCGAATTGGTTCGAGTTTGAGTTCGTGAAATACAGAGGTCGGGAGGATATTAATCGGTGAATCGTCATAGCATGGGTGAAAATTGTATCTTCGGTCTTGGTTCTAATCCTGCCTGACTTTTTCATAGTTAATTTTTCCATTAAAAATCTTTTAAGGTCGGGGAAGTGTTCAATGGCCTGTAGAAAGGGAAGTTCAAAAATCAATTTCTTTCCTAGTGCTTCCCGTAAAGCAGGATCCAAATTCTTCAGATCTTCTTCAGTTTCAATTTTTATGTTATTTTCGAGATTTTCGATTTTTTCTTGATTTTCGAATATTCCGATTTTTTGGTATTTTGTGTGTGATGTGGTGATGTGGTTTCTTCCGTCGATGAGTAGGGGCTTTGATATTCTGACTCAACATTGTCAAAATGAGATCCAGTCATTTCCTCATTCATTTTTATGTCCGAGCTCCCATAGAGTGAAATTAATCGGTCGGTAAATTTTTGAAATCTATCCTCTACTGAATTGAATCTCTTATTTATCCTCGAAATATCATCCTCAAAATTCAGTTCATGATCAATCATGGAAGCAGTCAGTGTGTGTTCGATAATTTCATCTTCCATTTTCCCGTTTGTGCTCAGAGGAGAATTTCTTGGAATATCTGACATATGATCATTATTTTCTGAAAATTTCTCCTCAAGAATAATGGAAGGAGGTTGCTCATATGGTCTAGGCATGTGTATTTGATCTGAGTGGAGTTCACTCATTTGATCATGATTGGTCAGACCTTGATATTGTGGAGTCAGCATACGGGGTTTATGTATTTCTAGGAGGTCAGTCTAGTCCTCTGTATGAGTATCATATCTTACGAGGGGTCTATCATGATCAATCCAATGCCGATGATCATTCAGTTCATGTCTTTCCATCTGGGTTTGGTTTCTCTGCCAGTCATGAGGCTCAAAGGGATTTTGATTTTGAAATGTTTCATTGGCGAGAAACTGAGAATAGGGCGGTTCAGTCCTAGATGGTAGGTGGTTATGTGTGGTTGGATGATTTGATAAGAATTCAATGAGGAGGTCGAATTCATCCGCGGGTGAAAGTCTCCCGCAAATGTTGGAGGATTATTGAAAGAAGAGGATTTAGTTGATTTGGGCCTAACCAAAACAAATTCATTTTCATAATATAGCTCTGATGGATTTTCTGATAAATGTTCGGTCATTTTTGAAAGAGCTGGAAGAAATGAGGGGTTGGATCTTCAAGAGTTATTGGACAAGAGTTCCATGATGAGGTTTAAATCAAGAAGGAGAGAGATGATTGCTTGGTATAGTCAAAAGAAATTTTATCAAATGTGCGATTATTGATCTTCGAAATTAGTTCACGCACACCAATGCAAACACAATTCAAACCTCAGATTCACCAACGCACACAATGAAGTCGTAAGAGTTTGGCTATTATCTTTTCAATTTTAATTGGTGATAATTCAATCTTGGTAAAAATTTAGCGAGCTGTTAGGTGCCGAAATTTCAGATTCGGGCTCTAGCCTTAAGTGTCGTCTCTCGCTCACTCAGAAAAATAGAAACATCCAAGGTCGGGGTTGCTCTCCCACAGAAATTCTTGATTTTATGGGTTAATTTGAAATCGGTTATATTTAGCAGTCCCAATTTTTATTAGGTAATCACTGAAGAATTTAAATGAGCACAAATACACGTCTACCGTCCAGTCCTAATTTGCTTTAGAATTATGTGATAAAACAAGAGGGAAAATTCGGGAAAAGCCGATGCACGCGGAAAACTATGATGAATGTTCAGTTAGAAGACTTATAGTGAATCCTCGCAATCTCTATGTGGGATGCTAGACAAAATTGAAAATTTACTCTAAATGAATGCAAGCCGATGAAAAACTGCACCTAAGCAGAAAGTTCTATTAGCGGGGAAGAATTGAGTTAAATTTGACTAAGTTGAACGATCTATGTACGTCTCAGTTAATAGTGCAGTGTGGCTTAAGATACTACGAGCACAATCAAAAATATAAATGCTCTGAGAGCCGTATGTGCAGGTCTATCCTAATCGCCACTCAGGTCGGGCCCCATCCTCACCGGAGAGTGAATCATGCCACGACACACCACAGAAAAGTTCAAAGTCTTTTTTACACACGCGAGAGTTCGAACGGACACCGCTATAAATGAGCAATTAATTATAGGAAATAAAAATTTGTAGAAATTAAAAACCTGGACTCTACGCTCTCTCACGACTTGACTCGATCTTAAATTAATTACGACTTCTTCGGATGTCGGTGAATATGCTTAAGGTTTCTTGAAAAACCGCTCCACGTACGTCAGGTACCTCGCAAGAAAAATAAGAGATATTGGTGTCAGAGAGTGACTCAAAAAATAATCAAAAATAAAATAAAAGAAATAAATGCTGAAAATAAATGCAGGAAATAAAATGGGATTTACAGTGAAAAAATTCGGGGGTCAGACTACCCGAATGCGGAAAACCGAACAAGAATTTTCAAAGCACAAAACTAAGCCATTTGCCTCCCCGGCAACGACGCCATCTGACGAGTCCGCGAATCGCTGCTTTAAAAAGTTGTTTTTATCTTTGTTCGTACCAAAATTTAATGTGTCGTTCGTTGTAGGCGGCAATCGGAATCGGTCAAGAAATAACCGCAAATATTTATTCAATTTCAATCACGTGGTTTGTATGTTTATTTTACTTGGGAAAGTCCCAAGGTCGATCACAAGGAGGAAAAGGAACAACCTAGATTTGTGTCTATCAAGATTCGTGCACGGTTTTCAAGGCGGTCTTTTTTTGGAATTTTTAATGCAAATAAGGGATGCGAGATGCAATTTCAGTCTATTTTAGGGACTAAAATGCAAATTACGATCAAACAATGTCCGAAAAATACGAAACTTGGCCACAATACAAAATATGATGAAATAAATGCAATGTATTTTTTTTGGAATTTTTGGATGCAATATGAATTTTTTTATGAATTTTTAAATGCAAAGAGAATGATTTTCAATATTTAATTATAATAAATATTGAACCTACTTGTTTTCAAGATATAAAATTATCTAGTGATAGATCTCAGAAAAATCCTAGACCTCGAAAATTTGGGGTTAAATACCTATTAAAAATTAAATATTGAAATATGCAAAATGATTTTTACAAGGCAAATTATGCATGTAAATGCAAATCTTTTTTGGCACAATGTCAAGCACAATAATCTCTACAATGTATGATTTTTCAGGGATTTTTAGAGCAATGGTTAATCATGACAATTTTAAGAGCATAAAATGGGCAAAGTTTGCAAATTTCCACAAAATAATTAATTATTAATTAATCATTGGTCACAAAAATGTCCACAATATGTCGAAATGTAGAAAATTAATCGAAGAACAAAATGCCAATTTTTAATAAATAAAATAATGTAGAGATGAGGTTCCAAATAGAGGGAGAACACAGGGGTATAAATGCAAACAACAATAAATAAAGTAAGTATAAAATATGCAGTAGGGGACCTAATGTTAATTAAATAGATTATGGGGGGCTCTTTGCAAATTTTCCAAGGGGTCACGTGCGGCTCTGGCTGGCGGGGGTCTTGCGCAATTAAGAGGAGCTCCAAGGGGCGGCTTGTAAATTACCCACATGGGGATGAAATCCAGGACGTTCCCCACGCACGTGCTTCGCACGTGCTGGGGCCTCGGGCTGCGTGCCCGGCCGGTGGTGAGGCTGCAGCGGTGCTCGTCGAGGCGGAGGTGGCGAGGTCGGAACCCGGTGAAGATGTTGGTGGCGGTGAAGAGGCTCCGGGGATGCGTGGAGGAGGAGCGCCGGTGAAGTTGTGGAATCGTGGTTGTCGAAGATGATGGCTCGACGGGGCTGCAGCAGGCGGTGATGGCACGAAGTTGGCGTTGAGGCGATGATGAAGTAGCTAGTCGTTGTCGGCGAGGCGGAGGCGTAGCGATGGAGGTTGGCGTAGACGGCTATGGCAGTGGTAGTCAGAGAAGAAGGTGGCGCAGACGGTGGCTCGACGAAGCTCGGAGAAGGCGGTCGTTTGTAATTGGCTCGACAAATATTGGAGCATTAGCAAGTTGTCGGGGTGGGACCCTCGTCTGCAACGGCCACCAGAGGCGACCGGACCTCGCCGGAGAGGTTGGCCAGAGGTGTTGTCACCACTGCAGCCGTGCTCTGAGTGCAATCGACAGATGAGGGGTGTTGGGGTCGGTCGAAGCCTTTAAATAGGATGAGGGTGAGGGCAGCCGGTGGGGAGTTGCGAGGTGAGCGGGGGTGGTTAGCGGAGCGACGATTGCGGAGGGCCGGTGCGGGAGGGCGACGATTGCGAATATATCAGGGTCGGCGGCGATTTCAAGGGGGCAGAAGGAGTGTTGGAGACGATGGCCAAAGGCCGTCCGATCGGCCAAGATCGGACGGCCATGGCGGTGACGTGTGGCACGGGGATGAGAGGGAGAGGCGCGTGCGTTGTGCGTGCCTGGGAGGCACGTGCGCGCCCTTTTTATTTTTACTTTTTTTATAAAACAAATATTTATAACGCCCAAAAAACGCTGACACGTGGCGGCCCCAGGGGCGGCCACGTGTCAGCTCTAGAAAAAACGAAAATAAAAGACTTTGTAAAATAAAAAAGAAATAGTAAACGACCTCGGATCGAAAAAGTCCCTTCACAAAAAATGCTCGTCTGGACGAGATCTACAAATGAAGACATCAAAGCCAAAATCGATCAAATGTAGAAAGTAATTTTTTGGGGTATCCCATGTACATTTAATACATTGATATTTGGGTTTTCTATTTTTTTGGTCATTTTTAAACCAGATAAAAAATCCGTAAAAAAAGGAGAAATCAAAGATAAATAAAAGACATCTAAATCTATTTTTTTGGATTTTTATTAATTAAGAAAATATATACATAAAATATCAGGTCAAAAACCGCTAAAATACACAATGTACAAAAGAGGCCCAAAACCCAACTTTCACATACGAGCTCCGATTCATTTGAACTTGGTTTTGTTTTTGAAGGTATTTGAATGTGCACTAGTTCAAAAGTGAGTAGGATCAAATCAGACACTGGATGGGGAAGATATGGGGCTTTTAGTCCGAAAATTCTGAAACTAGGTTTTGGGTTTTTGGTCCACTTACAAGGGTTAGTGATTTTTTTGTATTTTTCATTTACTCTTGTTAGTGATAAGTACACAGTGGAGGTGGTTTTGTGTCATTCGGAGTTAGCATGAAGGAGTTAAAAATCCGGGAAATTAGGCTATTTACAGGTCAATTGTAGCTTGGATTTTTGGCTTCTTATTTCGTGCAAACATAATGGATAAAATGCAATTCTTATGAAAACATGCATGAATGCTAATTATGCAGAATAGATGCGGATATGCTTATGATTTTGAGGGAATTGAGCTTAATAAATGAGACTTAGAGTGATGAATCCGAGATTCATCATGTGCATGCAAGGCATATGAATAATATGATCTCTCAAAGAGGCCATACATGTCCATTATTGAATCTGAAGACATGTTGGGATCAAATTCCGTGCGGCCGTCTTGCTTTAGAAGCTTGACTGAATTTGTAGGTTTGATATATGCTTTTGGAAAGTATATGATCAATACCTGGGTATAATATATACTTTGGAAAGTATATGACCGAGACCAACTTCCAATGATCAAATGAGAAACTTAATGATAAAATCCTAAAGAAGGGTATAAATAAGATCTAAAACTTCGAGTTTATTCCTGATCTTCAAGTATGTAGGATGTAGGGGTATTAGTAATACTCGAGGGTGATGTGATCATAAACGATTGTATAACCATGACGCTTCCATTCCAAGGGAGTGATGAAAGATGTTTGGATTTTAGTGACTCCTCGCAGTAAAGAAGTAATAGTCAAAATGTTGGACATTTATCTAAATGTGATTCGAATGCAATGAGAAGATTAGATCCATGACTTTGATTTAATCAAGCATCTATGAAAGGTCCTCGAGATCTGGATTTGAGATGTGGTCTCAATATCCAAGTCACTATATGTGGAACGTACAATCACCTTGTCCTTATCTCCAAGTATCTACAGAGAAAGTGCTTTATTCTTGAAAGAGTTCAAGAATAATTTTATTATTAATATATATATATATGAGCATTGAGAAATTGATAATTCAATGTCATTCAATTATCATGTATAATGTGAATGTGATTCATATTATTTAGATGCATGATAATAATGAACCAAGATAATTAAACATGACTAATTATCATGGATATGAATAATGTGGATAGTACTATCCATATTAATCATGTTTATTATAAATGTGATTTATAATATATTAGATAGAGCTATTCATAAATAGTATTAATAAATTAAATGTTGACGTGAATTGGATTCACATTGAATAATTAATTGAAAATACAATTTACATTTTATTTTGGGTGTATGAATATGATTCACAAATTTCCAATATCATGATGGAAATTCTCACAAAATAATTTGGATTTATTTTTGTGAAATAATTTGAAATAAAAGTTATTGCAAATAATTAAAGGATTATGTGAGATACATAATATCACATAATTGAAAAAGAGTTCTCCCTTTCATATAGGGTGGATGGACGACCATCCTTGAGTCCTAATTCAAGGTGGTCGTTCTCCTTATAATAGAAAGGAGCTTGCCTCCTTTCCTAATCCTTTAATATATGTTGATTTGATTGAATTTAATTTATATTAATGATTATTCAATATATTTGATTTAATTAAATTAATTGTTATTGTATTTTTACAACAAAATCATGGCCATTTAAACAAACACATATCAATCCCAACCATTGATTTTGTGTTGCACAAGGATTGTGATGCATGGACTCCCAAAATATTATAAAAGAAGAAGCAACCTTAGCTCTTCTTTGACACGATATTATTGTAAGCCTCTCTCTCTCGTTCTCATCATACACACCTCTCTCTATATATAAAGTGGTCGTCCATTTTTTGACTTAGTGAGGATCGCTGTCATCGTTATGTCATTGTGTTGTCGCTTCGACCACTCGTGGATCTTTGTCTTCCTCGGTACTCCTTACATGTAAAGAAGATCTCGGATTTTGTGTGACGAAATCAGAAGATCCGTCGCTTGGATCTACATCTTGGATTGCGAGAAGGGTGCATCTAGTCAACGCGCTCGTAAGCGTCTCATCCATTGGGTCGGACTTGAGATTGGTGGTCTCTTATGTCTTCGATTGCAACCACGCTTCAAGAGGTATTCCTATATCTTCGTTGTGATTTATATGAAATGATTTGAGAAGTGTTCTTGGCTCATGTAATTTCATCGCTTTAAAATTTTAAATTCTGCTGCCCTGAGAAGCTAATATGACTAGTCACACGCGATCGCATATGATGTGATCTTCATGCTTGCGTGATGCGCTTAAGGTTTTTACCATAATCTTCAGAACTAACTATTTCCAGTTAGGCTACAAAAAATAAGATGAATAACAAAGAGGGGAAAAGATGAAAAAGAAGAGAAAACATATATGAAATAGAAAGTACCAAAGGATTTTTCCTGTCTGAATTGGATCACTGATGATCGTAGCCAGTCAAGCTCTCGATCTTCACTTTAAGCGTATAAGATACTATGCGAGGCTCAACAACTCTTGTAGGGGCTGTAGCAAGCATGGTTAGCGACCTTGGATTACACCTTTGGGAAGGGTCTCCTCATCGTCTCCTGCAAGATGAGTCACATAGCTATCGCCAACGAAGATTTTTGGAGATTTGAGGCGATCTTCTCAATATTGTATGGCGGATGGATGGGATGAGAAGTGCTCGAAGGTTTTATTGTGAGCGAGTGGGTAACGAATGGGGGTTTATGCAGAGAGTAGAGTAACATGGATAGAGGTTACATGTGGGGGTGCTAACAATGATGGTTGTTTATTGAATGGAGATTGAGGTTTTATGGTTTTGGGTAAAGACTAGGTAATGGGTTAGGGTTATAGGTGTTTCTAGATGGAGATAACAACGCGTGATAGGTAATGGGAGTAATGATTGAATGGAGTGAGGTAGGTAGCATTAGAGAGTTGTGGGAAGAAGAGGGAGGGCAGAGTTGACTGGTAGTTAACTCGCACTGACCTCTAATTGGTGGAGACTGAAAGGGGGAGTTCCCGTGATGTCAACTACTGGGTGAGATGGAATTGAAAGAGTAAATGGCTACATGCCATGCGGACTTTGACCCTTGACCAAACACAGTAAATAAGAAAAATTAAAAATAAAAAACTCACTTCAAATAGTTGTCAAAATAAAAGTTGCGGATCATCTACAATTCTCATGAAGACCTCAAAATAAAAAGGAATCATTTGTACTGGATAAAATATTTTTGAGTTATTTTGTAAATATAAGATGCCAATTTGTATATGTTGTGTTTTCTTTGATTTTTATTTCATAATATATATTATACTTTTATAAAATAATAGAAATATAATTATATACTAATCTAGCTTTTTAAATTTTAAATAATTGGCAAAAGAAAGAAATAGAATAAAAGGGGTACTTATTGACAAATAGATAAATCAATTTACATGCGATTTTGTTTTGTTTTACCATTTTTGTGTTTTTTCCTGAGTTTGATTTTTTGTAGCCAGTTAAATCTAACCCAAAGAAAATAAATGAAAAATAAAAATAAAAATATAATTATATACATGAAATAATAGGTTAAATTTCAGTTATTTATACAATATACAAGTCGGTCCTGAAACCTAAGTTGCACAGGTTACTTTAATTCCTCTAAACTTAGTCTTATTTTATAGACAATTGCACACACATTAAGTACAAAGGTTAGTAGAGCATCACAATATATTGTATGTAGGAGATATCGAGTTTTATAGCTTTTAGTCTCCAAAACTAATGTTTGACTTTATTTGTCATCTATGCAAGTCAACATAGTTGTGGTTTTTCATTGATTGATGTTAGTATTGTTCACACAATCGAGTTAACTTTATGTTAATTGGAGTATGAATTTTATTAAAAATCAGTGAAGTTTGGACTTATATATAAATGAACATATGCATGATTCAACTCCTTATTTTCATCATTTCATATAATTTTATTATTTGGATTTATTTACATCTTAATAATACATAACCAACTCATCTTTATTGCTAATAAGTTTTTTTGTTATTTAATTCTTTTGTCACTTTTTGTGTTTGTTGTTTAGGAATTTTGATAAAAAATTAATAATAAAGTAGATGATTCACATACTCATGAGGCACCTCAACTGTTATTCTTATGTATATTCTTTATTCACCTTGTCTATCCTTTCTTTTATTCTATTCATATTCTTTTGGTACATCATCAACCATCCCTATTAAATTCCTAACTTTTTCGTTATACTTAGGATGACTTGATCTTAAGCATAATGGGTAAGATTGGCTGGAGAATCTATATTCTTTCATTTGAATATGGGTCTATAGTGATGCCACCTATTTAATTCCATCACCGTATTGTCTGTTGTTCAATATATATTGATAAATATTATCTGTAGCGAAATGATTTTTCATACTAGAATTTCGCGATGAAAGTAATATCCATTACTATTATTGGAAATGCTATACACAATACTTATTTGTTGCTATTTTCAAAAATTACAAAATCCTGGCTAATTCTTGAACTAAAAAAGTAATGACGATCATCCCATTTTTTGAAAAATAGCAACATATAAGCATTTCTATATGGAGCACATCTAATGATGTAGTAATAGATATAACTTTCATCGCTAATTTCTCGTATAAAAATATATAGCAATGGATAATATTCTTCACTACATATCTAACAACGAACAATATATTGACATATAAAAAATAAACGCCGCTAAACCTAATTTGTTGTAGTGGTTAAGATCTTGGATGTAAGAATGAGAGTAGAAATTTAGAGATATATTGGGGTTTAGAATTCTAAAGATTATATTAATATTGACTGGGTTAGGTAGATCCAAATCATGGATCACCCATGGTGATAGTTTGAACTTTTAGGATGGGTTATGTGGAAGATGTTAGACAAACTGGAAGATGTTAGACAAACTAACCAATAATGCCCATTGAAGTATATGGTTTCAATCTAACCCAACTTATAAATCAAATGATCCAATTCATTTATCTATTTTCAATGATTTTGTAACGTCCCGGGCTTAGGTCCTCGTACCGTTATCGAGGAAAACTGGCCCTGACAACTTATTGGGTTCGAGCCCAAACAGACCCTTTGACAACCACCCAAAATGCTTAAGCCCAAGTTATCAAGTAGTTATCATTTATTTCACAATACCTATTACATGTTCTACACTTCCTCGAACGAACTCATACTTATCTACCTTTATCACATCTAAACACTTTCCTTATTCTCCAAAAGAATACGCCCTTTTTTGCAACATCGACTTTTATGTGCAATACATATAATAACTTCTTGGGAATTAGAATAAGTAGATAATGTAGCTATGAAAGTGATGGGGTTCTCATGTAATTTCCAACCTTGCAAGAACTTCTATATATAATAACTTCTTGGGAATTAGAATAAGTAGATAATGTAGCAATGAAAGTGATGGGGTTCTCATGTAATTTCCAACCTTGCAAGAACTTCTATATATAATAACTTCTTGGGAATTAGAATAAGTAGATAATGTAGCAATGAAAGTGATGGGGTTCTCATGTAATTTCCAACCTTGCAAGAACTTCTATATCCTCAGTGGTCTCGAGGAGTGAGTAGAATTGCAAGTTCCTCTGGAGTAACCTGCAATCTATAGGCGGTCAAAGTTTTGGTCCTAGAGTCAACAACATCAACAACAACAAAGCCTTTTCCCACAACAACATCACATCAAAATGAGGAAAAATATTTCCCTCATTATTCCTCTATCATATGCCTCTCGCCAAATAAATACAAACAACTACCACTTATCTAATAATTTTATCTAAGATATCTTCCTTATCCCTCATTATCATTTCCATCCTGCCGAACAGAGAATAGCAAATAACTATCATGTATCCCTCCTTATCTTTTTCCTCCAACTGAACAGAAACAATGTCTTAACCCTCCTTATCCCTTTCCTTTAGTCCTCTAACAGACGACCCCTCACTGTCCGTAAGCAACACGTCTTGATGCTATCAAAATAAATTCTCCAACACATACTATTTTAGTTGACTTAATTATGATTTAAAGGATTTTATGGTATTCTAGTAAAGTTAACGATATAGATTTTTTATGTTGCGACTCCTACTAGAGTGTGGCATGATTCGTAGTATATGCATTACAATATTTCTCAATACTTAGGGTGTGTTTGGATAGTGGGTTTAGGTGGGTTAAACTAGTTGCAGGTAATTCATTTTTGGGTTTTGGTGTTTGGATAGAGGGTTAAACTGGAGGTGTGTTAGAAGTGGGTTTATTGTGATATGATTGTATTGAAGTTTGAAAAACTGAGTAGTTATTGTGATGTGATTGTATTGGAGTTTGAAAAAGTGAGTAGAAGTGGGGTAGTTTATAATTTTTATATGATATGATGGTATAATATATTATTTTTTGATGGAATTGATGATGGAGAATTGATTTATTTATTTTTTAAAAAGATAAAAAGTAGGCCCCACTTAGAAAGAGAAAGGAGTGGGTTAGGGAGGGTAAACCACCGCAAGGGGGGTTTACCCCCCTAACCGAACATGACCTTAGGGCTCCTTTGGTTGTCAGGTTACATCAGGGTAACCTGGCATACCCTCAACTCTACCCCTGTATTCATAGGTTGAAATTAATTTTATAGACCCCCAAAATTTATTTACTATATTTGTTAACATTCAAATAAAAAAATAAAAAATATATTATAATAATAAGAAAAGTTAATATAATACATAATCAATGTGGCATCACATCATATTTATCATTCCAACCCTCCAAACATGTATTATTCACGCGAGGATATTCTAACCTAAGTTATCTAACCCAACCCATTTACCAAACAAGCCTTCAGCTTTGGTGGGAGGGGCGGGGGGGGGGGGGGGTGGTGGGGGGGTGGTGTTGTAAACTTTCAACCATCCATAAGGAAATAGAGGAGAATAATAGGGTATGAACTTGACGTATGCACTGCCTATGCTGCCTTGATTACTAACACTTATGAATGACATAACCCAATAGAAGAGAAAACAGACTTCCTTTGATCTTAGGTGATCGTGATTTTCCTTTGATGATGCCGATTGCTTGATACCCTACAAAATATTTAAATTTAAATGGAGGTGGGTGGAGGATATAACACAGATAAAAGAGGAAGGAATGGGTGGAAGCAAACCATGATTGGGAACAATATATGTGAAGGGGTGATGGTCAAAATGAGAGGGTTGAGGAATGGGTACGTGATATGTGAGATAAGAAGTGGAAAGGAAGAAAGAATGATACTAACAACAAAAACAATATTTAGAAGAGGGTAGGGAAGCTAGTATATGGAGTACCCAACCTTAGCTATTACATGTCTATTTTTTGTCATTTTTTTTATTTTTTGGAAAAAATACCATCATGGATTTTCATAACTATATTTATCTAATATGTCATTCAAATTTCGTCATAAGCATAGGCTCATATTCCCTCCATCCTGGACAGGTCAATTACATCAATTCTAAGATCGTTAAAATTCCATATTCTGGATGGAGGATATATGAGTCTCTGTTTCTGACGAAATTTGAATGTCATATTAGAGGGATATGGTGATGAAAATACATTGTAGTATTTTCCGAAAAATAAAAAAAGCAGCTAAAAAGAGGCATGGAGTACATGGAGTAGCTTCCCTTTCCTCTATTTGGAATCTTAAATTTTATTTGAAGTATCAAATTTCTAATTTTATCCGGAAGAATGAAAGAATTATACAATATACGATAGCCCGTGGAGCAGGCACTGCTATTTTCACTTTCAAATATTTTATGAAATTTTAGAGTGCCATGAGAATAACGAGAATAACATGTAATATTGTTGTAATTTTGCGGTGGTTATAATTTAATTTTTCATTTTTTGATAGAATGAACAAATAACATGCAATTTTTTAAACAATCATATAATTTATAATACGGTTTCATAATATTAAAAAATGATTTTGTTGATTTTTTTAATTTTAATATATATATATATATATTATGCAAAGTTCAAAAGTACAAGTGATGTATATAATACCATACTAACTTTCTTATATTCGATAATGTATTATCATGTTTCATCAACACAATCCACGCAAGGCACATGGTATACACTAGCTATATATAATAACCCGTGGTATATGCATTGTAGCTACTACCGTAATAATGCATACATTTTTATTAGGGATATTTACCTCAAGAACCTTACAAACTTTGTAAATTATCTATACGATCTTTTGCACAACGTAATTACCCCATCCACCCGTAAATTACCTCAAGAACTCCACGAGCTTCAAAAAATTAATCACATGGTTCATGAGGCAAGGGTTATCAAGTTTATGGAGTCAAGGGGGAATTATCTTATTTCAAAGATTGAAGAAGTAATTTATAAAGTTTATAGGATTCATGGAATAAATATCCCTTTTATTATTAAACTCGATTCCTTTAATTTGGATTTACAATGATGCAGTGGTTAGATGACATGTTTCTTCCTGCGACTGTCCAACATAATTGCACATACATTTCTGTATATTACCTTTTAGTTCTACATCCTTACTTTATTTAAAAAATACACAAGTTGGTCTTTTATATTAAACATATAATATGACATATATTATAGGAAAAAGTGGGGCTGCCCTGACTTCATCCTATTTTCCGGTGTTTTTTTATTTTTTTCAAAATAAAGTCATGTATTTCATCACTATATTCCTCTAATATGTCATTCCATTTTCGTCAGAAACAGAGACTCCAATGTCTTCCATCTAGAACATGAATTTTAACGGTCTTAGAATTGCTGTAATCGACCTGTTCTAGATGAAGGCATCTGTTTCTGACGAAACTGGAATGACATATTAGAGGGATACATTGATGAAAATACATAACTTAATTTTTGAAAAAAATAAAAAAATACCGGAAAATAGGGCGGGGCAACCCAATTGAACCCTACAATATATGTATGGAATGTCATAATTTTGTTACATATAATTATGTCAATAAATAGTTTTTTAATAGGGTAAAATGGGGTTGTCCAGAGCTAACTTGGTCCTCCGCCTTATTTTTTTCTCATTTTTTTTATTTTTTGAAAAATAAATCAATGAAAATTCATCACTATATCCCTATAATTATGTCATTCAAGTTTCGTGCAAAACAAAGACTCCTACGATCTTTATCTAGACATTCATTTTTTAACGGGCGCAAAACTGCTGAAATCGACCCCATCTGAATGGAGGCCATTAGAGTCTCTGTTTTGCACGAATCTTGAATGACATAATATAATGATATATCGATGAAAATCCACGGAAGTATTTAGAAAAAATAAAAATATGAAAAATGGATGAGGGAACCAAGTGAGCTCCTCGAACAACCCCATTTTACTCTTTTTAACATTTATGTTCTTGTTATTTTTTTGAACACGGGGTCTTCCTGTACTTTTGAACATAATTTTCCCGTACTTTTAATCATAAAATTTTTAGATATAATTTCTCGATATTTATACTTGCGTTGTTGATTTTCTAAATTATAATATATTTTCTGCAGAAGTTCAAAATCACATGTGGGTCAAAAATCCAACAGAAGTTATCCAACATTCCAAACCATCTGCAGCCTTCTTCCCTCCATCTTCTCCTCACTCTCCCCCTTCCACTCTCCTCTCCTCCTCGTCAAAGAAATGGCCTCCAAGTCCTTCCTACGCACAACCCTCCCCTTCCCAACACCCCATTACCTTCTCCCCACGCACCCTCTCAAGCCCAAACCCAGTCCCCTCCTCCTCCCACTCCGCCCGCACCCTTCCCCTTCCCTCCTCCACCTTAAATCCCCATCCACCTCCCACGAACTCCAATCCCAAGACACCGTCGAGGATCTCCTCGTCGACCCCACCCGGGTTCAGAAGCTCATGAAGATGCAGCGCCGCGCGGACGGCACGGGGGGCCGCTGGTTCCCGTACCTCGATGCCTTCCGCGCCGGCCCCGCGGCCGTCACGAGCCGTGAGGTCCTCGAGGCCCTCGACGGCTACATACTGGACGTCCGCAAGGAGAGGATGAGGAAGGTCGTGGTGGGCCGGAGTTACTCGGTCTCGCTGGTCGTCGAGGGCCTCACGGATTACGGGAATGTCTCCGCCGCATTCCGGTCAGCCGATGCCCTCGGCGTGCAGTCTGTTCACGTCATCTCGAAGGATGACAGGCGAAGGTGACGGTGATTGCTCAGTTGCTGTTGTGGATGCTTTGTTTTGATCTCAGGGGACGTTGGTGGATTTGATTGCGTGTTGTACTTGCAGGTATAGAGACAATCGGCACGTGAGCAAGGGATCGGAGAAGTGGCTGGATATCGAGCTGTGGAGCTCATCTGCCGAGTGTTTTGCGGCGCTGAGATCACGGGGGTATCGCATCGCCACGACTCATCTCGGAGATGATGCGGTATTGCATATGAATAGTCACTTTAGGCGGAAAAGATGAATTGTGTTGGTGTGTTTATATATTCTCCATTTTAATTAGAATGGTGAAGGTGGTGGTAGAGGATGACATCCTAAATAGGACATTTTCACTATATCGGTCTAGCAATATCAGCCACAGTTAGTCTAGCAGTAAGAGGTAATTGGTATCGTAATTTGTGTTTGGTGTTAGCATAAGCATTACCCCGTAGCATGTCCATGGATATACTCGATTATTGAAGGGGTATTTGAATGCAAAAATTCACCCGCTTGTCATCCCTCCTACTATATATTTGGCATGACTCGTGAGTCATGCTTACAATAGGGACTTGTACCTTCCCGAGTTTAGACCGGAGCTGTCATTGGGGAAGACAGATCCTGACAATTTGCTGGGCTCCGGCCTAATTGAATCCGTTGACAAATACCCAAAATGCTTAAGTTGAAGTTGTCAAGTGGTAGTTCTCTATTCTTACTACACTCACACACTTCGTGAGTTTTAGATGTGAGATTATGTTTGGTTTGTTAACCTCCGCCACTTATGTTCACAACGTACAACCATTTCAACTATTAAAGGGAATCCACTCCAATATCTTTTAAAACGTCCTGTGCATAGGCTCGAGCCGTCATTGGGGGAAGATTGAGCTTGACAACTTGTTGGGAACCAGACCAATTATACATGTTGAGAACCACCCAAAATGGGCAATTCCAAGTTTTCAGGTAGGTTTCTCCCTCTCTTATAATACACTAAACACTTCATGAATTTTAGATGTGAAATGTTTGAGGTGTTTCCGGACCTATACGTCGTCACAGTATACATTGAATAGTGCACATAAATAGAGTCAGTACATACAAGTTTGTCAAGTACCGCAAAGACAAGCTAACATCAGATCTTTGTGTAGCATAGGTTGCACATTTGATTGTATATTTGGTTCACTCCATATATCTACCAATGCCATTAGCATGTTATTGATTTTCATCTTGTCTGGCTGAAATATTAAGAGTGGACAGTTTCATACCAAAATAACGAGCGCAGTTAGTGTTGCTCACCTTAAAGCATGTGCTTTCAATTGAGTTACATATTTTAATTTCAAAAGGTACAATTCAACATGATATATATATCTGTGTGTGTGTTTTTCTATGTCAACGATGACTAAATGTCTGATCCGAAAGATAGAATTCACTATTCAGTGTGTTTTATTTCAAAATTCGAGTAATGATGCATTCTCTTCTTTATTAGTAGAATTTTAAAATGTCCTCCAGCTGTTTGCACTTTGCAGGTTTCTATTTATGACATGGATTGGACATCTCCGATAGCTTTGGTTGTTGGAAATGAACACATGTATGTACTATATTTGTTTCTTTCTTTTTCTTGAGCTTTTGAACTACAACTTAAATCAGTTTATTTTACTAGGAGAATATTTAACATTGAAACAATTGTGATTATTGTTGGGAAAAGAGACTTCGTTATTGATTCAGAAAACCCTAGGCTCTCTTATATAGGGAGAGACCTAAAGGGTAAATTACAGAGAGGTCTATATAAAAGAAAGAAATAACGATAAACTACATAAAGAGATAATGAAACTACGAATTATCTCTACACTCCCCCTCAAGGTGGAGCATAGATATCTATCATGCTCAGCTTGGATGAACATCTTTGAAACGGTCCTCTGAGCAGTGGCTTGGTGAATATATCTGCTGTCTGATCTCCCGAGCTCACATGTGCAGTAGATATCAATCCTCTCTGGATCAAGTCTCTCGTGTAATGGCAGTCAACTTCAATATGCTTGGTCCTTTCATGGAAAGCTGGATTGTTGGCAATAAACAATGCTGCCTGATTGTCAAACTGGAGCTTCATAGGCAGGGGCACAACTACATGTAGATCTTCTAGTACAGAACGAACCCACATCATCTCCGTGCTGGCTTGAGCCATGGCCCTATATTCAGATTCTGCACTGGACCTTGCCACGACAGTTTGTTTCTTGCTTTTCCAAGAAACCAAAGAGCCTCCAATAAACACTGCAAACCCTGAGGTTGATTTTCGGTCCTTAGGACATCCTGCATAGTCTGCATCTGCACACGCTGAGACAGATAAGTCGGTGTCCTTCCTGAATAGTAGCCCTGACCCTGGAGAAGACTTCAGATATCTCAGTATCATGTGTATAGCATCCATGTGAACCTGTTTTGGCTGCTCCATAAATTGGCTCACCCTGCTAACAGCAAATGCAATGTCTGGACGAGTAATGGTAATGTAGAGGAGTTTTCCCACCATTTCTCTATATCTCCTCTTATCCACTTCATCTGTATCACCATCATACAACTTCATGCTGGGGTCCATGGGAATACTAGATGGTTTGCACCCATCCATGCCAGTCTCAGTCAGGAAGTCTGTAATATATTTCCGTTGTGTCATCACCAAGCCTTGTGCATTCCTTGCAAATTCCAACCCCAGAAAATATCTTAGGATTCCAAGGTCCTTTGTAACGAACTGACTGTCTAGGAATGCCTTCGCCCTCTTTATGCCCTGAACATCATCTCCTGTAACAAGAATATCATCCACATAGACCATAATGACAACCGTACCTGTTGATGACTTCTGGACAAACAATGAGTGATCGGCATTTGACCTCTTGAATCCCTGTTGCTCAATCAGGTTAGACAACTTCTGGAACCATGCTCTGGGACTCTGTTTGAGACCATATATCGCCTTGTGAAGTCTACAGACCATGTGCTTCTCCCCCTCAGCAGTAATCCCAGGTGGCTGCTGCATGTAGACTTCCTCTTGTAGGTCACCGTACAGAAAGGCATTCTTCACATCCAGTTGAAATATGCTCCAATCACGTACTACAACAACAGATAATAGAATACGAAGTGTAGAGTGCCTCGCCACTGGAGAGAAAGTATCCATGTAATCCACACCGTAGGTTTGTGTAAACCCACGGGCAACCAAGCGTGCTTTGTATCTGTCCAACGTGCCATCTGCATGATATTTGACTGTGAAGATCCTATTAAAGCTCACAATGGATGCAACAGAAGGTGCAGGAACCAAAGACCAAGTGCCACGAGACTGTAGGGCCCTCATTTCGTCCTCCATTGCTAATCTCCAACATTCATTCCGTAAGGCTTCCTGGTATGTTCGTGGTATATCCACGGAAGATAAGGTTGTGGCAAATCTCTGAAAATCCCCAGTGAGACGGTGAAAGGAAACCTGTGAAGCGAAAGGATACGAGGCACATTGCCTCCTCTGCTTCCGAATAGCAATCAGAACATCAAGATCATCATCTGCTGTACTGGATGGGCTAGTGTCTGCCTGTACTGAAGGATCCTGCACATGTACCAAATCTGACCCGTCAGTAGTAATGCCATCTGAACATACCTGAGGCGTGATGATCGGCTGGAGCGTAGTCTGAGCAGGACCCGACCGGCGTGTATAGATTATAGGTAATGGAGATATGATGGGCCGTGGAATGGGTGGAGGTGGAGGAGGTGGTGGGGGTGGTGGAGGTGGTGCTGGCGTGGAGACAGACACAGGGGACGACTCAGGTGTACTCACTGTAGGTGGTGGAGGAACATAGATTTCATCAGTGGTAGTGGATGGTACCATTCTGTCACCTGCAGGAGAGAAATACATGACAGACTCAAAGAAAGTGACATCAACACTCACAAAGTACCTCTTAGTTGCAGGATCATAACACCGGTAGCCCTTCTGAGTTCTGGAATAACCAACAAAGACGCACTTGACTGCTCTAGGAGAGAGTTTGTCAAGTCCGGGAGATAGACGATGCACAAAAGACACAGTACCAAAGACACGTGGAGTTAGTGAAAATAACTCCTTATCTGGAAAAATAATGGACATAGGTATCTTTTCACCAAGGACTGAGGATGGCATTCGGTTGACCAGATAACAAGCAGTAAGAACAGCATCGCCCCAGAAAGAAATAGGGGCGCAACTCTGAATCAACAATGTACGAGTAATATCTAAGAGATGGCGATGCTTCCTTTCCGCGACACCATTTTGTTGTGAGGTATATGCACAAGTGGTTTGGTGAATAATGCCCTTTGATGACAGGAATTGTGAAAGTAAACGTGTACAAAATTCAAGGGCATTATCGGTCCGAACATATTTGACATTTGCAGAAAAGACATTGAACACTTCACTAATCAAGTTCTTGATCACATTTCCTGCTTCAGATTTATTTTTCAAAAGAAAGACCCATGACACACGAGAGAAATCATCCACTACCACAAGATAAAACCTGTGTCCCTGATGATCGGGAACACGACTTGGACCCCATATATCTATATGTAACAACTCAAAAGGGGAGCTACTGCTCCGACTCAGACGACGTGGGAAGCTCGACCTGTGATGCTTTCCCAACTGACACGCTTCACACTGAAACGAAGAACTAGGAGAGATCTGAGGCAGAAGATGGCGCATTTTCTGAAGTGGAAGGTGACCAAATCGGAGGTGCCAAATGTACGGAGAGACTGGTCCAGCAGAATGAGAGGAGACACCAGCATATGAATCCCGGACAAGCCGATACAAACCATTCTGCTCAGAGCCACAACCAATCACCTTGCCCGTGAGTATGTCCTGAAAAATGAGAGAAGACGGGTCAAATATGGCACGGCAATTCAAATCCTTCGTAATCTGACTAATAGATAGTAAATTCATTGAGAACTCAGGAGCATGCAGAACATTCTGTAATTGCAAAGTGGAGGACAGGAAAACCTCCCCCTGTCCAACAAGGGGCGAATGGATACCGTCTGCTATCTGCACTGAACGACCGGGAGGAATGTCCTTGTAGGCCTGTAATCTACCTCTATCTCGGCAGAGATGATGTGTGGCTCTGGAATCAATAATCCAGTCAGATATATCATGAGGTGTAGTAGATCTACCTGAGGAGCTTGCGGCTGCGGAAGAACTGGCAGAAGCAGTGGCAGCAATATCTGAGGAGCCACCAGACGAATCACCAGAAGCATGTGGCATAATATCTCGGAGACGGGCCACAAGTTCGTCAAATCGACTATCTGCAGTAGAAGTCAGTGGAGACTGAGAATGCTCTGCCATACGTGCTGATGCTGGAAATCCATGCTTCGAATAGCATGTTTCCTCCGAGTGTCCTGTGCGGTGACAATAGGAGCATGTCTGACTAAAGCGACCACCCCTCCCCTGGGGTCCACGGCCACTTCCACGACCACGGCCAGATGGTGGTCCACCTCTCCCACGCGAGACTGCCATCGCTGAAGGAGGTGGAGTAGAAGAGTTGGAGGAAACTGGGATGCGGCTAAGCCGTCTGTAAACATCCTCAACTGGAGGAATAACTGCATCAGCGAGAATCTGAGATCGAGCTGCATCGTACTCAGGGTCAAGGGCCGCAAGTAGAACACCAACCATGGTGGCGTTTCGAAACGCCTTCTGCTGCTCAGGAGTTGCAGTCAGAGGGATGATACTGTATAACTTCTCGAACATCCCTCTTAGGGATGTATAAAGAGAATGGAGAGGTCTGCCGCTCTGCTTCATTGTGAATATGTCGTGCTGAAGCTGCAACATCTTCGTCTCATTTCGTACCTGCGAATATGTGGCGGCAAGAATGTCCCACATTGCCTTAGCAGTGGGCTGGTGGAGGACGTTGTTGGCAATCTCCATCGTCAAGGTACCAGACAACCAGACCTTTGCATAGGAATCATCAGCCTCCCATGAGGCATAGATCCCAGTCTTCTCTGCGGGCTCATCCTCGGTAAGAATGTGTTTATTACCATTCGACTTCATAAGTCTCATGAACTGCATAGCCCAGAGCTCATAGTTAGACCCGTCCATCTTGACTATTGGCGCATGACCTTTGAATGCGCCGGTGGAGGGCATATCAACTTTTGATTCTGACATACTGCCGCTTGGAGAAGAACTAGGATATGTAGACGTGATGTTGAATGTCTACAACAACTGCATCGGATTTGAGTGCATATGTAGACGTTACGCACTCAAATCCATAGAACGGACGAGGAAGGAACTAGGGCACGCCTTACAAGGGGCTGACAGCCCTTTTTAGCGGCTGGGAGCCGCTTGGAGACCTTGCGCGGGTGGCTGTTCACGCACCCGGAGGGTCGGCAGCGGCAGATGGTGGTTCCGATGGGTGGCTGGAGCCGCAGGGGGGGGGGGCTGGGATCCCCTCCGGCGGCTGGCTGGGGGCTGAGATCTCCCCTGGCGGCGGGCTGGCTGGAGCCGCTGGGGGTGGGGAAGGCGCTGGGGCTGGCTGAGATCGCCGGCGATGGAGGGCTGGGTCCTCCGGAGAGAGAGGCGGCGACTGCGGCGTGTGCTAGAGAGAGAGAGAGGCGGCGATGATTCCGAGAAGAGGGAGGCGGGTGGGGAAGGGGCGGCGGGGGGGTGGAGAGCCCTAGGGTGGCTCTGATACCATGTTGGGAAAAGAGACTTCGTTATTGATTCAGAAAACCCTAGGCTCTCTTATATAGGGAGAGACCTAAAGGGTAAATTACAGAGAGGTCTATATAAAAGAAAGAAATAACGATAAACTACATAAAGAGATAATGAAACTACGAACTATCTCTACAATTATCAACCATCTACTTTGAAAGGCCCCTAAAGTGGCAATTTAATTTACGAAGAAACTGACTGAGCACTCTTACTTTCCAGAGATAGGGGAATCAAGTCATATGACCAACTTATACAACAGGTGGAGTATTACGCTATCAATTTATGAAAAGGTGCTTCATACACCATTCGGTCCCACTTTGCTCATCATATGGTTTAGGATTTTTGGTTTTAGTATTCATGGATTAGAACCTATAATGAATCATACGATATATTTTGTTAATGGCATAGTCCTTTGTACTGCATGTAGTTCAATGCGGATTCACTATCTGACCACTGTGTAACCTGCGAGTTCATGTGGTGGATTGGCTTCTTGTTATTGAAAAATTGGAGAGAAAGCTCTTTGGTTGGAAGGTGCCACGCCTCTCCAAGGGGTCATATTGTACTTGTCAGAGCGGTGTTAGCAACCATTCCTGCCTTCCTGGGTTCTTCTTGTCATCCAGGTTATTGGCAGTGGGGATTTGTCGGCAGATGGAAGCGATAAGGTAACGATTCTTATGGAATTCTTCCAATAGGAGCTCTGAAGGTATATATTTGATGGATTGGGACACTTTCACAATGTCGACAAAGGAAGGTGGCATGGGGATGCTCCGACGGAAGATGCGTGTACTCTTGATGAAATGGACAATACGGATTTTGGGAGACAGAGAAGACTTGGTTTATCTGTTGATACGTAGTACTTACGGAGTTCACTGTTGTAAAAGTCGTCTGACTAGGCCGATTAGTTGTGGCCACTAGCTGGTCAACCCGACTAATCGGGTCGACTACTCGGCCGACTTTTACATAGAGATTTTTATTTTTTTTAGTTTTTTGATTTTTTAAAAAGCAAACTTATTTTAATATGCTTATGTTACATTTAAAGACAATTACTTCTTCTATTTCATTATAATAGTATAAAAAATGTACAAATCAATGTAAATATATAAGAATATGTGTATATATTTAAATAATTAAAAAAAATTCAAAATCGACTAATAACCGACTAAATCCGATTAGTCGTCTGACTGCCGATTAATCCTTAGTCAGTGACCCCACTGACCGAGTACTGACTACCGCTTTCTACAACCTTGACAGAGTTCATGCACAATGCTCCTTGACCCCTTGTCAACACCACCCCACATCCACCTTTTGGAAGGAGATTTGTTATGTACTATATGAACTTCTTGTTCAAATGCGCATCGTGTGCTCTTTTGCATTTTGGACGGATGACTGGATGGATGGAGGTCCCTTCTGGAGCGCTTTTTGTGTTGGCATCTGCTCATGGTATGCTGGTTTCAGAAGCATGGACAAATAACACATGGTACTGATGTTTCGTTATGAGTTCTTTGAGCGGAGACTACTGGAGTTCATAGAGCTGTTGGAGGTGCTATATTCTTTTGATGGTCTTACTAGGTGTGACAGGAAGGAGAGTTTTGAAGGAAGGTGATTAGCCTAGTGCATCACTGAAGCGGAAGAAATCCGGATCCAATCTGGATAAATAGACTCATAGTATGAGTCTCACAGATAGCATATAACAAAAAAAATCAAAGGTGAAACCACATGGTACTTGAAATAATTTTCGAACCATTTTACCATCCACTCGAGATGAGGGAAAATACATATAAAGTGTGAATATGATTCTTATCCTCCAAAGTATGGGACCTCCTGGCTTGAGTCCGTCTCAATTGAGCAACAGTCGCAGGGACGTAGGTGACCCGTGTGCATCCCTTGAACTTGAGAGATGGTTCCCTCTTCTTGATATCTACGTCTCAGATGATCCTTAGAGAGGATCGACGCTCTGGATTTTATCTCATGAATTTCGTCTTCTTTTTTGGGAACCCGAGGCACCGAAGAAGACTATCCTCTTCACGCGATTGGGCAACCTGACGGGGAGGAGAAGGGGATATGGTGGATGGTCATATAGAAGAAGAAGGGTGGATGACTATAGGATTTCTCCTATGGTTTTTCTCTGAAAGGAACTATCAATTTTTAAGACTTGGAAAGTTAACATTTTATTAGAAGAGCACCCATACATATTCTTTTATAGGCTAATGTTCTGCCGAGTTGGTAATCTCTTCACCAATTTATTCACTTGGAAAGCTCCTGCAATGTAGAGACGATCAAATGAACCTCCAATCAACATAATCACAAGCCTTGGAGAAATCCACCTTCCATAGAGTACCCTTAGTCTTCTTTGCTTCCATTTAGAAATAATCTTCGAGGCCATGGAAACTTCATCCATCATGTGTCTACCATGGATGAAAGCCATCTACATGGGATCGATTATGGAATCAAGAGCCTCCTACAACATTACCCTTCACCACAATGAGATATATGGAATTCCACAATGCAATAAGATGCAAGTCCACTATCTGCACTACATCCGAAAGAAGGAACTAAAGAGAGCGGTTCAACCTCTCAAATCTACGGTTCTCTTGTCGCAGATCCTCAAGAACATCCAATGTCTCTTGACCGACTGCTAGACCCCATAACTTATTGTAGAAGAAAATCGGAAAGCCATCCAGACCCAACAAGCCATCAACATTCAAGTCGAAAACCACCTTTCGAACATCTGAAAGAGAGAGCGACTGCATCGACTCCTCGCGCTGCAATTCGGAAGGTCAAAAACATCCTTGCCCTCCCATTTGGCACCACTTCCAAGTATATGCTGATTAAGCCTAAAAAAGTGGCAGCTAATTGCAACCCTAACGACCTGGTTCCCTCCAACTCCTCCCCATCCAACTTAATAGAATGCACTATATTACACCTCTTTCTTCTGCTTCCCATCGCATGGAAGTACCGAGCATTCACATCCCCTTCATTTACCCATTTGCATCGATTGATGTTGCCAATCAATCTCACTCTTCTTGTCCTTCGGTAAAATGCGTCGTTGCTCGCATCTCACTGCTCTCTCCACCTTCGACCGCTCTGAAAGTCCTCTAGGTGATCCACTCGCACAACTTCTGCCCGGACTTCCTCCCTATGCTTCCCCCTATGTTCTCGGATCTCCCTCTTGAAATGCACAAGTATGCAATAGAGATCCCTAAGCTTCTTATTGGAGTATATGTGTTATGCGTCACTTATGGTGTAGATGGGTAAATGGATCACTCCAGGCTTCATTTACCACATCTAATTGTTTAGTCCCACATCTACCAGTTGTGAGATGTGGAGACTCAGTGTAGGCTATATAAGAAGCCCCTCACCCTCTTGTACCAGTGAGAAAGTCGATAGACAAATAACTCTTTGAGGCATTCTCTTGTGGTTTCATCCCACTCCTTAGGGAGTAGGGTTTTATGTAAAATCTTGATGTTCCTAAAGTTTTATTCTTTATTTCTATGATACGCTTCCACATTATATTGGTATCAGAGCGGGTTCAATTCTCGAGGAGTTAATTTTTTTATCATTTGTTCGAGAATTCGAGTTTGATGTTATTTTCTTGAAGATTATTATTTTTGGATTGTTAATGTCCAAGTTCTAGGGTTTCCGTTGAAACCCTAATTTTTGCTCAATGCTCTTCCATGGATCTTGGAGCCCTGTTCTGTTCGCCACCATCCTTCGGCCCCATCTCTTGGCGGCACTTGTTCGCTCCAGATCGACGTGATTCCGGATCTGCAGTTCTCCAGTCCAGCCGCAGTTCCCAAGAGGGGAACCCAATCTTCAACAATTCCAGGCCATCGCAAGGTGACGTTCGCCATCGAGAAGGCCCCAATTCCAGCAACGGAACACCGCCCTAGCCGCAACAGATAACAAGCGGCGTTGGCAGAAAAGGGGGGGAGGCGATGTCACGACACCTCATCGGCACCTCCAACAGTGCACTCCTCTCCCAACTTGCGTGATGGCGTAACTATTCTTCCAGCAAACGAAGTTGATCACCATCTCTTAGGCGGAGCATCTCCTCTCCCGGCGGAGGCCTTCCTGGCGGCCTCATCGTGAAGCTCCAGGCGGAGGCCTTCCTGACAGTGCACCCCTTCTCCATCTCCATCTCTCTGAAGGGTCGCATGCAAGCGTGCCCCCAGGCGAAGCTCCTCGTGCGAGCTCCATCGCGGCGCTGCAGGACTCTCCAAGCAGCATACGACACTCCCTCTCCCGAAGATGCCCCTCTCTCTCTCCAGCAGGCGACGCCGTCCGCAATTCTCCTTCAAGGTGGCGCTGCAGATCCTTGCGCACCGTCCTCTCCTTTGGAAATCAAAGACGGTGCGATAAAGCAGCCTCTCTTGGCAAAGGCGATGCCGCCTCCATCTCCATCTCCGAGCGGCGTCGAAGAAACCCCCCTGTGGGCCGCATCCCTCCAGACGACGGCGCCTATCTTGGAGGAAAGGCCTATTGGGGCTGGGGAGGCGCAACATGTCCAAGGAGGGATGTTAGAAAATCGGAAGCGTAAACATGGAAAAGATGAATAAAATATGAACAGCGGGATTTTACGTGATCCCTACTCCGTGAGGAGCGGGATGAAACCACGGGAGAAGCCCTCAACGGGGCATGCTATGTATTACTTTTTCTCAATGGATACAGGAGGTCTGGGGCTCCTTATATAGCCTCTCCAGAGCCTCCAAGTCCCACCACTGGACGATGTGGGACTAAACACTGGATGGGGTAAATGGATCTCCTCCTGGATCCATTTACCCTGCTACAACACAATGGGCGCACATAACACATACTCCAACACTCCCCCTCAAGCTGGAGCATGCAATGCTCAGCTTGGGCAAACAGGCAGAAACTCAACTCAACGCTACAAGACACTACGGACAATATCAACCCAACGCGCACATTGCTGCAGTCGAGGACGTTGCTTCTCATGCCGTGCAGGTGAGGAGGACGAACGAGCTGGAGTGTGAGTCAACTGAAGACTCGGAATTTGACCATCGAGTCTGAACTTGCGCCTGAAGTCTCCTCGTCGGAGAACTGGGTCTCTCCCATCTGGCTCAGAGAATGGTGCACTGCTCTGGTGTACCTATGATACCACATGAAAACCCTTGCCCTCAAGGGAATGGTCCTCTGCTCTGGAGTCCCTATGGCTCACATGAAAACTCTGGCCTGACAACAAGAAGAATAATGGGGACCGCGAAACAAATGATGGCAACATATGCTCCTCTGAAAACGACCGCAAACTCGTGCGTGTCTGAAAACTGGACTCGGAAACATTCGTCGAGTCTGAACCACTGATCATCTGTAGAGTCTGGAATCTGAATGGTCTCTGCATGTGAATCTGGAACATCTGAATCTGGATCTGGATCAAGACCTGTGACTCTACATATATACTCCCCCTTTCTCCCATACTTGTCGGAACATGAACATCGACAAAGTTGGGAGAAGACAAGATAAATAGGGGGTAAACAACAAGAACATGAAACTTGCGGCTTTTGTCAAATTTTTTTAATAGCCGCTCTGATTTTTTTAGAAAAAACATAAGCCATTTAACCTCCTTTTTTTACGGCTTTTCAACTCTTTTTTTTTGATAAACTTTGCATACGGTTTTTTTCGATACGCGCCTTTTTTTTTGAAAATATCTCACAAGTTTTTTTTGTATGCGTACGGCTCTTTCTATTGTACGTGCCTTTTTTTTTAACAAAATAAATGTGGTCCAATTGGGCCCAAAGAAACCTTAGCCCATTTGAGCTTTACAAAATACGTCTCCTTTCTTTCTCTCTCTCATTTCTCCTTTTTTTATAAGGCCGTTCACCCAATTTTTCTGGCCTTTTTCTCACTCATTTCGTTTTTTTATGAAACACACGCCCACTTGAGCCCAACACATTTCCGTCTCTTTTTTTTCTTGCCCCCTTGGGCTCCCTCCTTTTTTTCTTTTTTTTACACAGCATACCCCCCTGTACTCCCTTTTATATTATTTTTTTAACACACGGCCACACTGGGCCCCATACAACAGCCACAAAAACAAAAAAAATTAGGGTTCCCACGATTGGGAACCCCTGGTCTCGAACGCCGCCTGCCCCCATCGGGGTTACTATCTTGAGCTGCCAACGCTGGATCGCGAGGGGAGGCACGTTGCCTGGACTCGAAGGAGATGAGGGCATGGAGCCCTTCCTGGAAGGAGGCCTCGTCTGCTGTCGACGCCAGGAGCCAAGCTCGCCGATCCCGCTGCCTGGGGGGGCCTGATGCTCGAAATCGGCGCCGCTCGTGGGAAGAGGAGCGCGAGGATCGAAGTCACTAGGAGGCTCGCGTGCGCGGGGAGGCACCTCATGGGAGAGAATCGTGCCGCCACGCAGGAAGGCTTCTGAAGGGCCTTGCTCGAGCGGTGCGTGAAGGCTGGATGATAAGAGGTGCCGCCTGTGGCTTTGGTGCATGGGCGATCATGCATCGCCGCCTGTGAGCCTGCAGGGGTGGAGCCGCCTGATTGCGCGATGTAGAGCCGCCTAGGGTTCCGGGAAAGAGATGGAGAACTTCGCAGGGCCTTGCGGGGAACTGGGGTGCGCAGAACTGGGGTCCGCAGGAACGAGGCTGCCCTTCGGAGGAATCGGCAGAACATGGGTCACAGGTATGTCGAGGGCTTGTGGGGCCTTGCAGGTTGTCGCGCAGGGGCGTGCGAGTGGGCTGCGCCTTGGAAGATGCAGAGCTGGATCTGGATGATGAATCTAGGGTTTCAGAGAACCCTAGACACGTGGAACCCTAGGGCTAGGGTTGATCTCGAACAAACTAGAATCGATCTAACAAATCTTCAAGATCATAAAATCAAAACTCGAATCTCGAACAGAATATATATCATGAAAACCTCAAGAACCGAACCCGCTCTGATACCATGTTAGAAAATCGGAAGCGGAAGCGTAAACATGGAAAAGATAAATAAAATATGAACAACGGGATTTTACGTGGAACCCTACTCCGTGAGGAGCGGGATGAAACCACGGGAGAAGCCCTCAACGGGGCATGCTATGCATTACTTTTTCTCAATGGATACAGGAGGTCTGGGGCTCCTTATATAGCCTCTCCAGAGCCTCCAAGTCCCACCACTGGACGATGTGGGACTAAACACTGGATGGGGTAAATGGATCTCCTCCAGGATCCATTTACCCTGCTACAACACAATGGGCGCACATAACACATACTCCAACAAGGGAGGCTCCAGCAGTGGAGATCCTCCTCCGCTCCAGGCAGAGCTTATCTTCTACAAGCACCAGGAAGATCGCCATCGAGGGTGCCGCGTGAGAGACCAAACCCCATTGCGGGGGCGGCTTTCTTTGAAAAAGGGGTTCCCATGTGGAACCCTAAATATTTACCCAAAGTGGGTCTGCTGTGTTTTGTAAGCCCAATTGGGCAGAGGTGTTTTTGGACCCAAATAGGCCACGTTTATTTTGTTCAAAAAAAAAGAAAAAGAAAAGAAAAGAGGCGCATACGGAATAACACAAGAAAGCCATAAAAAAATGAATGGCTACAAAAAAAGAAGGAAAAATTTAGAGATGGCTATTTAAAAAAAACGAAGAAAAGCTGTGAAATTTTTTGAGAATTCTTTTTATTTCCCCATAGTTCTCCCAACTTGGTCTACGTCCATTATTTTCCGACAAGTATGGGAGAAAGGGTTAGTATTGTGTAGAGTCACATGCCTGATTGTCAGATTCTTCTTCATATTCCATAGGCCAGACAGACTTTTCAGACTCTATGGTTTTTCAGACTCGATGATTAGATTCCGAGTCTTCAGGTTGATTCACACATGTATGCGATCTTCAGTTTTGTGGTCCCCATCTTTGTTGCGGCTCAGAGTTTTCATGTGTTCCATAGGGACTCCAGATTAGAGATCACGTCCCTATGCCTTGTGGGCTAGGGTTTTCATGTGGTTTATAGGGACTCCATAGTAGAGATCCCATTCTCTGAGCCAGTATGTGAGAGTTCCAATTCTCCGTCAAGGAGACTTTTCAGACTCCATTCTCCAGCAATTGTGGACTCCGACGAGGATGTCTCCACGGCTTTTCAGTTCGGTCCTCTCAGAGATGGAGCAGTTGTCCACATGATGTGGCGGGCCAGAGTTCTCCAAGTGAAGACTCATTCTGGTTTCAGTGGCTCTGACAGGCGCAATACAGAGCACACTCAGTTTGACTCACACTCCAACCTGTTTGATCCTCCTCACCTGCACGACATGAGAAGCAACGTCCTCGACAACAACTGACCGTTGTGCACGTTGAGTTGATATTGTTCGTAGTATCCTGTAGCGTGAGTTTGTGATTTCTTTCTATTTGTCCAAGCTCGGCATTGCATGCTCCATCTTGAGGGGGAGTATTGGAGTATATGCGTTATGCATCACTTATGGTGTAGATGGGTAAATGGATCACTTCGGGATCCATTTACCACATCTAGTTGTTTAATCCCACATCTACTGTTGTGAGATGTGGAGACCCAACGAGGGCTATATAGGAAGCTCCCCAGTGAGAAAGTCAATAGACAAATCAACCCTTTGAGGTATTCTCCCGTGGTTTCATCCCGCTCCTTTATGGAGTAGGGTTGCACATAAAAACCAGTGTTCCTAAAGTTTTGTTCTTTATTTCTCTGATACGCTTCCGCATTATATTTTCTAAACACTTCTCAACCATCTTCTTTGATGCATGCCCTCTCACCATCAATCATGCCATCCGAGAGAGACTTTCTGGTGAAATCCCTCTTCCTGCAACCACGAGTGCTCAAATTAGAACATGCTACTCGGGCGAGGACCATCCCTCGAGTCCCAGCAGGTTGACGTGTGGTCCAAATGTGATCGACGCAACAACATCGCCATCGCTAAAGTAAAGCTTTCCAACAACTTCATAGAGCCGAGAAAATGGTCGAGTTGGGACATCGATCAAGTGTACTTCGAGTTCACTACATCTAAAACCTCTATTGACATTTCCTCAAAAAATTAACAAAATAAGTGGATATGGGGTCCATCCCACTCTTGTCACATGGACAATGCGCATTAAACAAAGTGATATTGAAGCCACCACACACAATCCACAACGGATCCAGAAATCGAGATCTCACCAGTCAGAGCTCATCCCTCATCTCTGTTAAAGCAAGCTCCTCCAACGGGCCATAAATCGTAGAAACTAGAAGGAAAATCATCCGAACATCTTCGTAACAGAATAGGATAAGACCAACTCCATCAAGTCACTGTTTCCTCCAACCATTATGCTTCTCGAAGTACCCACCGAAGGCATTGTCTGAAAAGCAGGCATTTGAGACCCTACCATCTCTCTCCACAGAAACCTGCCTCAAGCCTCCACTTTGTCTCCTGCAGATAAACCACGCCCACTTTCCACGCCTCAAGCAATAAATCAACCACTTTCCTCTTGTCCGGCTGCCCCAAACCCTCACATTCTGGGAAACCAGCTTCTTTTGGCTTTAGAGGAGGCTAACCCCTGCCAACTTCATTCACCCAAACACAACTTGCCACCGCTGCAAGCTTCTCTACGTCCTTAACTCCGCAACTGGTTTGGTCCATAGGGACCACTATATTACAACACGAGGACAACACCGGGGACACGTCTACAATAATGGGTTCACTTCATAGAGAGTTGGGCACTGGGGGCAATAAGAGATCCTCCTCAATCATTCATGGCATGAGAGGCTTCCGATGATGCTGATACACAAAAACCTTTAGGCAATCGACATTACAGATGGTTAAGACAAGCATTGTGGGACACCGTCAAGTACAAACCTTTGATCACTTTCAGTCATTGTAACGTACTACCTATGGTCCTGGGATGATAACAGTAAGAACTGTGCAACAACAAGTAGCACCCCCGTGGAATAGGCGATGGCGAAGAAAACTCCCCACTGGCCGTGGAGGGAAAAACAATCGATTGACATGATTGTACCCAACTGAAATACCATACACTAAAACTTCTTAAAGGAATCCAAGATCCACTGGGCAAGCCTACCCCGAACAATTGAATCAAAAAAGTGGGTCTAAAGTCACATGGATATCCACCATGTTCATACCAATCGTCGCCCTAGAAGGCTCTTTTAACAAGGCATCATGGAGATCTTCCTCGAAATGCGAAGAAATTATGCCCATCGACGACAACCACAGAGCACTGGACGGAGGCAAGCACTCAATCATTCGAATAAAGCCTCAAAGATTAGGGCATATGAACAATCCTCCAACGCCACCATGATGTCAATATCCATTCCCTACTGTGGTTGAAGCTAGCTTGAAGTGAGCTCAAACTACCTTCACCACTCCCTCAAGAGTGACTTGGGAAGAATTCGTACCACACGAGGTGAAGAGCATCATGGCCTCAAATTTCAGCGAAATTCGGTCGAATTTCTGTCAAATATCGATATCCAGTCGAAATCGAAATTCGTCCGAAATGACCGAAATATGGGGGTCCTAGTACAAAAAATGACCGAAATGATCGAAATTTCGGTCGAAATTCCACCGAAATTCCATCGAAATGTTGTTTTGGTCGATACCGAAATGGTGACCGAAACCGACATTTAAGGCCTTGAAGAGCATGCTAGAGGCACGTAACATGATCCTAGCTGCCACAACACCGTCTCGAAAGTGAGGGGATCACCATGTGATGTCGAAATCTGCTACATCCCAAGCTAGAAGCACAACCTCTTGCTCAGACATTAGTCCGCGCACACAAGTCGATGAAGAATCTAAGGTGACCACATCCCTAAACAAAAGCCATGGGGAAGAGATGACAAAGGCATCCTCCCATAGCCTCCAAGAACACTCCAAAGACGCCGAGGTAGCAATAAGAACACGAGGACTCAGACCCTGCTTCGCATTATCATGTGGTTCCTGCTGAAGCAAAGAAGTCATCTTACCAATCGGTGGCTTGCGAGGGTGCCCCATCACATTGGAGGAGTTATGCACCCTATGTACTGGGGTCTCCTCTATCCTCTAAGACGGAGCCTCCCGAGGATGTCACTCTCGGTTCATCTTGTACTTCCGAGTCATATCGACACTAGTGCCCAAACTCCATACGAGTAACCCCTAAATTCCCTATCCAAAACTATAACCGACTGCTGGCCACGCCTATGGTGATGGACCATCCTCCATTCCCCTCTACCATCTGCCTCCATCACCACATCACCATCATCTTCCACAACCTACGAGTCCCAACCTTAGATGAAGATCCATTGGTAACAACAATAACATGAGAAAAGTCTTCATAAACGGCTACATTAGTCCGACATGGACCTCCAAACCCTCTGTTGGACGAACCAGATCGAGAAGGAATCCCATGATTCCTACATGCGGCATCGGTAGCCAAAGATGGAGCCCCGTTCCCTCGTGGAGCCTAGATGGAGGCGTAAGTCCCTCGCAACATGTGACCCCACATGCAAAGTGGTGACAGGTTGAACCTTAGGGCGACGATGTGCCATTGATCGAAACAACATGGATATAGACCCCCCACTAGGCCCATCCCATCGCGCTTTGCTTTCTCCAGAGCGACAACCATATGACTCTAAATCATACATACAAATGTTATGATATTCTATATTTTTATAAAGTACCCAATTAAATGGTATTCGACGGCAGTGCAGTGTTATGATATTCTATATTTTTATAAGTACCCACTTAAATGGTCTAGTGGTAGTGCAGTGTGTCTACCACCCAAAACACCAGGGTTCAAATCCCCCTCTTGCAGGGGTTATGTTAGGTAGTCGACGGCTAGCATAAAAAATATTCGAATCTTTCAACATGGATTTGAGCAAGAATCCATGTAGCCAACCCTACTTATATTGGGAGAAGGCTTTGCCATTTTTTACCCAATTAAATGGTATGGTGGTAGTGCAGTGTGCCTATCAGCAAAAAAGGGTTGCGTTAGATAGTCGACAACCAACATAAAAAATAGTCAAATCTTTCAACATGGATGTGAGCAAGAATCCATGTAACCAACCCTACTTATAGTGGGAGAAGGCTTCACCATTTTTTAGGCTAGCATGATCACATTTTTTACGATACTGCCAAGATTGTTTAACGTAAATTTACCTAATAGGTAGTTACTTGTGAATATGAAGCTTTTTTGGTCGCCACTCCCTTCTTAGGGAATTATATGTTGAGAGATATTTTGTCTTTTCCCATTTAAGAGTACTTGTCTTTTCTCTTTAGACGTCTCTTCAATGTATCCCTAAGCATATGGCTCTCCTTATATAAGGAGCCATATGGTACTGCAGTTTAACAAGAAAAAATCATTCCCATCTTCAATCGGGTATCAAGAGCAATCTCCTTGGAAAGTCATCTCCACTACCCCTTAACATCCATTCATCGTTCCCAGTACTACTGCCACCACTCTGAATCCACCACCACCTATTAGCGCCATCGTCACCCCTCAAGTTTCTACCTCTCTGATCACTTCTGGACATTCAAGCCACCTTCCAACACTCCAGCCAGCCACTAGGGGTGCACATGGATCGGATTTTGGCTTAATCCGTGTCCAATCCATACTCAACGGATTTTTTATTTTTCCAATCCAATCCAATCCATTAAACATGCAAATCCAATCCAATCCAATCCTTCGGATCACGGATTGGATCGGATTGGATCGGATTTTTAATGCTCACCTACTATCACATCATATGCTATGATTAAGTTTGTAGCACGTTAGACCTCGACATTTGAATCATGGTTCTAAAATTGAGAGTATTAAAGAAAAAGATAGTTATTTTTTGGAAAATAAAAAATATATGTTTGTTATTGATTCAGTATGAACAATAATTGTATAACTAAATATAAATAACGTACCTATAATTTGTACAAATTATAGAAGTATCACATTGACTTTTAATAAAATTGCAAGTTTGTGTATATCAAATAAGAACTACAACTAACCTGCAACTGACCTGCTTGACTACGCGGTGCGACAGGGAGGGTTATGCATGAGGGAGGTTTGGGGCGAGGACCATGCGCGATGGCACGATGTTGGAAAGAGGCGCCTATGGTGCTTGGCCGCAGCGCGAGGGAGGTCTGAGAGAGCCGAGACGAGGTCCGGATGCCGTGCGCGATGGAGGTTTGGTTGCGCATACACGAGGGAGATCTGGCAGCATATGCGCGATTGGAGATAAGGGTGGCAACCAACGGAGATATGTACTTTCGAGGGAGGAGAGGTGTGACGTCCGGGTGGGTGTTTCGTTTGAAAGGGGCCCAAAGGGGGTTTTGAGTTTAGGTATGCTTTTTTAAGAAAGATGTTTTCTTCGAAACTATAAAAGGACGTGAAGGACAATGCGGGTAACTATTACTTTTTTTAAACCAACTGATGGAGTGGGCTAAGGGGGTTTCCAACAAGTACGATTGGGTGTAAACTATAAATGTGTGTAGCTTGGATATTTACATATAGCTTTCAAATAAAATTAAATATATGACATGCTCTAATAACAACAAATGAATTTTTATACATTATATATTTATTTATTAACGGATTAACGGATTGGATCGGATCGGATTTTGACAATAATCCGATCCAATCCATAAATGAACGGATTTGTAAAAGTTTAATCCGATCCGATCCATTAGACTTATAAATCCAAACCGATCCAATCCAATGACAACGGATTGGATCGGATTACGGATTTTATCCGATCCATGTGCACCCCTACCAGCCACCATCCAACCACCTAGTATGCATCTAGTACTTCAACCACTATATTGCTACCGCAAGACTCCGACCATCAGACTACAATGCTCTCAACGTATGCGAGGGATCTCTGACGAGGAGGCTCATTCCAGTTTCAGTGACTCTACGTAGTACAAAGCACAGTTCTCCGACGAGGAGACCCTGTTCAGTTCCAGTGACTGACAAACGCAATATATGTCACATGTTCTCTGATGTGGAGATTTTGTTCACACTCCAACCCTTCAGTTCCTCCTCAACAACACAACATGAGAAGCATCGTCCTCAACATGCAACCCTTAGTGTCTGCGTTGAGTTGATGCTATCCGTAGTATTTTGTATTGTGTGAGTGAGTGATTTCTTTCTATTTATCCAAGCTAAACATGCTCCAGCTTGAGGGGGAGTATTGGAGTATGCGTCATAGATGTGTAATTGGATTCTTCCAGTGCCCTATTACCACATCCACATGTTTAGTCCCGCATCATATGTGAGTGGGACTTGGTCATATTGGGGGGGCTAAGAGCCCCACAACCACAGTTGAGTGAGATACTGGAATGGAATGTCCGGTCCTTGAGAGGTCTTCTCCCGTGGTTTCATCCTGCTTCTTATGGAGTAGGGTTCTACGTAAAATTATGGTATTCTTATCATTCTTTATTCTTTATCTCCGATTACGCATTCACATTCTCGTTTTCTACACAAACCTATCCGATCTTGGGTCTTGGCCATCCCTTGCCTTGCCCTTGGGCGATCATCCACCCTTAATGTGACGTTGAAGTCTCCTATAAGCCACAATAGTCAAAGGAAAATATCGAGCACTGCGTCAACTCGTCCCACAAATCAGTTTTGGAGACTCCATCCATCAGAGTTCAACCTAATTAGCCACCCCTTTCACGACTTCAGATAGAGCTCAACGACCTCATCCATGTGACGAATTCCCAAGAATCCTGATTCTAAGTCATCAATAAGCCTTATTAACCTTCAGAGTTGATGGTACGAGATTCCATAAGGTTCAAACTCCTCATTGACCTTTGATTCAGCTCATTTTACCCACTTATATTTGTTTCTTGAAACATCACAAAGTCTGGTCACCAAGCCTTTTTAAAGATTAGTGGTCACCAAGCCTTTTTAGAGATCAGTGATCGCCCCCCTCTTCTCTGGATTCCCAAGTCCACACAAGTTCTTAGTGATAATTTTCATTGGGGCACACGAGTTTTCCACATTCTAGCGGAGTCATCCTGTACCTCTGCCATCTCCAGCAAAAGTTCACTGTCTTCCAATTCCAAGTCTCGAACCACCCTTTGATCCGTAGAACTGAGCTGCCTTTCTCCATTTAGGCCCTCCTCTTGCATATGGTCCTAACTCGAAGAAACAATCCTTGTCTGACCAAATCCTAGCAGGCAGTCACCACCTCCCCTAGTTGGGAAGCACTGCTCAATTTTCTAAGCCCGTTCAACTGCTTCTAATGCCATTGCGTCATGTTGTACATTTTCCCCCATCTCCATTTGAAGATCTTACCCCATCATCTAGAAGGGGAGATGGGATACCTAGATAGCACACTTGATCTCTTTCCCACAAGCGATGAAATGCCAAAGGATTGGTGATGTTGAAGCCCCCTCCCACGTCTCTAGTGTTGTACATCGAGCAACATGGAGAAGGCCTCCCCCAACCTTGGGCGCTTTCTCTCTCGACATGTGGATCGAAGGAGGAGTCAGATCTTGTGTTAGCCCTATGCTCAAGGAGATAAATAGAATATCCAGTTGTTGTGATTCCAGTGTATGCAGATGCGATGCAATTATTCTTCCCACGGACATAGATGAAGAGACTCCACATGACCCGGGCCTTGATTTTTCTGCATCGGTCCGACTCATTTCGATCGAGCTACCCTAAACCACCTCCACATGTGAGGGTCTCTTTGGGGAAACCAACTCGAATATGAAAATCAATCTTTCCCGGGATTAAGCAATCTCTCCCCAATGAATCCATCGGGGTGTTATCGAAAATTGCAGGTCCTTGATGTCTTGAATTTTCGACCACTACAGCATTTGATGGTTCGACTTCCACTTTTCCCAAGGACCTTGAGCCCATCGACTGACCGACCTCCGATGCTAGGTGCCGCCGACAGCGGGTGCACCACATTTAAACCAAGCTGATGGGGAACTCTGGTACAAGGAGCATGCAAATAAACTGAGTTGACCCCGTAACTCGCCCCATGAAGTGCCCTCATGGAAGGAATCTACCTAACACTCTCTTGTCTTCGTATAGATGACACAATGCGTCGGAATCTACCAACCAATTATTCTAAATGCAATGAATATACGTAATCTATATATGTGATAGGGAAGGTGGATGTAGAGACGTAGTGGCTGCTGCTGAAGTCTCGGGAGGTATATCAGAATTTATTTCAGATACTCCAACACAGATCTATGAGCAAACCTCCTGATCATTTCATTTAGATCGGTGTGAGAGAACGTCTGTTTCATTTGGCTGTCTATTTCGATGTCTTTATCATATGGAGATCTCTATTATATGGCTGTATAGGAACTTTTTGTGGTCAATCTGTTTTATTTTGCCGGATGCTTGCTTATAGTTTTATTTGAGAAGTATGTTTTTTTAGTATGGAATACTTTTCATAACATACTATTGTTTGGTTCATCAAGTTTACTTTTGGTTATTAGTGCACGGCACTACTGTGAAGCCACAAGTTACTGATAACATCTATCTGAAATATGTTTTCGTGCTTTAAATGCCTGCTTGATGCAGTAAATACATTGCTCCAGGGGTATAAGTGACGAAGCCTTGAAGTTGTCGGACTTGCATTGCCACATTCCAATGAATGGCATGGTTGATTCGTTTAATGTATCAGTTGCTTCCGGAATACTTATGCACCATGCTGTCTCCCAAAGAGTTAAATGCTTGGTAAGGCTCATGCAAATTTCTTGCATTTTATGTGTAGTCTCTCAACTGATCATTTTGTATTGTTAGAATGCATTTACAAAGCGATGTTACCAATTTATCTAGAATTACACACGACTTATAAATTTGAGAAATTGTTTTTGGATTTTATCTAGTTTGGACCCTATACGCAATTTCATCCCATTCACACTTTTAGGCTAGAAGGTGGTTTATGCATATTACTTGATCCTATTTAGAAATGTCAATACTTTAAAAGTGTATATCCTCTAAAGTGCAGTGCAAGATGTATCATGCTTTAGCAGCATGCTCTGCCTGTCCTTCCATTCGGTTCCTATAAGTTGTTAGCATTAAAATTCGCCCAATCCCTTCTTCTTGAGTCCACTTCTCCTTTCTGGAGAAAGATGCCAGCTACTTCTTTCTTACGACACATGTTTCTGGGGCATAAAAGGAGTCCTTAAACTGAATTCTTCTGCTACATCTTGATTTTTTATAAGTGTTAGTTTGAATTTTATTGCTTGCACCATACATCCAATTGTTTCTTTATGTCCAATCTCAGCAGACAATCTACCCACGTTATGTGTGAAAATGCTTTAGTTTGAATTTTATTGTTTACACCATACATAAAATTGTTTCTTTATGTCCAATCAGCAGACAATCTACCCGCTTTCTGTGTGAAAAGGCTCTACTTTGGTTTCCGTTTTAATATTTACTGGACTTGTTGCTATTTGATTCGTCTGAGAGGTCCTAAGAGGTCTGATTTTCTAAAAACAGAAAAATCACGAGTTTACGTCTTTTAGAAAAAACTAATACTTTGTATACGAGACGTTAACTCTTGTTTTATCATTACAAATCTAATTTCTTGTTGTGAAATGTTAAAGCAATAAATGAATTTTGGATAAACTTGTTATTGTTGATGGTTATTAGACTTATATGGGCAAATCATACTTATTGAATAATTAATTAATGTATATGTTGTCCGGTTGTACCCACTCAATGGTCTAGTGGTAGTACAGTGTGTCTACCACACAAAAGACCAGGGTTCAAATCCCACTCTTGCAGGGGTTGCGTTAGATAGTCGACGACCAGCGTAAAAAATAGTCGAATCTTTCAACATGGATTTGAGCAAGAATCCATGTAGCCGAGCCTACTTATAGTGGGAGAAAGCTTAGTACATTTTTTATATATGTTGTCCGGTTAAGTTTGAAATATGAGGTTGTAGGGCTTTGTGGTTACGATCACCTCATTGCATACCTGGTTCTTCTGATGTCTATTGCCAAACTTGGTTTATGACCTATTGCTTGGTAGGACAGTGTTTTGGGGACCGTTTGGGGAGGGCTCTCGAGGCGATAAATATGACGATCAAGTGAGGATTCCAATAAGGTAGTTGGTGTTTGGGAGACAGCTTTGCCATGATAGGGGGAGGTTCCGCGCATGGGGTCTCACCCTAGGGCATCGGGGTTCCAACAAAGGTGGGATATCGCTTTACCTAGGGATCGTGATGTGCATGTAATCTTGCGGTTGGGTTGCCCGCCACCTACGGCTCGAGCCTCGCGCTGTGCCAGCTGCTGCTATGCATGGTCTTTCTCTGCTCGATGGGGAGGCATAGAGGCCTGTGATGTCCGCTGGAGGTGTTGGAGGCGGTTATTGCTATTGTTGGGGGGGGGCATCCCGATGATGTGGGAGGGGGGATATATGTGGTTCAGAGGTGTCTAATTCAATGTACCTTGCTGCTTTTATGTTGGGGGGGGGTCCAGGATTCCACGTTTTGGAGCCATTTGTGGATAAAAGAGTGAAGGGGCGAGCATGCGATGGAGATGGAGATGCATGTGAGGTGATGTGTCAGCATAGGGCTTAGAGACAACATATGATGCCTTTTGAGCATGAGTTCTAGTTCTACGAGTGCGAAGTCTAGGGTCATAGATGTAAAGATTACAATGTTTGTAGGGTGTGGCAGCTTGAGAGTCTCCCTCCTCGAGGGCAGAGGGAAACACAATGAAGCATTTCCACATTAGGATGCTATACTTAGGATCCCTAGAAAGTTGCACTCGATCAAGGAAAATCGTCTGAATCGACAGGAATTTGTTTACATATTTGATGGATTAATACCCTCAAATTTTGATTAGTATTGTGATTTCTTGCGGAGACTGTTGGACATGTGAGTCCACAACGAACCATTATGCAATACAAGTTATTGCATATCATTCCTTAATCTGAAATGAAGAATAAGTAATTTGAATAATAGGTTCCTTAGTACAATTAGGGTTATGTACCATGACCATCTTTACATCATATAGTTGTTGATCCAAAGGTTGGATAATAGAGGATGGTGCATGGTTGAATATCTAAAGAGTTAGCTTGAGGACTCAACTGCACCGTCAAGTGATTATCAAAAGGGATCTACAACATGAGAAGGAGATGTTAATCCTTACACCAAAGGCTGATATCCGATCGACCTCTTGATGCAGGTCCTCGGCATAGGAATAAAGATTCGGAGATGTTGGATGATTTAAGTCAAAGAGTTGACTTTGCAAGATCGAGATAACTAAAACCTATGTCGTATGCTGTTACGTATAGGCACACATCCTCTAAACGAAGATAGATGCATTTATTTTTTTTTGAAGATCAAAAGAGGGGAAGCTAGTGGACTTGTTCTCTGGGGGAGATGGAGCGCTGGTGAAGACCTCGGAGGGTGGGTAGGCCTCGCTGCATGGGACTTCGGCGGTGAGTGGCTCGTCGTAGGGAGGAGCTGGGAAGGGCCATGTTCGAGGGGTCAACACTGGGGAGGTGTTGGAAAGAGGCCGTGAGGAGGGACCTCGAAGCGGGGCTTGGGGTGGGGGAGCTTGCGGGGTATCGGAGAAGGGGAAGTCGGTAGTGTGCAAGGAGGAGGACGAGAGGGCTGTCGTCGGGGGTGGTGCGGAGCCTACCGGAGGGGGAAATGGGGAGCGGGTGCATGTTTCTCACAGGAAGTTGGAGAAGCGGTGCTTCCGATGTGGAGCAAGGGGGCATGTGGCTTCGTTTTGTCCCTCCCCATCGAGGTGCTTTTCCTGCGGAAGGCCTGGGTACCGCCAAGCTACGTGCATGGCTTTTGTTGGGAAGATTGACGTTGGGCGTCCTGCGAGGGGATCGGCTCCTCTGCGCGAGCACTGCAGCTCCAGTGCCTCATCTGTTCGCCGGGGGGGGGGGGTACCTTCGTCGAGGTGGTGGAGGGTGTGGACAATCATGTAAGTGCAGCTCGGCGTGCGAGTAAACCGGTGCATGTGATGGGGGGTGCTTCTTCGCTGACCCCGGAGGAGTCGAGGGAGGATATTCGGGGGACCGAAGCGAATGCATTGATCGGGTTCGCGGTGAAAGGTGCTATCGAGTGGGAAGATTTGACGACACACTTGCTTGGGTTCCTTGGGCCGAGGTTCTTTTTTTTTGAAGCCTCAAAAAAAGGGGGAGTCACTCGTAGGTGATCGCCCCAATATATTAAAAGAAAGGGAATTACTTACAGCGGGTAAAACAAAAAAGGAGAAAGAAAGAACACAGTACGGGGACAGGCCAGCGAGAGAAGTGGCCACAAAATGAGGTCCCCAGCACGGTCGACCCACAGGGACATCTTAGCATACACATATGGGCAGGCAAAGAATGGGAGCAAAATTCTACAGTTGCAGTTTGATATTTTTTCGACCAAGCAGAATGGTCGACCTCTTCATGCACACTTCTTGCATCTTAGAGGCATGTTTGAGCATCTGCATAGCTTCATGCCTATTACTACCAGCACTGAGCAACAACGGGCATATCGAAATGCTACTATGCCAGGAGTATTTCTGTCATCTCTTGACTCTGAGTACGATGCAACCCTTAACTACTTACTAGAGAGACGATACCTCCAATGGAGGAGGTTTACAAGAGGCTGAGCAGAATTACTACTTCATCTACTTCTGTGGCCCCGACTCCTTCTGCCATGGCAGTTTCTTGTGGCAGAGGGGGTACTTCACAGTTTCAAGGCTGAGGGCCACGTGGTCGAGGAGGAGGACGTCAGCGTGACCCTTGTTCACATTGCCACCGTCCAGGTCATTCTGAGGAGACATGCCATCTGAAGCATGGCTATCCCGTGTCTGCTCATGTAGCTGAGCAAACCGAGCCTACTCCTACTTCTGCTGCTGCTCATGATGCACGATTTGATGATATTGTTTCCAGGCTGAGAGAGATGATGCCTACTCCTACCACTTTGACTGCAGGATCTTCAGATGTTGCACACGCTGCCAGAGCCTCTTCGAGTTCGTTAGGTATTGCTTTTGCACTTACCAGCAGTTGCAGTTCAAATTTGTCCGATTGGGTCATGGACTTTGGAGCATCTCATCATATGTATGTAGATCAAGCACAATTTACTTCCTACAGGTCTATTCCTCATGGTAGATCAGTTGTGATTGCTAATGGGGATTATCTGCCCATTGTTGGTCAGGGGGAGATTGTTCTATCTCCCTCGATGCGTCTGCAGAATGTTTTACATGCTCCAACATTTCAGATGAATCTTTTGTCTATTAGCTAGCTTACAAAAGATTTACATTGCCATGCCATATTTGATCCATCCTCTCTTGTGTTTCAAGACATACTCACGAACAGAGTGATTGGATGTGGTCGTGAATAGAGAGGGCTTTACAAACTTGTTCAGCCTCCGTGTGCTTGTGCTGCTACTATTCCTTCTGGATCTGTTTCTCATGTCATGTGGCATCTTCGATTTGGGTACCTTCCTTTGCAGAAGCTGTGTCATGTTCTTCCACAGATCTCTACTCATACTACCTTGGAGTGCGAGGTGTGCCAGCTTGGGAAGCACTATCGTTCCTCTTTTTCGAGTCGTCAGAGTCGTCGCAGTAGTCATCTGTTTGAGTTGCTTCATTTTGACATATGGGGTCCTAGTTGTGTTCCGGATCATCATGGACATCGGTTCTATATGGTTGCTGTGGATGATTTCTCTAGATTATCTTGGGTCTTTCTGTTAAAGAATAAGTCTGAAGCTGGTCCTGTTGTTAAATCTTTTCTTTTTGAGATCAAGAACATTTTTTCTGCTAATGTGAAATTTATTCGCACTGACAATGCCTTGGAGTTTTCCACTTTACATTTGTCTACCTTTCTCAGTTCCATTGGTGTTGTTCATTAGACTTCGTGTGCTTACACTTCTTAGCAGAATGGTGTTGCTGAACGCAAACACCGTCATCTTTTGGATGTCACGAGGACTCTTTTGATTCAGAGTCGAGCTCCTCATTCGTTTTGGGGTGATGCGGTTCTCACTACCTGTTAGTAAACCGCATGCCGTCTATTATCATTGGAGAACAAGTTCCTTTCTTGATTGCATTTCCCGAGAGGGATTTATTCTCCCTTACTCCCAGGGTTTTTTATCTGTGGCTTTCGTCCACAATTTTACTTCAGGTCGTGACAAGCTCTCTCCTAGAGCCGTCAAATGTGTGTTCGTTGGTTATTCTCATACCCAAAAAGTGCATAGATGTTTTGATCATGTTGGTCGAAAATACTATATTAGTGCTGATGCCATATTTTTTGAGTCTATTATGTATTTTTCTCCAACAGGTGACAGGTTGTCGAATGCTGACAATGGTGAAGATATCTTTGTTCCTTCACCTCCGTTGTCTTCACCACCATCTCCTCATGTCGAGTCTCAGTCACCTCCACCTCCACCGCCTCCACCGCCTCCACCACCTCCACCTTCATCTACCCTGACACAATTCCTACCTCGGTTTTACGTTCGCAGGTCTTCTACTCGCCCCTCTGTTCATGCGCCTTCCTCGCCATCCAACACGCCCCAGGTATGTGATGAACACATTGTTTCTACTGATGGCACTGGTTCTATGCTTGATCCGCAGGATGATACACAGGAGGTGCTGGTACCAACGCACAGAAAGTTTGATGACCTTGATATACCTATTGCCTTGAGGAAACCACGCCGGAACTGTACCACATATCCTCTAGCTGCGCGTGTTTCATTGGACCATCTTTCAGGCGAGTACATGAGGTTTATTATGGGCCTCTCAAATGTTACTATTCCGTGCACATATCAGGAGGCCATACCGGATAGCAGTTGGCGACTTGCCCTGGAGGAGGAGATGATCGCTGCAGTCTCTCGGTACTTGGAGTGTTGTTTCTACTCCTCCAGATGCGTCGGTTGTGGGGTGCAAATGGATTTTTATGGTGAAGCACCGAGCTGATGGTAGTGTGGATCACTACAAGGCAAGGCTTGTAGCACGTGGATTCACCCAGACTTATGGGGTGGATTATCAGGATACCTTCTCCCCTGTGGCAAGACACTCGACTTTGCGCATTCTCCTATCAGTTGTTGTTTAACATGAATGGCCTTTTCACCAGCTTGATGTGAAGAATGTGTTTCTATATGACGATTTACAGGATGAGGTTTATATGCAGTAATCACCAGGGTTTGCTGCTGAGGGGGGGTCTCAGAAGGTGTGTAGGCTCCACAAGGCGATTTACAGCCTGAAGCAGAGTCCGAGAGCTTGGTACCAGAAGCTTTCAGAGTTGATAGAGCATCATGGATTTGCTCGGTCTACTGCGGATCACTCATTTTTTGTTCAGTGGACACAGATAGGTATAATTGCTAATTTTGTCTATGTTGATGATATTATTGTCACTGGTGATGATGCGCAGGGCATTCAGGCAGCCAAGGAGTTCCTAGGTCAGCAGTTTGTGACCAAGGATCTTGATAATCTCAGATACTTCCTTGGATTAGAATTCTCCAGGAACCAGCGTGATCTTGTGATGACCCAAAGGAAGTTTGTTACTGATCTTCTATTAGAAATATGTATGATAGGGTGCAAGCCTGCTACTACTTCTATGGATCCAAGTATGAGATTATATGATAATGATACTAAGGAGATATATAAGAGGAGATACATGGAGTTGGTTGGGAAGCTCCTATATGCTACCATCACCAGGCCGGATATATGCTTTGCTGTTAGCAAGGTGAGTCAGTTCATGGAGCAGCCCAGGAAGGTGCATATGGATGTTGTTTATATGATTTTGAGATATCTGAAGTCTCAACCATGTACTGGTCTTTTATTCATCAGAGGCACGTCTCTTGACATCACAGCGTGTGCAGACACAGATTATGCAGGATGCCCTAGGGACAGGAAGTCCACTTCTGGGTTTGCTATATTTGTTGGAAAATCACTCGTGTCATGGAAAAGTAAGAAGCATACAATGGTTGTTAGATCTAGTGCAGAGTCCGAGTACAGGGCCATGGCTCAGGGATGCACAGAGATGATGTGGGTCAGGTCAGTTCTGACTGATCTTGCTGTTGATGTACCTCTTCCTATGCAGCTTCTACGTGACAATCAGGCAACACTTTTTATTGCAAATGATCCTGCATTCTATGAACATACAATGCATATAGAAGTGGAAATGCCACTGTAGAGATATTTCTATGTACCGTTTTGGTTATTTTATTTCTTTATGTCTATCTTATGTAATTTACCCATAGGTCTCTCCTCTATATAAGAGAGCCTAGGGTTTCTGGAATAAACATCTCGTCTAGTTTTCCCAACATGGTATCAGAGCGGCGATCCTAGACCGGTGGTCCGTGCCCCAACCCTAACCCTACCCCACCCATCGCCGCCTCTCTCTCCTTCCAAGGGCGCCACCGCCTCTCTCTCCTTCCAAGGGCGCTGTCGCCTTCTACCCCACCCGCTGTCGCAACCCAAGCGGCCCCACCACACATTGCGGCCCTAGCGCCCCCCCCCCCCCCCCCCCGCCGTCCCTATCGGCCCCGCCGTCAGCCGCAACCCTAGCGGTTGCTCCTTGGCCATCGACCTTTGTAGCCGCGTGCTTCCTCTCCACTGCCTTGTCGCAGGAGTTCGGCTAAAGGGCGTGGTTTCATAAGTTCTCGGATTTGATTGAGAAGCAAGGGTTCGAGAGGTCTAACTGTTGTCATAATGGTCCATGTTGATGATATTATTGTTACAGGAGATGATATGCAGGGGATAAAGATGGCAAAAGAATTTCTAGGCTGCCAGTTTGTTACTAAGGATCTGAGCACTCTAAGGTACTTCCTAGGGTTGGAATTTGCTAGGAATGCGCAGGGTCTTGTGATGACTTAAAGGAAATATGTTACAGACATGCTTGTTGAGACAGATATGATTGGTTGTCGACCCTCTACTACTCCTATGGATCCTAGCATGAAATTATATGATGATGATACAGATGAGGTGGATAAGAGGAGATATAGAGAGATAGTGGGAAAGCTCATGTATGTTACTATTACCGGGCCAGATATCTCTTTTGCAGTGAGCTGAGTGAGTCAGTTTATGGAGCAACCACGACAAGTACATATGGATGCGATATACATGATATTGAGATATCTCAAATATTCTCCAGGTTCAGGATTATTTTTCAAGAAAGGAGCATCTTTATCTGTTTCTGCGTGTGCTGATGTTGACTATGTAGGATGTCCTAAGGACAAGAAATCCACTTCAAGCTTTGTAGTGTTTATTAGTAGTTCCCTTGTTTCTTGTTAAAGCAAGAAATAAACTGTTTTGGCCAGATCAAGTGTCGAATCCGAATATAGGGCTATGACACAAACAAGTACAGAAATGATGCGGGTTCGAGCAGTGTTAGCAGATTTCATGTAGATGTTCCTCTACCTATGTAGTTACAATGTGATAATCAAGCTGCCCTATTCATTGCAAACAATCCTGCATTCCATGAGAGAATGAAACATATTGATGTGAACTGCCATTATACGAGAGATATGATCCAGAAGGGCTTAGTCTCTACCTCTCATGTTAGTTCGGGAGAGCAGACAACATATATCTTCACCAAGGCATTACTATGGATGCTATTTCAGAAGTGCTTGTCCAAGATGAGCATGATTGACATATATGCTCCATCTTGAGGGGGAGTGTAAAGATATTTCTACGTACCGTTTCGATTATTTTGTTTCTTATATCCATCTTATGTAATTTACCCATAGATCTCTCATCTATATAAGAGAGCCTAGAGTTTCTGGAATAAACATCTCTTCTAGTTTTCCCAACAGCCATTATACCAGAGACATGATTCAGAAGGGTCTCATATCTATCTCTCATGTTTCTACTGGAGATCAGACTTTTGATATATTCACCAAAGTGCTTACTAGAGTCTAGAGGCCCTTTCCAAAGATGTTCCAAACTGAGCATGATAGACATATATGCCATGGAAGGCCGTATCGCGATATATCGACGATATATCAGTATCGACATGTCACCGATATATCGCCGATATGGTCGATATTGGCCTTCCAAGGCCATTTTATTCACAATCTCAGTTCGATGTCGGCGATATGGCATCGATATATCGACGATATATCGTATCGACATGGTACCGATATCGATACCGATATCGATATGTCCTTCCATGATATATGCTCCATCTTGAGGAGGGGGTGTTGAGATTATTATATATCTTTGGTGTTATTTTTTCTATTTCGTTTCTTCTTGTACTTCTCATGCTATTTACCCAATGGCTTTTCTCCTATATAAGAGAGCACTGGGGTTTTATGATCATTATGCAATTCATTTTTCTCCAACAGATATCAATCATGCTCAACTTGGACGAACACTTCTGAAATGCCACTGAGTATTGTCTTGGTAAAGATATCTGTCGTTTGCTCTCCTGAACTGACATGAGAGGTAGAAATCAAACCCTTCTGAATCATATCTCTAGTATAATGGCAGTCTATCTCAATATGCTTATCACATTGTAGCTGCATGGGTAGAGGTACATTTATATGCAAATCTGCTAGCACTGCCCAGACCCACATCATTTTTATGCTTGCTTGAGCCATAACCCTATACTCGGATTCGACACTTGATCTAGCCACCATCGTTTGTTTCTTGCTTTTTCAAGAAACAAGAGAACCGCCAACAATCACAACGAAGCCTGAAGTAGACTTCCTATCCTTAGGATACCCTGCATAGTCTGCATAAGCACATGCAGACACAGAAAGAGTTGCTCCTTTTTTGTATAGTAATCCTGCACATGGAGAAGATTTTAGATATCTCAAAATCATGTATATAGCATCCATATGAACCTGTTGGGGCTGCTCCATGAACTGACTCACCCGACTCACTACAAAGGATATATCAGGTCTAGTAATAGTATTTGTTGGAGTATTTGGTTGTACGCATGGAAGGACATATCGATATCGGTATCGATATCGGTACCATGTCGAAACCGATATGTCGCCGATATATCGGCGATATAACGACGCCATATCGCCGACATCGGGATTCAGCTCGCCTTTTTTGCATGTCGATACCCGATATCGGGTATATCGGCGATATATCAGTGACCTGTCGATACCGATATATCGCCGATATATCGGGATACGACCTTCCATGGTTGTGCGTCATCTATGAGAGTGATGGGTAAAGTGATCTCTCCAGGATCCATTTACCCCATCCATATGTTTAGTCCCACATCTACCAGTGGTGGGACTTGGAGGCTCTGTGGAGGCTATATAAGGAGCCCCAGACCTCCTGTATCCATTGAGAGAAAAGCAATGAAGCATATGCTTCTTTGAGGGCTTCTACCGTGGTTTCATCCCCTTCCTTAGGGAGTAGGGTTCCACGTTAAATCTTAGTCTTCCAATATTATCTTTCTGTTCTTATACTCTGTTTATCAATTTCAATTCCGCTTTCTATTTTCTAACATGGTATCAGAGCGGGTTCGTTTCTCGAGGATTTCATATTGATTATTTATTCGAGATTCGATTTTATGTAAATTATTTGAGATCTGTTCAAGAGTTGTTTTAGGGTGCGTTTGGTTCGTGGGTTATCCAGGGGTGGATAACCCGATTTTGTGTTTGTGTGTTTGGTTGGTAGGTTAAGGGTTGGGAGGGTTTGTGTGATGTGATTGTATTGGAATTTGAAAAAGTTGGTAGTTATTATAATATGATTGTATTGAAATTTGAAAAAGTGGGTGGTTGTTGTGATGTGATTGTATTGAAGTTTGGAATAGTGAGTAGAAGTTGAGTGTTTTATGATTTTTAGATGATATGATGGTATAATATATATTTTTTTGGTTGGAAAGAGAGTGGACCCCACTAGTGGGTTGAGAATATGGGTTTTGGGGGGTAACCCACCCAAAGTGGGGGGTAACCCCCAACCAAACGCACCCTTAGGGTTTCATAAAACCCCTATTCCGGCATATACTTTGAAGATCATCGAAGATCGTCGAAATTCCTGAAGTTCTTACGAATCCACGGGGCGCACCTGCTTCATCCAGACATACTCCCCCTGCAGGCGCGAAACCCTACGGGCCTGTTTGGTTGGAGGGTTGGACAGGGTTGGCTTGGCCCAACCCGGGTTACCCCTCCAACCAAACAGGGTTCTCCTCCTCACAGTTTACTATTCACAGGGGTACCCCTGCCCAACCCAACCCTGTCCAACCTTGCAACCAAACAGGCCCTACATGTCAAGCGCAGGAGCCTGCATGATGTGCCCTCTTTCCAATCAGCTCTAAGCCGCATATAGCCGCATATAGCAACAAAGCCCTAGTCCAGGCAGAAAGATCTTCCCGTGCGCGATCACATTCCATCTCCAGCAAGCTCCTGATGGGAGCCCTTGGTATCGCGTAGGCGGCGCGCGATGCAGCCCCGGCGCGAAGTGGCGTAGCCCATCCACGGGCGACTCAGCAGCCTAGCCCCATACCCAATCCCGCGGCGCTCCCCAGGTGGCGCTCAAAGCGCGCGCGCCTCTCCGCCTTCTCCCTCCTCGCGCGCTGGCCCAGGCACGAGCCCTCTCCCTGGTGACGCCCTAGAGTCTCCTGGTGGTCCCTCTTTGCGCGCCTCCAGGTCCTCGGGCGGCAACCCTCCGCGCGCTCCTCTCCAGTCCCTGCGGCGGCGCAGGAGACTCCTCTCCTCCAGATCGTGCGGCGGCAATCGAACAACTCCTTCAGCGGCGCAAGTCGTCTCATCTCCAGCAGATGCTGGCGACAACACCATCCAGGCCCCATCGTGGGCGTTTTTTTAAAAGGAGAAGGGTTCTCGAGGGAACCCTAGAGAGGAGCTTGCATTGCATTAGAAAAGGAGGGCCCAATATATATATACATATATATATGGGAGAGTTCAGGTCCTTTATGGGCCGACATATTGTTTTTAAACAAGAAAAAAAGGGGAGAGAAAGGTGGCCCTTTTTTTGAGTCGAGTTATTTTGTTAAAAAAAGGAGAAGAAGAAAGAAAAGATGGGCGTACAAGAGAGAAGTCGTACGCAATTTCCAAAAAAAATGTTGCAAGGAAAGCTAAAAAATAAAAGTGGAACGGCTTAGACAAATGTAAAAAAAGAAAGTGATGATTTGAAAAGTCGATTAAATAAAAATATCGGTTTATAATTTTCATGTTATTTTTCCTATGTTATTGTCTTCTCCCAACTTTGTCGATGTTCATTTTCCGACAAGTATGGGAGAAAGAGGGAGTATATGTAGAGTCACATATCTATTCAGATTCTCCAGATTTCAGACCATTCAGATTACAAACTCTACAGTTGTTCAGACTCGACGTCAGATGTTTCCAAGTCTCCAGTTTTAGACATGCACGAGTATGCGATCTTTTCAGATGTGCACATGTTTGCCATCTTTTGTGTGGTCCCCATCATTCTTGTTTTCGGCCAGAGTTTTCATGTGAGCCATAGGGACTCCAGAGTAGAGGACCATTTCCTGTGCCATGTTGGCAAGGGTTTTCATGTGGGATGATAGGGACTCCAGAGTAGAGTACCATTCTCTGTGCCAGATGGGAGAGACACAGTTCTCTGATGAGGAGACTTTTCAGACTCCATTCTCCAGCGACCGTGGACTCTAAAGAGGATTGCACTTCCATGACCTCTTTCAGTTTGGCCCTTTTTCAGAGATGGAGCAGTTGTCCACATTGTTGTGGCGGACCAGAGTACTACGACGAGGAGACTCATTTCCAGTTGCTATGACTCCGACACGTGTAGTATATGGCACATGCTCTCTGACGAGGAGATTCAGTTGACACACTCCAACCCGTTCATCCTCCTCACCTGCAAGGCATGAGAAACAACGTCCTCGACAGCAACCGATAGTCGTGTGCGTTGGGTTGATATTGTATGTAGTATCATGTATTGTGAGTTGAGTTTCTTTCTGTTTGTCCAAGCTGAGCATTGCATGCTCCAGCTTGAGGGGGAGTGTTGGAGTATTTGGTTGTGCGTCATCTATGAGGGAGATGGGTAAATGGATCTCTCCAGGATCCATTTACCCCATCCATATGTTTAGTCCCACATCTATCAGTGGTGGGACTTGGAGGCTCTGTAGAGGCTATATAAGGAGCCCCAGACCTCCTGTATCCATTGAGAGAAAAGTAATGAAGCATATGCCCCTTTGAGGGCTTCTCTCGTGGTTTCATCCCGCTCCTTAGGGAGTAGGGTTCCACAATAAATCTTGATCTTCCAAGTTTATCTTTATGTTTTTATGCTCTATTTATCAATTTTAATTCCGCTTCCTATTTTCTAACAGTAATATAGAGGAGCTTTCCCACCATCTCTCTATATCTCCTTTTGTTGACCTCATTTGTATCATCATCATATAGCTTCCTGCTAGGATCCATAGGAGTAGTAGATGGTCAACACCCAATCATGCCTGTCTCAATAAGCATGTCTGTAACATACTTCTTTTGGGTCATCACAAGACCCTGCACATTCCTAGCAAATTCCAACCCTAAGAAATACCTTAGGGTACCAAGATCCTTAATAAACTGACGGCCCATGAATTCTTTTACCATCTTGATCCCCTGCACATTAGCTCTTGTAACAAGTATATCATCAACATAGACCATAATGACAACTGTACCTTTAGGTGTTCTCTGTACAAAGAGTAAATGGTCTGCATTTGACCTCTTGAACCCTTGCCTTTCAATCAGATCCGAGAGCTTCTGAAACCATGCCCTTGGACTTTGCTTAAGGTCATATATTGCCTTATCGAGTCTACAAACCAGTTGACACTCCCCCTCAACAACAAACCTCGGATGCTGCTGCATGTAAACTTCCTCCTGTAGATCTCCATACAAATATGCATTTTTAACATCTAACTGAAACAAAGGCCAATCATGTACCACTGCTACTGAAAGTAGGACATGCAGAGTAGAGTGACGAGCAACCGGAGAAAACGGGTCCAAATAATCCATGCCGTATGTTTGAGTAAATCCTCGCGCCACGAATCTTGCCTTGTAGTGATCAAGTCTCCCATGTGCATGATGTTTAACAGTAAACACCCATTTGCTACTGACAACATACGCCCCAGGAGGAGCAGACACCAAACTCCAGGTACCATGTGATTGCAAAGCAATCTTTTCTTCCTCCATAGCCAAGCGCCAATGACTATCGTTCAAGGCTTCCTGATAATTTCGTGGAATGTCCACGACAGATAGAGCCACTACAAATATCTGAAATTCCCCTTTTAGATGATGAAAGGAGACTTGAGAGGCAAGAGGGCAGGAAGCACAAGATTGCTTCTGCTTCTGAATTACAATGGGTATATCCAGGTCATTGGGAACCTCCTCCATTTGTGGGCTATTCTCCTGCAACGATTCCTGCACAGATATATCTCCAGACCCATCGTTAGAAACCATGTTATCAGAACAAATCTAGGGCATGATGGATGACGGACGATGACCATGAGCAGAAGCAGTTTGTTGAGTGTAGAATTTTGGTAATGGTGGAACAATGGACACATGCGATTGGGTATAGTACGAAGGGGTGGAGGAGGAGGTGGTGGTGGCAATGGTGAAACCACACGTACAAGAGGAGGTAACTGACTCGTAGGAGTGGGTGGCATGTAAACCTCATCATCAGAGTCTGATGAAGCCAACCTGTCACCTGTAGGAGAGAAATACATCACAAACTCAAAAAATGTGACATAAGCACTGATATAGTATTTCTTGCGCAATTGATCATAACATCGGTATCCCTTCTGGGTCCTGGAGTACCCTACAAAGACACATTTGACAAGATCTGGAATCAACTGGTGAACAAAAGCAACATAGCCAAAAACACGAGGAGTAAGTGAGAACAACTCCTTCTCAAGGAAAGCTATAGAGAAAGGAATTTTCTCGCCCAAGATAGACGATGGCATGCGATTCACCAAATAATATGCCGTAAGAACTGAATCACCCCAAAATGAATGTGGGACATGAATCTGAATGAGAAGAGTCCGAGTGCCATCAAGTAGAGATGGCGATGCTTTCTCTCTGCAATACCATTCTATTGAGAAGTGTAAGCACAAGATGTTTGATGAGTAACTTCACGGGTTGAAAGGAAATTATTGGGAGAAATGAGCAAGTTGTTTATTCCATAAGCCCTAGGTTCTCTTATATAGGAGAGTAGCCTATGTGTAAATTACATAAAGCATACAACTAAAATTAGAAATAACAAAAAGGTATGAATACTAATGTGTATGCGTCAACACTCCCCCTCAAGATGGAGCATAGATATCTATCATGCTCAGCTTGGACGCACACTTCTGGAATGGGCCTCGAAGTAATGCCTTGGTGAAGATATCAGCCGTCTGATTCTCTGAGGTGACATGAGATGTAGCAATGAAACCCTTCTGAATCATGTCACGTATGTAGTGACAGTCAACCTCAATGTGCTTGGTCCTCTCATGGAAGGCTGGATTGTTTGCAATGAACAAGGCTGCCTGGTTATCACATTCCAGCTTCATAGGGAGCGGTATATCAAGATATAGATCTGTAAGAAGAGCTTTCACCCACATCATTTCTGTGCTAGCCTGGGCCATAGCTCTGTATTCTGATTCAGCACTGGATCTTGCTACCACTGTCTGTTTCTTGCTCCTCCACGAGACTAAGGCCTCTCCAATATAAACTGCAAATCCTGAGGTGGACTTCCTATCTTTGGGGCATCCTGCATAATCTGCATCAGCACATGCTGTGATAGAGATCTCCTTTCCCTTCTTAAATAGCAAGCCTGCACCTGGAGATGATTTCAGATATCTCAGAATCATGTGTATAGCACAAGGCCTTAAATGTCGGTTTCGGTCACCATTTCGGTATCGACCAAAACAAAATTTCGATGGAATTTCGGTGGAATTTCGGTCGAAATTTCGGTCATTTCGGTCATTTTTTGTACTAGGACCCCATATTTCGGTCATTTCGGTCGAATTTCGATTTCGACTGGATATCGATATTCGACAGAAATTCGACCGAATTTCGCTGAAATTTGAGGCCATGGTATAGCATCCATATGGACCTGACGTGGTTGCTCCATGAACTGGCTCACACGACTCACTGCAAATGATATATCAGGTCTAGTGATCGTGACATACAATAGTTTGCCTACCAGTTCTCTGTACCTCCTCCTGTCCACCTCTTCCGTGTCATCATCATAGAGCTTCATGCTGGGATCCATTGGTGTCGTAGCACGCCGACACCCTAGCATACCTGTCTCACTCAATAGATCTGTAACATATTTTCTCTGCAACATCACTAATCCATATGGATTTCTAGCAAACTCCAGTCCCAGAAAATATCTCAGGACTCCCAAGTCCTTGGTGATAAATTCGGTTCCTAGTCTTTCTTTCGCCTGCTTTATGCCCTGCTCATCATTTCCTGTAATCAAGATGTCATCAACATAAACCATGATTACAATAATACCTCTAGTGGTCTTCTGCACAAACAAGGAGTGATCAACATTGGAGCGCTTGTATCCTTGTTTCTCAAAGAGATCTGATAGCTTCTGAAACCATGCTCTGGGACTCTGCTTAAGGCCATAGATAGCCTTATGTAACCTGCATACCTTGGAACACTCCCCCTCAACAGCAAACCCAGGTGGCTGTTGCATATACACTTCTTCCTGTAAATCGCCATACAGGAATGCATTCTTCACGTCCAACTGATGAAGTGGCCAGTCTCTAGCAACTGCAACTGACAATAAGATCCGTAGGGTGGAATGACGTGCCACAGGCGAAAAAGTGTCAAGGTAGTCCACCCCATATGTCTGTGTGAAGCCACGTGCAACCAGTCGTGCCTTGAATCTGTCAATAGAACCATCGGCATTGTGCTTCACTGTAAACACCCACTTGCAGCTCACTGGGTTCACCTCTGGAGGTGCAGGAACCAAACTCCAGGTTCCTCTGGACTGGAGTGCCGCCATTTCTTCCTCCATTGCTAGCCTCCATCTACTATCTTGCATAGCTTCATGATGATTCCTCGGAATCTCGACAGCTGAAAGTGCCACAACAAAGGACCTGAAATCTCCAGATAGCCTCTCAAAAGATACAGATGCTGATAAGGGATATGTAGCACATCTTCTCTTCGACTTTCGCAGAGCAATGGGTACATCTAAGTCAACTATGTTCTCCTCTGGCCCATGCAACGTATCCTGCTCAGAAATGTCGTCAGATCCATCAACATTAATATTATCATTACATACCATAGGCGAGCTAGTAGACGAGTCATGACCATGAGCGGGAGGAAGCCTGCGAGTATAGTGATATGGTAGCGGTGATATAGTTTGTGGTGGCGGCGGCGGCGGTGGTGGTGTTGACGACAGCTGTGGTGGTGGAGGTGGTGTCATATATATGGAATCAGTGGATAGTGGTGGTTGCTGCTTGTCTCCAGAGGCTGAAAAATACATAATATTTTCAAAAAATGTAACATCTGCACTGATCATATACCGCCGACGCAGAGGATCAAAACACTTGTACCCCTTTTGAGTTCTGGAGTACCCAACAAAAACACACTTGACAGCCCTAGGAGAGAGCTTGTCAGTACCAGGGGACAACTGATGGACGAATGCAACCGACCCAAACACACGAGGCGTAAGTGAAAATAACTCCTTGTCGGGATGAGTGATGGTAAACGGGATCTGTTCATTTAGAACAGAAGAGGGCATACGATTAATGAGGTAACATGCCGTGAGAACAGCATCACCCCAGTAGTAGGGAACATGACTCTGTATAAGGAGAGATCTCGTGACATCAAGAAGGTGACGGTGTTTCCTTTCAGCAATTCCATTCTGTTGAGATGTATGAGCACACGACGTTTGATGAACAATCCCTTTTGAGGAGTAGTAACTAGCAAGAGCATTTGTGCACAATTCTAACGCATTATCACTTCTCACAAATTTTACCGATGTGGAAAAAACATTTTGTATTTCATTCAGGAAATGAATAATTATATTTCCGGCTTGAGATTTATTTTTCATCAGAAACACCCATGACACCCTAGAAAAATCATCCACAAGTACAATATAAAATATGTGTCCCTGATGATCAGGTACACGACTCGGACCCCAGACATCAACATGAAATAACTCAAACTTGGAGGTACTACTCCGACCAGGACGACTGGGAAAGGACGACCTGTGATGCTTTCCCAACTGACACGCCTCGCACTGAACAGATGTGTGAGGAAGACTATAGGGTAATACTTGACGCAACTTCTGAAGCGGTAAATGACCGAAACGCAGATGCCACAGTAAAGGAGATACTTGTCCAGCAGGAGAGGAAGTGGTTCCAGCGAATGGGGTCTGATTCAAGCGGTAGAGGCCTCCTTGCTCATAGCCACGACCAATCACGTTGCCCGTATGGATGTCCTGAAAAATCAAAGAAGATGGATCAAAAATTGCCCGACAATGAAGATCCTTCGTAATCTGACTAATTGACAATAGATTCATTGAAAAATCAGGTGCATGTAGCACATTCTTGAGCTGCATAGAAGATGTCAGTCTAATCTCCCCCTGACCAGTGATTGGGGAATGGGTGCCATTGGCAATGACAACTGTCCGTCCTTGAGGGATCTGAGTGTATCCTGTAAGTAGACTCTGGTCGCCACATAGGTGATGTGTAGCGCCTGAGTCCATAATCCATGGCAATGTATCAGATCTACTACTGTGAAGTGCAAGTGTACTACCTGAAGTACTGGTAGACGCGGAGGCAGAAGCAGCAGCATCAGAATGACTCTCTGTAGTCGGTGCTGGACTGGATGGTGGGATAATGCCCCTCAGACGGGCAACTAGATCATTGAACCGTTGATCCAGGGTAGCAGCAGACGGAGGCTCTATATGCTCAGCGGCTCGAGCTGATGCAGGAAATCCATGCTTCGAGTAGCATGTGTCTTCATTGTGTCCGACTCGATGACAGTAGGTGCATGTTGGCCTAGTGCGACCACCCCTCCCACGGGGTCCACGTCCACGACCCTGGTGATAAGAACCACGACCTCTGGTTGCTGCCATGGCTGAAGAATTCTGACTTGCAGCAGTTGAGGGAACTGTGATCCGACTCAGTCTATGAAAGGCTTCCTCCATTGGAGGAATTGTAGAGTCGGCTAAAATCTGTGATCGTGCTGCCTCGTACTCAGGATCAAGTGCAGCTAGGAACACGCCCACCATAGTGGCGTTCCTATATGTCTTCTGCTGTTCTGGCGTGGCTGTCAAGGGCATGAAGCTATATAGCTTCTCGAACATCCCTCTCAGTGATGTATAGAGAGAATGTAGGGGGCGACCATTCTGCTTGATGGTGAAGATATCATGCTGGAGTTGTAGAATCTTTGTCTCGTTCTTTGCCTGGGAATATGTAGCCGCCAGAATGTCCCACATATCCTTCGCTGTGGGTTGATGGAGAATGTCATTGGCAATCTCAATTGCCAACGTGCCAGATAGCCAAACTTTGGTGTATGCGTCATCAGCCTCCCAGGAGGCATAGGTTCCAGTCTTCTCAGCAGGCTCTGGTTCGGTAAGAATATGCTTCTTACCCGTAGACTTCATCATGCTCATGAACTGCATTGCCCACAGTTCATAGTTGGTACCGTCCATCTTGACAATAGGCGCTGGACCACGGAATGCGCCAATAGATGGGATATCTGCCTTGCTCTCCGACATATTGAAAAAGAAGACTGGAACGATTGACAAACACTGTGATTTGTCTACAACGACATAAATGGGTTTAGTTGCACGTGTAGACCTCACACAACTAAACCCATGATGATGTTCTGGGTCTTAGGGCTGGAAACCGTGCACCCGTACAGGAGCTACAGGACTTGGAGCACTTGATGCGCACTGGATGCGCAGTAGATCACGTGTTCTGGGCACTGGGTGCGCTGAACACGCGCACTGGATGCGCTGGGCACGCGCTGTGGATGCGCGTACGGCTCACGCACGTAGAAGATCACACGCGCACACCCAGCCTTGCGCAGATGATGCGCAGTCGCACTGGAGAGGCGTTGGAAGGTGCGCGGTCAGGCACTGGAGAGGCGTTGGAGAGGTGCAGGTCACGCGCGATGACGCGCAATGGATGTGTGCGCGCAGGAGATGCGCAGATCACGCGGTGGCGCGCGCCGTAGATGCGTACAGCGCCTGAGATGCGCCTGGGATGCGCACAAGATGCGTTGATCGGAGGAGAAGCACCCGAGGAGGAGGGCGGCGCCGATCTGCAGAGAAGAGAGAGAGAAGGGGGGGCGGCGGCGGGTGTGGTGGGTAGGGTTAGGGTTTCGAGAACTCCGGTCTAGGACCGTCGCTCTGATACCATGTTGGGAGAAATGAGCAAGTTGTTTATTCCATAAGCCCTAGGCTCTCTTATATAGGAGAGTAGCCTATGGGTAAATTACATAAAGCATACAACTAAAATTAGAAATAACAAAAAGGTACGAATACTAATGTGTATGCGCCAACAGAAATTGGATAGAGCGCGAGTACAGAATTCTGGAGAATTATCGGTTCTCACAAATTTCACAGTAGAGAAAACATTCTACACTTCGTTGATAAAAGTTTTGATCACATCCCCTGCTTTAGATTTATTTTTCAATAAAAAATCCATGACAAACGAGAAAAATCATCCACAACAACAAGATAAAGCCGGTGTCCCTGGTGATCAGGAACACGACTCGGGCCCCAAATGTCAACATGGAATAACTCAAAAAGGGAGCTACTGCTCCGACTCTGACGACTAGGAAAAGCAGACCGATGATGCTTTTTCCCAACTGACACGCCTCGTACTGGAAGGAAGAACCCGATGAAATCTGCGGCAACATATGACACATCTTCTGGAGAGGGAGGTGACTAAATCTTAGGTGCCAGGTATAAAGAGAAACTGGTCCTGTTGCATAAGAAGATACACCAGCATAGGGAGTTCAGGCGATAAAGACCATCCTGCTCATGACCATACCCAATCACTTTGCCTGAAGAATGTCCTGAAAAAAAGAGACGATGGGTCAAAAATAGCTTACAGTGCAACTCCTTTGTGATCTGACTAGTGGATAATAAATTCATAGAGAAATCAGGAGCATGTAACACATTCTGCAAACGTATCGAAGGCGTCAAGCAAATCTCCCCCTCTCCGTTGAACGGGGAATGAGTCTCATCTGCAATCACAACAGTTCTCCCTGGTGGAACCTGTCTATATGCTGTAAGCTGATCTTTGTCCACGCATAAATGGTATGTTGCCCCAGAATCCATAATCCATTCAGTAATCTCAGATCCGTGACGAGATGTAAAAGCAAAAGTACTACATGAGGTTCTAGCCATAGCAGACGTACTAGCAAATGCGGAGGCCTGGGAATCCGGAAGCTGGACGAAATAAATGAGGCCTTGCTTTTGAAATGAGCGAGCAGAGTTTGGGGCCTTGGTGAAGACATTTGCTGCAGCCTTTTGCGTAAGATTTATGATGTACTTGGTGCGCTGCCGCAGCCTGAGGTTCGTGTGAGGTCTCCCACGCCATTCTGGAAGGGGATGATGGAGGTCTTTTCCTGTCATCACTCGCTGTTCAGGACGATGCTCGGCAATGGAGAATCCTTTGCCTTCTGGACTGATGATTGGACGGATGGGGGCCCCTGAGTACGTGTTTCCCACGTCTTTTCGTTTTGGCTACTGATAAGAATGTGTTTGTTGCATCTTACTGGTCGGATGGTAATTGGTTCCCCACTTTCTTTACAATTTTTTCGGACCAACGCCTCGAGGAATTTCTAATGATGCTGGATTCTTTGAAGGAGGTGGGAAGACCGTCTGCGGGAAGAGACCATTGGGTGTGGTGTAAGGGCACCTTTTCGGTCAAGATAGCTTTTGGGACGATATGCAGACCGCCCCCATCGCGCTCGGACTATTTGCTTCGGTATTGCGCTTTCCTTTGGAGTCTGGGCCTCCCTGAGCGTATTGGATTTTTTTTGTGGTTGTTCAGAAGGCAAAGATTGATGACGAGAGACCGCTGTGCTAGGCTTCTGGGCTCCATCTCTGATAGATGTCTCCTGTGCGATGAGGCGATTGAGACCCTTGAACACCTGCTCTTCAAATGTGCGAAAATGTATCTGATATGGGACGGGGATGATCTGGCTTGGACGTGCATGACGGACCTGGCCTCTTTTTGCGGCTCCTTTGTGAGAACCAGGAATAGACCCCGATGGGAGCTAATTAGACCCATTGCTATTATCTGGGTCCTGTAGCTGGGCAGAAATGCGCTTCTTTTTTCTGGGCAAAGGTTCTATAAGGAAAATGTTTGGGTACACTCCGCAAGATTGGTGGATGATTGGGACCTTTAATTGTATGGTTTAGCTACTGTTTCTCTTTGTCTTTCTTTGTTAGTTTTAAATAAAATTTGGGGCGAACAACGCTGAGTGTCTCCCCCTTTTTTGGCCTAAAAAAATGCGGTGGCTGCTACATCTGAATGGCCTCATGGAGATGGTGAAAAAGCAGGAGGCATAATATCTCGCGGTCTAGCTATGAGGTCATCAAACCTCTGATCAGAAGTAGGAGCAGCTGGGACTCAACCTGCTCCGCTACACGGGCTGAAGTCGGAAAGCCATGCTTGGAATAATATGTATTCTCGATATGTCCTGGACGATGACAATACATGCATGGCTGATGAATGCGACCTCCTCTACCACGAGGTCCGCGTCCACGGAAAGAAGAAGAGCCTCTTCCTCGGGAGGCAGCCATAGCCGAAGAAGTCTGGCTAGTGGTTATGGACAGAACATTAATCCTGTTGAGACCGTTGAAAGCTTCCTCCATGGGAGGAATAGTGGCATTCGCTAAAATTTGGGAGTGAGCAGCATCATATTCAGGGTCAAGGGTTGTTAGGAATACACCAACCATGGTAGCATTCCTATATGTCTTTTGTTGCTCTGGAGTCGTCGTTAGAGGCAGGAAGCTGTGAAGCTTCTCAAACATCTCACGTAAGGATGTATACAGTGATTGAAGAGGGCGTCCATCTGCTTGATAGTAAATATGTCATGCTGGAGTTGGAGGATCTTCGTCTCGTTCCTCGCTTGAGAATATGTTGTGACGAGGATGTCCCACATCGCTTTAGCAGCAGGCCGGTGCAACACATCATTGACGATCTCAATCGTCAATGTACCAGAAAGCCAAACTTTGTCATATACATCGTCCGCCTCCCACGAGGCATTGACCCCAGTTTTCTCCACTGACTCCTCTGTAAGAATGTGTTTCTTGCCATTTTACTTCATAAGGCTCATGGACTGCATCCAGAGCTCATAGTTTGTCCCGACCATTTTGACAATAGGCACTAGACCTCTGAAAGCGCCTGTGGCAGGTACATCGACTTTGTTCTCCGACATATTGCCGGATGTAGAAAAGTAGGCTTTTGTAGACCAAAGAATGAATGTCTACACATACATACGTGGATTTAAATGCATATGTAGACTTATACACCCAAATCCATCAATCAAATAGAGGGGCTGATGCTAGCGGCGGAGATGTGTCGCGTAGTGGCGGCCTCAGGAGAAGGCCGGCAACGACGGCAATAATGAGGAGAGCTAGTTGGAGAGGCCGACCACGAAGGCCGGCGCGCGCCGGGGAGGCCCGGCGGTGCTGGAGGGGTGGAGGGACGAAGGTGGGGCTATGGTTAGGGTTTCTGGTACGAGAGCTCCGGTCTAGGACTGTCGCTCTTTTACCATGTTGGGAAAAATAAGAGAGTTGTTTATTTCTGTGAACCCTAGGCTCTCTTATTTAGAGGAGAGGCCTATGAGTAAATTACATAAGATGAACATAAAGAAATAAAATAACAGGAAATGTACAAAGGAACATAGAAACATCTCTACAGAAACAGGGAGAAAATTTATTTTCAAAGAATTTTTTTAAATGAATCTTTTTGATATGACACAAGGGAGAGAATAAGTGGAGATGTTATATCCAAGTTTTATTTATTGTCATCATAAAAAAGGGGAGAATGTTAGTATCTTGATTGCATAGTGCAGATTGTTCTACAGATTTCATGGCAAGTACACTCCATGTTTGAAGCACAAAAACTGTAGGCAAGCTGAAAGTTGTCGACAAAGTAAAGAAGAAAGAAGACTTTGTGATAAGCGTATGAAAAAAGTCCCAAATATATATGCATGTGTATCATGTAGGCATATTAAATACAAGCCATATTGATCAAAATTCCTGATCTGATTGATCAATAGCCTCCGATCGATCAACCTAAACATTGTGTTTATTCCTTGAGCCCTGGACTCTCGTATATAAGGAGAGGTCTATGGGCAAATTACATATGATAGACAAACGAAAAGAACAATAAATAAAAGATACAGAAATATAAACTAAACTTCTACACTCCCCCTCAAGATGGAGCATAGATATCTGTCATGCTCATCTTGTATAAGCATTTCTGGAAGGAACCCCGAAGTAAAGCTTTGGTAAGAATGTCTGCCGTTTGATCTCATGAGCTGACATGGGTTGTAGAAATGAAACCTTTCTGGATCATATCATGGATACAATGGCAATCCACCTCAATGTGCTTCGTCCTCCCGTGAAATGCAGGGTTGTTTGCAATGAATAATGCAGCCTGATTGTCACATTCTAGTGACATGGGAAGAGGATCATCTATTTGTAGATCTATCAAAACTGCGCGAACCCACATCACTTCTGCACATGCTTGAGCCATAGCTCTATACTCCGATTCTACACTAGATCTCGCAACTACTGTTTGCTTCTTGCTCTTCAATGAGACAAGTGACTTCCCAACGAATATAGCAAAGCCTGATAGTAGACTTCCTATCCTTCGGGCACCCTGCATAGTCTGCATCTGCACATGTTGAGATAATAATAATGCCCTTCTTTCTAAACATCAATCCTGCACCTGGAGATGACTTAAGATACCTTAGTATCATATGTATGTCACCTATGTGTACCTGGCGAGGTTGCTCCATAAACTGGCTTACTTCATTTACTGCAAATGTAATATCTGGTATGGTTATAGTAACATAAAGAAGCCTCCCTACCAGTTCTCTGTGCCTTCTTTTGTCAACCTCCTCAGTGTCGTCATCACGCATCTTCATGCTTGGATCCATGGGTGTAGAAGCAGGTCGACATCCAAGCATGCCGGTGTCACTTAGCAAGTCAGTGACGTATTTCCTCTGAGTCATCACGAGTCCTTGTTCATTCCTAGCAAACTCCAATCCAAGGAAATATTTGAGTACTCCTAGATCTTTGGTAACGAATTCACGGCCCAAGAATTCTTTTGATATTTTTATTCCCTGCATATCATCTCCTGTAATGAGTACATCGTCAACATACACCATAATGACAGTCATACCTCTGGATGTCCTCTGTACAAAGAGAGAATGGTCTGCATTTGACCTTTTGAACCCTTGCTTCTCAAACAAATCTGAGAGCTTCTGGAACCAAGCTCTTGGTTTCTGCTTTAGGCCATAAATCGCCTTATGAAGCCTGCATACCTGTACACACTCCCCCTCAGCAGTAAACCCAGGTGGTTGGCACATGTAAACTTCTTCCTGAAGATCACCATATAAAAATGCATTTTTGACATCTAATTGGAACGAAGGACAATCTCGAATCACAGCAACAGATAAAAGAATCCGTAAGGTAGAGTGACGAGCAACAGGAGAAAATGTATCAAGATAATCTACCCCATATGTATGAGTAAAGCCCCGTGCAACAGAGCCTTATACCTATCAATACTGCCATCGGCATTATGCTTCACCGTAAATACCCACTTGCAACTCACAATAGATGCCTCAGCAGGAGCTGGAACCAGACTCCAAGTACCTCTCGACTGAAGGGCGGCCATCTCTTCCTCCATAGCCAGACGCCATCTACTATCAGCTAATGCTTCCTGGTGAGTCCTTGGGATATTCACAGTGGATAAAGCACCTACAAATCTCCTGAAATCTCCTGCCAGACACTCAAGGTAACATGAGAGGCAATCAGATATGAAGCACATGACCTCTTCTGCTTCCTCAGTGCAATCGACAAATCAAGATCTTCATCAGCTGTACCAACATCCGTGTCATCCCCTGTCTGTTCCTGCTGAGAATGTCGTCAGTTCCATCATTAGAAATAATGTTATCGGAACAAACCTGGGGCATGGTCGATGATTGACCATGATCATGAGCAGGGGCTGGCCGTCGACTGTAGTGGCGTGGTGGAGGAGGAACCAAAGATATGGGAGGTGGTTGCGGTGGTGGAGATGGTAGTGCTGATGGGGATGATGGTGGTGGAGATGTAGGAGCTTGCTGTGGGGCGTACAAGGGTGGAGGAGTAATATAGACTTCATTATTCAGATCTGATGGCACCAACCTGTCACCTGTAGGAGAGAAAACATGACGTACTCAAAAAACGTGACATCTGCACTGACATAATATCTTCGACATAACGGATCATAGCAACGATACCCCTTTTGAGTCCTGGAATACCCGACAAAAAACACATTTGACAGCCCTAGGAGAGAGCTTGCCAACCCCTGAAGACAACTGGTGAACGAATGCCACGGACCCAAAGACACGTGGAGTTAGAGAAAACAACTCTTTGCTAGGAAAAACGAGGGAGAAAAGTATCTTCTCCCCCAACACAGACGAGGGCATGCGGTTAATCGGATAACATGCAGTAAGAACCGCATCGCCCCAGAACGCGTGCGGAGCACAACTCTGGATAAGAAGCGTACGAGTGACATCAAGAAGATGTCGGTGTTTTCTTTCCGCGACACCATTCTGTTGGGACGTGTAGGCACAAGACGTTTGATGAAGAATGCCATGGAATGAAAGAAACTGAGATAATGTTCGAGTACAGAATTCAAGGGCATTATCAGTTCTCACGATCTTTATAGAAACAGAAAACACATTCTGCACTTCTTTAATAAAATTCATAATGGTGATGCCCGCTTCAGATTTATTCTTCAACAGGAAAACCCAAGACAAACGACTAAAATCATCCACAACAACTAAATAGAACTTGTGTCCCTGATGATCTGGAACACGACTTGGACCCCAAATATCAATATGAAAAAACTCAAATGGAGAGCTACTGCTCCGGCTCTGACGACTAGGGAAAACAGACCGATGATGCTTCCCTAACTGACAAGCTTCACAATCGAACGTCGAGCGGGGTGAGATCTGAGGAATGACTTGACGCATTTTCTGAAACGGAAGATGATCAAAGCGCAGATGTCATAAGGAGAGACAGGTCCAATGGAATGGGATGATGCTCTAGCGTAAGGTGTATGGACCAATTGATACAGCCCGCCTTGCTCAGCCATGTCCAATCACGTTGCCTGTTAGAATGTCCTGAAACACAAGAGATGGTGGGTCAAACGTCGCTCGACAATGTAGATCCTTATTAATCTGGCTAATTGACAGTAAATTCATTGAGAAATTGGGATCATGGAGCACATTCTGCAACTGCATGGAAGGTGATAAAGCGATTGTCCCTGTCCTGTGATGGGAGAATGCGTCCCATCTGCTATGATGACGGTTCTTCCTGGGGAAACTTGCCTGTAGGATGTGAGTTGGTGTCTATCTCCACACAAATGATGTGTGGCACATGAATCTACAATCCATTATGAGGTACGTGGACCCTGGTAGAAAGCAGAAGTTTGAGCATTACCTGAGGAACTAGCTTCTGCAGTATCTGCAACGTCCAAGCTGCTCTCTGAAATTGGTGGAGTACTAGCTGGTGGCATGATATCACGTTGACGAGACACTAGGTTATCATATCGTGGATCCGACACTGGTGTAGCACCATGATGCTGTATCTGTTCTGCTGCACGGGCAGATGCTTGGAAACCATGCTTAGAGTAGCATGTGTCTTATGTATGACCAATCCGACGACAATAAGTACACTGTAATCCACGACCACGACCAACCCTACCACGTGGTCCTCGTCCACGAAAATGAGATGGATTGCCTCTTCCTCTAGAGGCTGCCATAGCAGATGAATTTGGCACAGTAGTAGGGCTTGAGATGTTGATTCGGCTCAATCGCTGAAAAGCCTCCTCCATGGGAGGAATGGTAGCATCTGCCAGAATCTGAGAAGAAGCCGCCTCATACTGTGAGTCAAGAGAGGCTAGAAAGACTCCCACCATCGTCGCATTCCGATATGTCTTCAATTGTTCTAGAGTAGCCGTGAGAGGCATGAAACTGTGAAGCCTCTCAAACATTCCCCTCAATGCAGTGTAGTGAGCATGCAGGGGTCGACCATTCTGCTTTATCGTGAAGATGTCATACTGGAGCTGTATGATTTTTGTCTCATTCTTGGCTTGTGAATATGTGGCAGCAAGAATGTCCCACATGGCTTTGGCAGTAGGTTGATGCAAGACATCATTAGCAATGTCTGGAATCAGAGTACCAGACAACCAGACCTGAGCATATGCGTCATCAGCCTCCCATGAGGCATATAACCCTGTTTTCTCCTCTGGCTCATCCTTGGTAAGAATATGTTTCTTATCCATCGACTTCATTAGGCTCATGAACTGCATGGCCCATAACTCATAGTTGGATCCATCCATCTTCACAATAGGCACATGACCTTTGAATGCGCCTGTAGTGGGGATCTCGATCTTACTTTCTGACATTTTGACTGGAGAAAACTAGGGTTGTAGACAAGATGAGTCTTGGTCTACACTGATATGATTAGGTTTAGTTGCGCGTGTAGACCTCTATGCAACCAAACCCATCAACCTGGAAGCGAGCGGAGAGCCCCTTATAAAGATGACAACCAAACCCTAGGGGCGGTGAAACCCTAGGGACACAGCCGGCGCACAGGCAGGCACAACCGCGCGTGAGGCGCGTAAGGCACAACCGTACGGGCATAGACGGCACGCGAAAGGGGGTAGCGCGCGAGGGGGCGACGCGCAAGGGGGCAGCGCACAAGGGGGCGGCGCGCAAGGGGGCATCGCGCGTGGAGGAGGCGCGCGTCGGGGGGTGCGCGTGGAGGCGGCGACGCGCGTGGATGCTTGAAGGTGGAGGGCTAGGTTTAGGGTTCGGTACGAGAGCTCTGGTCTAGGACCGCCGCTCTGATACCATGTTGGAAAAAATAAGCGTTGTGTTTATTCCTTGAGCTCTAGACTCTCTTATATAGGGAGAGGTCTATGGGAAAATTACATATGGTAGACAAACGAAAAGAACAATAAATAAAAGATACAGAAACATAAATTAAACTTCTACATCAACCATCAATGATCGACCATCAAGTTTTATCTGATCGATCAACCTACTTGATCTGATCAATCACCCTTGATCGACCAACTGTCTTTTTATAATCAATCACAATTTAAGTTCAACTCCCAACGGTGATCGATCACCTTCTTTGTATGATCGATTTTTAATAAGGTTTATTTATTAAAGTAAAAAGGAGGAATTCTTGTTAAAGATTTTTTGCATTCTTAAACAACCTATTTTTTGGAATTGATTCTGTCTAATTGCTCTTAGTTGCTAATATGCTTGTTCCCCATATTGCAATATTTTTTGGATAAAAAATTGCTAGTTAAAAGAGAGATCAGTTTTTTAAATCATTTTCTAAAAAGAAGTGGGGTGTGAGCTCGAAAAGAGTCATATCATAAATGGAATCAAAAATAAATGGGGTGATTTACAAAGACTAAGCCTCACAAATCGCCTTGACATAAACCAACATATTCTCTGCACATCAACGCTCCCGACGAAATGTAACCTCATTACGAGAGAGCCATATCACCTAGAGAATATTAGGACACATACATCCGCCGCATGTCACAGTGTAAGCTGAAAGGATAGAACTCCAAAAATCCTCTGAAAAAGCACGTCGTAGCCAAGTCAGATCCAAGCAATCTCGCATCTCATTAGAGTGGGCACGAAAAATTAGATGATCAACATCCTCTAAAGTTAGTGCATAACATGGCATATAGGATCTCTCGAGTGAAACCAATTAGCTTTAAGCGCCTAGGTGGTCAATTTTTCTTTCTTCATTTGCCATAAAAACATCTTCATTCGAGGTGGAATGGAAGATCGCTAAATGAGCCTAAATATCTCCACATTAGTGCATATATCATGCGTGGTGTCCATAGTGAGGAAGGGATATGCTTTTCGTACGGAAAACCTCTCATCAGCTTCTAACCATCCCTACCATATAAGGGCCATCAAACTGACCAAGGTCATATATCAACTTTATGAAATCCTCTCGGAGAAGCTCAACTGAAAAGAGGGGCACCACACACTGTTTTCTCGAGCCTCAACTACTCTAGAGTCATGGTCAATGGCTGTTGTAAATAGTCGGTGGCAATTCGTCAGACACCCATTACCCGTCAAGTCATCCTTCCAGAAGCGAAATACAATTCCATCCCCCAAACATGTCTCATCATCCCCTATCCCCTATTAAAAAATTAAAGGCATCAACATCATATTTGGGTCAACATTCAAGATCATATCCACTCCATAAATACCATGCAACAACCTGGCTAAAACATCATCTTGAAATCCCCAAACTCGGAGAACCCATTTCACGAGGAGGGCATGCTTAAACTCTTTTAATATTTTAATTCCAAGATCTTTATGGAGTTGAGGTGTAGTGACCATGTCTCATGCGACCGATGTGAATTTACTGGCTTCCGTGCTAGTACCTGCCTGCCAATAGAAACTGTTGCATAATCTTCTCTAATTGTTGCCTCACCCAAATCTCGAACAGCTCTTAATGATGCAAAAAAAGGGATAACCGATAACACAGACTTCACAAGTACAAGCCTACCATCCTTTGACAAAATGGACTTCTAACATGATACATTATTTCATCCAAGTTCTCTAATGGTCAGGGAAGCCCCTTCTTTCGAAGTGTAGACCAAACAATCTTAAATTAATACTTTAGTAGGACTTTGTGAAATAAATCTTTCATATAAAGCCCCTCATCTGACGTCTCTTCCATTTCGTGGAAATCTCATTAGTCATAACCAAATTGTCTATCATAGATCGATGTGGATAAAAGCTGTCTACAAGGAGAGATGATGGCATGCAATACCTGCCAGAGATGATTAGCACGGACTTTTGCCACGATGAGGTAGATTCCATTAGATACAACAATAGACCTATATTCTTTGATGCATGTAACTACATCTCCCTTAGGTAGAAGGAAAATGAGATTTCTACTCAGCAACTCCAGGCCACCGTTTCCCCTCTATCGAAAAAATAATTACAAGGATCGGAAAATTTTAGATTTTTCACATATTCTATAACATTTTCCATGTATATTCTTTCACCCTTGAAAATAGTTTCATTCTGTGCAACCCATGTTGACCATAAAGTAGCCGCCACCCTGTTGGTGGAAATGAGAATGAGAACTTATTTATTCCAGGGAACCTTGGCTCTCTTATATAGAGAAAGCCTATGGGTAAATTACATAAGATGGAACAAGGAAAATAAACATCACAGACAAGTAAATAAATTCTAGAAATATCTCTACACTCCCCCTCAAGATGGAGCATAGATGTCAATCATGCTCAGCTTGGAAGAGCATTTATGAAACGACCCTCTGAGCAATAGCTTAGTGAAGATATCTGCAGTCTGCTCCCCTTAACTGACATGGGAAGTAGAAATCAAACCCTTCTGAATCATATCCCTGGTATAGTGGCAGTCAACCTCAATATGCTTCGTCCTTTCATGAAATGCAAGATTATTAGCAATAAATAATGATGCTTGATTGTCACATTGTAATTGCATGGGTAGAGGTACATCTATATATAGATCTTCTAATACGGCTCGAACCCACATCATCTCCGTACTTGCCTATGCCATGGCCCTGTACTCATATTTAGCACTAGATCTAGCCACCACTGTTTGTTTCTTGCTTTTCCAAGAAACTAAGGAACTGCCAACAAACACTGCAAAACCTGAGGTAGATTTCCGATCTCTATGACATCCTACATAATCAGCATCATCACATGCAGAGATAGAGAGATTTGTTTCTTTCCTGAACAACAATCCTGCACCTGGAGACGACTTTAGATATCTTTGTATCATATATACACCATCCATATGCACGTGTCTGGGCTGTTCCATGAACCGACTCACCCGACTTATCGCAAAAGCAATGTCAGGTCTAGTGATAGTAATATATCTTCATACTATATCTTCTTATATATCTTCTTTTGTCAACTTCCCATGTATCATCTCCATATAACTTCATACTAGGATCCATGGGAGTAGTGGAGGGTCGACACCCGATCGTAACTGTCTCAACAAGCATATCTGTAATATATTTCCTTTGGGTCATCACAAGACCCTGCGCATTCCTCGCAAATTCCAATCCCAGAAAGTATCGTAGAGTACCAAGATCCTTGGTCACAAACTGACGGCCTAAAACTGCTTTTGCCATCTTTATCCCCTGCACGTCATGCCCCGTAACAAGTATATCATCAACATATACCATAATAACAACAGTACCTCTGGGAGTCTTCTGGACAAACAAAGAGTGGGCAACATTTGATCTTTTGAACCCTTGCTTCTGGATTAAATCTGAAAGCTTCTGAAAGCATGCACACCGACTTTGTTTAAGACCATTTATGGCCTTGCGAAGTCTACACACCATTTGACACTTTCCCTCAACAGCAAACCTCGGAGGTTGTTGCATGTAGACTTCTTCCTGCAGATCCCCATATAAAAAGGCATATTTAACATCAAGCTGGAACAAAGGTCAATCACGCACCACAACGACTGACAGAAGAACACGTAGAGTGGAATGACGTGCAACCGGAGAAAAGTTGTCCATATAATCCATGCCATAGGTCTGAGTGAATCCACGTGCCACTAGCCTTGCTTTGTAGCGATCAAGGCTGCCATCCGCATTATATTTGACAGTAAAGACCCATTTACAACTGACAACAGAAGCTCCTGGGGAGCAACAACCAAGCTCCATGTACCACGAGATCGCAGGGCAGCCATTTCCTCCTCCATGGCTAACCGCCAGCTGCTGTCTTTCAAGGCATCCTGATAATTCCATGGTATCTCCACAGTAGATAAGGCAACAACAAATATCTGAAAATCACTAGTGAGACGATGGAATGAAACATGTGAAGCAAGTGGATAGGACACGCACATCCTCTTAGACTTCCTCAAGGCAATAGGTACATCCAAATCATCGGTAGTGTCCACCTGCATGTCATTCTCCTGCACTTTTGCATTGTGAGTCCCATCGTTACTAATATCACTTGGACATACCTGGGGCGTGGTGGATGAATGACGGCCTCCATGAGCAGGAATCGGACGACGGGTATAAAATTTTGGTAGAGGTGGGACTGGTGGTTGCGGAGGTGGTGGTGATGGTTGTGGCACAACAAGAGTAGGTATGTTATCAAACTGACACAGAGGAGGAGGTGGCACATAAATTTCATCATCAGTAGTGGAAGAAGTCATCTTGTCGTCACCTGTAGGCGAAAAATACATCACAGTCTCAAAGAAGGTGACATCGGCACTAACATAATATCTTTTGTTCACAGGATCATAGCATCGGTAACCCTTTTGAGTACGAGAGTACCCAAGAAACACACACTTGACATCCCTAGGTGAGAGCTTGTCAATCCCCGGAGTGAGTTGATGGACAAAAGCAACTGAGCCAACAACACGAGCTAGGGAGAACAATTCCTTGCCAGGAAAGACAACAGAAAGAGGAACTTTCTCACCCAATACAGAGGATGGCATATGATTGACCAGATAACATGCCATAAGAACAACATCACCCCCAAAAGACAGAGGAGCACAACTATGAATGAGTAAAGTCCGAGTTATATCAAGAAGATGACGGTGTTTTCTTTCTGCAACACCGTTTTGTTGAGACGTGTAGGCACAAGTTGTTTGATGAATAATGCCACGAGACAAGAAGAAATGTGAAAGGGCACGAGTGCAAAATTCTAAGGCATTATCTGTGCGCACAATCTTCACATTAGAAGTAAAACCATTCCGAACTTCATTGATAAGATTTTTGATTACATCCCCCACTTCAGATTTATTTTTCAATAAGAAGACCCAAGACAATCTAGAGAAATCATCAACGACTACTAGGTAAAACCTGTGTCCCTGGTGATCAGGAACACGATTCGGACTCCAAATGTCTACATGCAACAACTCAAAAGGGGAGCGACTGCTCCGAGACTCACGACTAGGGAAAGTAGATCTGTGATGCTTTACCAACTGACACGCTTCACACTGAAAAGAAGACTTTGGTGAAATCTGGGGCAAGATATGTCACAACTTCTGAAGAGGGAGATGACCAAAACGCATATGCCAAGTAAATGGAGAAGCAGTTCCACTGGACTGAGATGAGACACCAACATAGGGGGTGCGAACCAATCGATAGAGACCATCCTGCTCACAGCCACAACCAGTCACCATGCACGTTAGAATGTCCTGAAAAATAAGAGACAATGGGTCAAAAATAGCCCGACAATGCAAATCCTTTGTAACCTGACTAATAGAAAGTAAGTTCATTGAAAAATATGGAGCATGCAAAACATTCTGTAGTCGTATGGAGGGTGTCAAACTGATCTCCCCTTGTCCAATGATGGGTGAATGAGTCCCATCCGGTATTACTACTGATCTCCCTGTTAGAACCTCCCTGTATGATGTAAACTTATCTCTATCTCGACAGAGATGATGTGTCGCACCGGAGTCCATAATCCATTCTGAAACATCAAAAATATGACATGACGTAAAGGTATAAACGCTACCTGATGTGCTAACTGGGGCTGACGTGCTGGCAAAGGCTGAAGCTGCTATGTCCGAGTGACCTCCTGACGAGTCAGTAGTGGCAGGAGGCATGATATCACGTAGTCTGGCGACAAGATCCTCAAACCGCTGATCTGAAGTAGATGTCGGTGTAGGCACAACGTGCTCGGCTACACAGGCTGATGCTGGAAAACCATGCTTAGAATAGCATGTATCCTCCGCATGACCCGGACGATGACAGAAGGTGCATGGCTAACGGAATCGGCCATCTCGACCACGAGGTCCACGATCCCAAAAAGAAGAAGATGCACCTCTGCCTCTGGAAGCTGCCATTGTTGAAGGAGGTGGAGTAGTGGCAGTAGAAGGAACTGTGATTCTGCTGAGCTGTCGATACACTTCCTCCACTGGAGGAATAGTTGCATCCGCCAGGATCTACGAGCGAGCCGCATCATACTCTAGGTCAAGTGCCGTTAGTAAGACCCCGACCATTGTAGCATTTCGTAATGTTTTCTGCTGCTAAGGGGTCGCCTTCAGGGGAATGATACTGTAAAGCTTCTCAAACATCCCTCGTAGGGATGTATACAACGAAGGCAACGACCGACCATTCTTCTTGACCGTAAATATATCATGTTGAAGTTGGAGGATCTTGGTCTCGTTTCTCATCTGCGAGTACGTCTCGGCAAGGATATCCCATGGACTGATGGAGGACATCATTAGCAATCTCCATCGTCAGAGTGCCTGAAAGCCAGACTTTGGCATATGAATCATCAGCCTCCCATGAGGCATAAACCCCAGTCTTCGTTGCCGGCTCATCTTCGGTAAGAATGTGCTTCTTACCGTTGGACTTCATGAGACTCATGAATTGCATCGCCCAGAGCTCGTAATTCATCCCATCCATTTTGACTATTGGCGCTGGACCTTTGAAAGCGTCGATGGAGGGCATGTCGACTTTGTTTTCTGATATCGTTGTCGGAGACGAAGAACTAGGGTTTGTAGACCAATGAATATCTGTCTACATAAACATGTATAGAGTTGAGTGCATATGTAGACTTATGCACTCAAATCCATGAAGAACGAGAAAGATAAGGGGACGACGTCGAATTGAGAGGGAAGGGGGTCGGTGCTGAGAAGAGGGGGGAGGGGTGGCGGGGGCGATGCGCTGGCTAGATGATGGGGTGGCGGGGGTGGTGCGCCGGCGGGATGATGAAGGGGTGGCGGAAGAAAGGTGGGCGGTGAAGGAGGGGCGGCGGGCTGGGGGGCGGCGACGGGGGTGGTGGGGAGGGAGGGCGGCGACGACAGGATGAGAAGAGTAGAGGGGTTAGTGTAACACCCAGGATCCACATAAACCCAACCTCGATCTGATTTAGGTCCGATTAACCCAATAAAGTTGTTGATCAATACAAAACGACCTAAAAACGATCAATTGATCGTGAATCAAAAGTCGTTCGGACGAAATCGACCAAAAAAATTTTGATCGTGTCGTAATGCGTGCCCGAAAAAGCCGCGACTCAAATTCAAAAACCACAAAACGAATCGAGACCGTCATTAGATCCGATTCGACGAAACAAGACCAACGGAATCGACCGTTCGTCAATCGGTGGTCGTTTGATTTTTTTATATCACAACATTTAACCTCTAAACCGAAACCGTATCTCAAAAAAAATCGAACGCTCAAACCCGATAAAAAGTATATCAATATTATACTCATTTTGATCGTCGTTCAGAGACGGTCAAATCAAGATATTGCGCTTCGAAAACGAAAGCTCGAGGTGTGCGTATTGTCCACTTTAAATATGTTAAATATAGTTTTTGGTTAAATAATAATAAAATTTTTATTGTACAGTAGTAAGACTAGTACTGTTCACTATATATGTATATAAAGAATCCAGCCATTTTAAAATAACAGTATATTAAATTATTAAACTTAATTACAACTACAATAGACAGTTGGCACCTTGCCTTTCCATTTGGCAAAGAATAAACGTTCCCTTCTTCTTATAAATGCCAAACCTTGCCCTTCTTTGCACTTCACGTTGTCCCCCAAAAACTTTCTATCCTTCTCAGCCGAAGGTTTATTTTTCCTCTAAATTCCAGCAGTTCTACTACTGTTCTCTAGAGAGCTGCAACTGCTGCTACCGGTCTTGATACTCCAGGTTCAAGCACCAACTGGAAATTGCTCCAAGGAAGTTGCGCTGCTGTGCTTGCAACCAATGTCTGCTGCTCAAAAGCAGCCATTCTAGCTGCTGAAAGACATCTTCTCCTCCCCTGTTACTGCATGCAAACTCATCCTCTCCAGTTAGGGGTTGCATGCAAGGTTTTGATCTTCAATTTGAGACCCAAAAGAGGTACTTTCCTTACCTAACTCTTGCTGCCATACATGTGTATAATCCCTTTTCCTTCCAAATTGTTTCCTTGCATGTACAGTCTCATATTCCTTCTCCTTGCTGCCATATATGGTCAATCCAACCCCTTTGCTTCTATATATATGTGGGCTTATTACATCCTTAGATCCATTATTGTAAATTGTTCTTAGGTAATATGTCAAATAAACTAAAGATTTTTCTACTATTCCAAAAATAAAATAAGTTAAATATCAAATTTTCAGCTACTGTTACTGCATCAAACATTGCTACAGTCAAAGCTTGGACTGCTCCAAAGAGACCCCCTGCTGCTGTCCAACAATTGTTCAAGCCATGCATGCAATTTATTTTCAAGTTTTGAAGATTTAAGTACAATCCCTCATCATCTCTTGCTGCCATGCATGCCCCTTTTCCTTCAATTCAACATTTTATTCTATGGGTAATCATAGCTCAGATCCTCTTTTTAGCAAAATCTGACATGGCTATATAATTGAATTATGCATAACTGGAAATGTGTCTACCTAAACCGGGTGACTGTGCACTGAAGGGGATGTCAAATTAGTGTTAAATCGTGGTATTGGAGGTAGTTAGAATATGTTCTTGGGGAAATGGGAGATTACATGAGATTAAATATAGCCATCTGTTATTTACTCAGTTTCACATGAAATGTATGAATTTATTCTGATCACTGAATAATTAACAACAGTATCTAATTTCAGTTTGTGGTTTTATGAAATCCCCAACATATGTGGTTGTCTATGTCTATTGAAATTAGACGTAGTAGTAATTTTTCAAATTTTAGGCTGACATATAAATAAGATCAATAATAATATTATCTGTTTTATTGCTCAAGGTAAAATGAGAGGAGTGTGAATCTCTAAGGTTTGAACACATGCATGAAAGAGGAAATTGGCTAGGGATTTGAGAAGTAAATCAGGGAACATTCTTTATATATTCTTGGGTTCTTTCCAGGGAAATCCATGATAGATATCTTCATGTGGGAATCTATGCAACCAACTAACTTTAACATGGGAAAATGCTAATTAATTTATGTGGATAATAATTTAACTATGATGTTCCAAAATACATAACCAATTAACGTAATCCCTTAAAGTATAAGTTACGAAGACTGGGTGGAGAATTAAGATTTTGGGTAGGTTATGACATGGAACCAATGCAATTGGTGGAGAATTAAGATTTTGGGTAGGTTATGACATGGAACCAATGCAACGGCCAGAAAAAAATCCAGGTTGTCAAGAATATTTAATTTAATTTAGATTTGAAAATTTTAGTTTTAATATCTCTAGATGAAAATAATAGTATAAAGGGAACAACCACCCAGCTGACATATTTTAGAGCATGGTTGAGAAGAATGTTCTTGTATAAGATATGTTAATTAGTAATCAGGGTTAAGAGAATAGCAAAATGTTTAAGTTCAAAATAACACTTAGATTTATATCATATATCATATATGTGGTTAGTCACTATTTAGTTGAAACTTAGTTTGATAGTCAATAAAAATTTGTTATTGTTTCCTTTATATATATATATATAAATAAGTATATATAAAAAGGAATTTGGCTACTGTTTAAAGTTCATAAATAAATGTTGGAGTATTAGTGTCTGCGCCTATTGAGTTGTAATAGGGTAAATGGATCATGGAGAAGATCCATTTACCCCATCCAGTGTTTAGTCCCACATCGTCCAACGGTGGGACTTGGAGGCTCTGGAGAGGCTATATAAAGAGCCCCAGACCTCCTGTACTCATTGAGAAAGTCAATAGACAAACACGCCCCGTAGAGGGCTTCTCCCGTGGTTTCATCCCGCTCCTCACGGAGTAGGGTTTCACATAAAATCCCGCTGTTCTTTTCTATTATTTATCTTTGTTCCATGTTATCGCTTCCGCTTCCGATTTTCTAACAATAAAAGAGATTAAATTTTCTTATATTTGTTTTGAAAGGAATTAAAATTCTTATTCGATTTAAATTTAAGTGGAGATACTGTTTTCATGACTTGGAGAAAAATATATTAGAAGTTAGGAAGTGTGCTTTGAAGTTAAGATTTTGAGAAGTTATAATCAAAAGTTGTGTTGATAGGAAATGACTACCCATTGGACTTGAGAATCAAGTAAATCCATAAACATTTCCAATCCCATCTTTCACATCGTCAAATCCACATATATGATATCTGGTCAATATGGTAATATATATATATATATACATACACTCCTACAAATATGAACATTTGATTACAAAATAAATATGTTATATATGAAAAATGTTGGAATAATGGGTGGTTATGGGAGATGCTTACAAGAGACTTGAAAATCTTTTTACTTACGCAAGTAGATGTAAACTTTACTTGTTCCTGCCTTTCTACTTGTTTACTTTTGAACATATTAAATGCCTGTTTATGTTTATAAGTTTTTGGGAGGTACCAGCGCTCGCTGACACCTCTTCTTTCCTAACATGTTTTGGCAGGCAAAGAGCCTTCTGTTCAGTAGCGTTTGATGATTCCAGGCGATAGGGTATATACCAGATGTTGTGTTTATTTTGTTTCAGCTTATGGTTATTTTATGATGTAAATGCTTCCCTTTCTCTTTTATACAAGATTTTGGGATTTATGTACTGTCGACTCTGATGTACATTTGTATATATTATGAAAATGAATGAAATAAAATTTTGGAACCAAATTCCTAAGTAGTACCTTGGATTTACTTAAATCTACAAGTACTACGAATTTTTTTTACACCGAAGCTACAGTGGTGTCGCATGTTCAACATGCGACACTCCCAATAATTTTTTTACCTCGGAACTACAGTAGTAGCGCATCTTGAAGATGCGATATATGTAGCGCATCTTGAAGATGCGATTTCTGACTTAAATAAACCACGCAAACTCGGAATCCCTCCCCACGCCTCCTCATTCGCCCAACCTCCTAGTGCCGCCCGCCGAGTCCCACTGCTGCAGGTGCCGACCGCTACCTCCCCCTCTCCCACAAACTTGCATTTTGAATACCTCAAGCCTCGTGAAAAACTCCTTTTCCGTAGCTTCCTTGTGCCGCCCTAGCCGCCACCGCCTCTCACTAGGGCGTACCCGTTGTTGCTTCCATTGAGATTTGGTAAAAGTTTTTTCTGGAGATTAGATATTGGTTATATAATATGCATGTTTATCTTCATTTCATCAATGTATTTTTTTTACTTGTACGTTGTGTCACGTATTAGGTTGGAATGGAGCCGTTGTATTGTATGTTTCATTTGAAGGTGCACTTATTGGCGGTTCGACGACCAATGTACGTAGGTTTAGATTAATGCCTAATATGACGTTCGATGAGTTGTTGAACTTGGTTTACCGTAAGTTCAACCCGGATGCCAATAATCAAAAAATCTGATTACTACATCATATCCCTCGAGGCCCAAGGGAAGAACCATCACTTTCGTCTATCGTCGATGATGATGATGTGAAGGGAGTTTTTGTGTATGCTCGGACCGTTGGGAAATCGATGCCTACTGACATTATTATTGAAGATGTATCTCTGAGCGAAGTCCGCAATGTTGTGACTAACACGGGACCGTCCGTTGTCCTAGCACACAACCAATAGTTGTCCGTAGCACACAACCAACAATTGTCTCTAGCACACAACCTACAATTGCATCTAGCATTTCACCCTCCTTTGATACTGATGTGCCTATAACGCAGCCATGTACGGATCAGGAATGGCGCATGAGTGACTCTTTACTGCAAGAGGCTAATCATGCTTTGGATGATTTCATCCCTTGGGGAACCGATGATGACCTAGAAGAAGATAGTGAAGAAGATGTTGACGATAATGTGGTAGATGAGGAGATCCGAGTCGATGAACAAAGCACACAGTTGATTGTACCCCGTTTACCTTTTTTTGGGGTGAGAGGATCCAATACTCGTTCAACCTATGAAGACGGCATTCGAAAGAAGTCTGGACTTGATGGCGTCGTTGACGAAATACGCAAGGGCAGAACCTTCAAATGTAGGGAAGATTTGATTTATGCTGTAAAGAAGTATCACATTCTGGCACACTATGACTTCATTGTCAAGGAATCCACCAGCTTGATATGGTCGGTTTTTTGCACACACAGATCGAATGGATGTGTTTGGTATTTATGAGGATATTTTAGAAAATTTGATGGTCTTTGGGTGATCTCTAAGGTTGTTGGGCCGCACACTTGTATAAACCCTATAGTTAATCAGGACCACCCTCAGTTGGACTACAAATTCATGTCCAGAACGTTGCTAGCTCTTGTGAGGGATGATCCTAATGTTCGTGTTTCGAGTTGTAGAGTTCACATTCACGAGATGTACAACTACTGGGTTACCAAGAAAAGGGCTTGGGATGCTCGGAGGAAGGCAATCGGAATTGTATTCGGTGATTAGAAGAAGTCTTACGCGAAAATTCCCTATCTTTTGCATGCAATGGAGGCTGCCATACTGGGAACTGAAATTGATATTGAATACAACGACCATCCTGATCCTCGAAAACCGCATTGCTGTAGATTTCAACGATGCTTTAGGGCATTTAGGCCTTCTATTGAGGCATTCAAATATTGTTGTCCTTTGATTAGTATTGATGGGACCCATTTGTATGGGAAGTACAAACAGAAATTGCTCATTGCATGCGGGATTGATGGGGATAAACATATCGTTCCCCTTGCGTTCGGAATTGTTGACGAGAAATCCGGTCCTTCATGGAAGCGGTTTCTATTGTTGTTACGTATCAGGGTAATTGTCATGCGAGCTGGGCCAATATGTATCATTTCCGACCGGAATTCTAGAATAAAATCCGCTATGAAAGATGTTGACGTGGACTGTTTAGAACCTTTTGCATACTGATGGTTCTATTCAAGGCATGTCGCGAGCAACATCATAGCGTTTTCAAGAACGGCTCCATGAAAGCCTTGGTGCAAGCAACAACATTACAAACTACTAGTAGAATGTTCGCTTACTTCATGAGGAAATTACATGAGTGGAACACAAACGCAGGAAGATAGTTTTCGACTCATGATTGTCGCCGTGAGCAATGGACCTTGGCTTATGATGGTGGTTATAAGTTTGGTCAGATGATTACAAATCTGAGTGAAAACTACAATGCAGTTCTCAAAGATGCCTCTTGTTTGCCAATTTCTGCATTAATCGATAAGAATTTATATAGTTGTGTGTTATACTTTAACCAGCACGGTCAATTTGCTCCAACGTAAATGCACATGTAATAGGTGGCAAATTTTCCGTATCCCATGTTCCCACGCTATTGCGGACATTTCTAACCGGCGAGCAGAAGTGAATTCCTATGTTGGAGAGTGGTACACGTGGCAACACCAACTGAAAGTGTATGGAGGAATTTTTTTCCCATCGGTGATCGGGAAACGTGGGCCCCTTTGGACTATCCAAAACTACGTCCTGATCCAAAGTGTAAGCGCGGCAAAGGTCGACCACGCTCAACAAGAATTCATAATGACATGGATGTTAGAGATGTGATTCGACACAATACTTGTTCGTTTTGTGGGATACTGGGTCACACACATCGTGGATGTCCAAATAAAAGCATAAGGGATTCTCAAACATCCACCTCTAATGCGCAGACAACGGGAACGAATAAAAATAAATGTGGTAATTGTGGTGGCGTAGGTCACAACAAGTGCAAATGTCTTACTTTGAGTAAGTTTGCTTCTTTTTCTTTTAATTTGCAGCATAATTGCTCATTTGCTCTTTTCGTATATTCTTTTTTGTTGGTTGATAACAATTTATATATTTTCTTACATTGAAATTTTATTTTGCAGATGGATCCTGGCCCACTTGACCCATCTGTTTTGACTCTCCAGGAGCGTCATCGTTCTCATCGTGTCTGGGCTGGCGATGTAAGGCATTTAAAATATTTTTCTTTACTTGTTTTGGTTATAACAATTTTCTTGTAGGAATCTTCATGGTTGCGTTGTCGACGTCGGGAGACACATGTACGTCGCATTCCTTTGGATGATCGACTCCAGCCGTATGTAGCTTAGGCAGGCTTTGGATGCGTATCTGAGCTGGAATTCATCACACTTGATTGGCATTTGGTTAGTGGCTTTGATTGAATGCTAGAGACTCGAGACACATACTTTCCACATGGCTAGTGGGGAGATGTCTATCACCTTGCAGGACGTCGCGTTCATACCGCGACGCTTTCGACATGCAATCACCTGAGCAGGTAAATTTGCATCCACAAATTAATTCAATTTCATCCAAAAAAACTACTGAACTAAATACAATTTTCCCATGCAGGTGTTGTGGACGCCGTATACCGATGACATCTGTGCACGTCTCCCTGCCAACTATCTTGAAGGCGAAAGCATTTGGAGGGCGTGTGTACCGTTGATATACTTCCATATTATGGAGTATTACTTCCCAGACCGATTTCTGAGACAATTTGTGTGAACCCCATAGGATCCGGGTACCCGCTTACGACACAATTCGCAATATTCCATTTATTGACATCGCATTAAAAGCATAAATTTATGGGGAAATTTTTCGTGTTGCAACAATTGTATATGACATTCACATTCATAATCATAACCACAAGCTACAAGAGATAAATGACACCAGAAATTCATTTCATTAATTTCCATATAATTTTACAACATGTACAATGTCTGCTAGTACATATAATATCCCAAAAATAATCTACCTGAACAGAAGAGAAGCATTATACATAATCAATCGAACAAAAAATGAGACAAAAAAAACCATACCGTCTGGTGTATACCTTGTCTCGTGGAAGCATGAACAGCTACTAAACAGCATGTTGTTTGTCTGCCAAAACATGTTAGGAAAGAAACAGAGTCACAATTGTGAATACCAACCGTAGTTTAAAAATAAATAACCAGTAATTTACTAAGTGCAAAAGAGAGCAAGTAGAAAGGTGGAACCAATAAAGTTTACATCTACTTGCGTCAGTAAAAAGGTTTTCAGACTTGTAATCAATTCCCATAAGCACCTATGATTCCAGCATTCTTCACATACAACTTGTTTATTTCGTAACCAAAATTTCCTAATTGTGAGAGTGTATATATATATATATATTCATATTGACCAGATATAATATCTGTGGTTTTGTCGATATGTCAGATGGAATTGGAAATATTTATAGATTTACATGATTCTAAATTCAAATGGTTAGTCATTTCCTATCAATACTACTTTTGATTTTAACCTCTCCAAATCTTCCTTCTATTATCACCAATGTAACTCTAGAAGATGGATGATCTAGATGTAGATTCGCCAAGTCTGTTGGCGAAAGTAAAACTCAAGCGGTGAAGAAGCCTACAAATGGCTCTTCCGTCTCGCCCTCTAGTTGGAAGCGCGGTCCAATAGAGAGATAGGTCTACTCCCATACTACGCCACTGAGACGGGTGAGAGAGACTTCCCGGAAAAGTCGCTCTAGAAAATGGCCCGACTAGTACGGGCAACCGAGCTCGTACGTAAAACTGAAAAACCGAGGATCTCCCGCATAGGTATCCTAAAACAGAGGGTCAGCGGAACTGGTCTAAAGTCGGGATCCCAACGAGGTGTAAAAACACTGCGAGCTCGCGTAAAAACCGTGTAAAGACTGGGATCCTAGACCCGCGCACTTGGCGGCGGCTGCACTAACTGGGCTTCCTTTCCTCCTCCCAGTTGAGGGTCACCGCGCCCTCGCACGGTCAGGTGTAAAGATCACATGATCGGCACAATAATAATTAGTCATCATTGATTCACCACACCCAAGTATCTCATAGATTTCACCAAAATGCAATATTACCTATGTTCCTTGATCTTGATAATACTTCAAAATTCTCGGTTCCTAGTGATTTGGTCTATTTATTGATTTGACTTTTGGTTTCTTGTGAACATTGCCTCTTTGAAATGTATCTAGCTCTGAAACTTGGCTAATATTGTTCCCTTGTAGATTGGAAAGATGAATAATATGAGTTCATATCACCAACTCCTTTCACATTGTTCCTGGATTACTATTGTTGGCTTTACTACTTAATAGCAAGGAAAGGGTGCATATTTATATCACCAATTCCCTTCACATTGATCATGGATTTTTACTGTCTGCTTTACTGCATAATAGTAGCATTATACTAGAAGAACCCATTTTCATTTACCACCAGAGATACATGTGGTTCTCTTCCCCTCCCCTTCTTTTTTTAAGGCAATCCTCTCTTGACATTTGCATCAAACAGTTGAGTTAATTACACTTGCTAGTAAACTACGGTTGATAATTAAGAAGAAGAAAAATACATTCTTTGGCAACTGTTAAATAAGAGAACAGTTTCTACCCATGATTTCAAATGTAAATTAACTTACTGATGAAATCTGTAATAAAAATATGATGAAATTTCCACTGATATTTTACCCTAATTACTAAGCAATATAACACATTACTGATCAAACTCAATATATAAAAAATGGGGATTTGGTTTCAATAGAACAATTACAATGTTATTACTATAAATAACAATTTATTAGATTACTGCATACCCGACAATACAGACAGTTTTTATTTCCAGGATTAACACAATTCTAGTTAAGAAATAAAAGAACCCTAATCGAATTAAGCTGAAAATTCATAATTGTGAGCACAGTGAATCCAATTATGATAGAGATTTGAGATCAAAAGATGCATAACTACATGCATGGCAGCAAGAGATAGGTGGGAATGTACATATGATATAAACGGTAGTCATGAAACTAAGCATTTCAAACTACAAAGCATTATTTACTTGATTACATTCTGAAACAGGTCATGTTTGAGAAAACTCAAAGATTTAAATTAGGAGATTTAGGGATTTAGATCAAGATAACAACAATTCTCAGAGAAAGTATTAATAGTGAAGAAGATTATACTTTTGGATCTTAGATTACATGAAGGTAGGAAGAGGAGAATATTTGTACATGCATGGCAGCAAGGATGGGGAAGGAGGTACCTAAATTTCTTCAAGAATTTGAGATGAACATGCATGCAGCTGGAATTTTAAGGCTGCAGCTCCTTGAGAAGAAAGTAGCTCCAGCAAGAGGTTTCTTAATGGCTCCGGGGACTGTAGTTGTTGAGGAGAAAGCTCCAGGCGCAATTAGAAATTGTTGCTACTTGGGATTCCAACAGCAGATTGCAGGAGCTCTTCTTTGTTGGAGTTAAAATCATGGAAGAAATTCTGGCTACGGTGAGATTGGGAGGAAGGGAGGGTTTCGTTGGAAATGAAAGAGAGGGAAGAGAAGGGGATTGATATAAATAAAGGAGGGGAGACTTCCTTTGACTGCCAAGTGGAATAGGAGGAAATCCAAGTGGAATGAAAGTAAGAGGTGGGAAAAACACGGCTGGAAATGGGCTGTCAACAGTAGCAGACTGTTGCTACTTAAAAACTTTTATTTTTATTATATTTTTTTACTTGAGATATTAAATCTGCCGTACTCGTGCCTCAGGGCTCGTATTTTGACGCGAAATATCTCGAATTGATCGTCTTAGAATGACGGTCAATATGAGTATAATATTGATATACTTTCGATCGGGTTTGGGTATCCGAAACTTTCGAGATACGGTTTCGGTTTATGGTTAAATTTTACGAATTTAAAATATCAAACGACCTCCGATTGACGAACGACCGATTCCGTTGGTCTTGTATCGTTGAATGGATCTAATGACGGTCTCGGTTCGTTTTGCGGTTTCTGAATTTTCGTCGCGGCTTTTTCGTGATGCGTATTACGAAGCGACCGATTTTTGGTCGATTTCACCCGAACGACCTTTGATCCACGATCAATAGATCGTTTTTGGTTGTTTAGTATTGACCGACAACTTTATTTGGTTATTCGGACCATATTCGGGTCGAGTTCGGGTTTGTATAGATTTCGGATGTTACAAATATAAAAACTTCAAAGGAAGTCTCGTCCTCGAGACTCGAATTAAGGTCATTAGTTGTCTTGAATTTTATATGGTTATAAAACCTCAAAGAGTTTTGAACCCATAAAAACCTCAAAGAGAAAACAAGCCATATATTTTAACATATATCTAATTACAAAAGCTTGTGTTGATTTCTACCTCAGAAAAGCTGCGGGTATCGTGCCCGCATGTCGGCTTCGGTCTCCCACGTCGCTTTTTCGAAGCCGTGACGGTGCCACAAAACCTTAACCAATGGAATCTCTTTGCTACGAAGCTTCTTCACAGCACGATCAAGTATCTGGACTGGCTTCTCCTAATAAGTCAAATCAGGCTCCACGTCTAAATTCTCGTAACCGATGACGTGTCAAGGATCGTGGACATACTTCCTCAGGTTGGATATGTGGAAGACATCATGAATAGCTGATAGATGTGGAGGAAGGGCTACTCGGTAAGCAACCTTCCCCACTCTAGCCAGAATCTCAAAAGGTCCAACATATCGCGGCGCCAATTTGCCACGAACGTAAAATCTCTGCACTCCGTAGCAAGGGGGTTTGGATTCCGAAGCAGGGGGCTTCTCGTCGTCCTCGGGATGATCGCGGAACTTCTTTCGGTGACACTCGTCACGCGGAGAAGCAAAGGTTTGAAGACCCGGGAAAGGAATGGAAGACGGTCTCTCACTCAAAGCCGGGCAAACGGTGTTTCCGCTGCGGGGACCGTGGGCATTTGGCGTCTGCATGCAGCACTCCTCCTCGCTGCTTTCGGTGCGGGAAACTCGGCCACCGCTCCTTTTCTTGCTGCTCGAGGGCCATGGATCCGCATCGCCATTCACTATCGTCTCGCGCGGGGGCCTCACACCGAGGTCGCCCCTCGTCCGCTCGCTTGGACTCCCGGTCCTTCGCTCAGGTGGTGTCTGGGACTCGTGAGGATGTCAAGGGTAAGTGCGCTGAACCTCCTCCTCCGTTCGCCCAGGCCGACACTCGGCTTACTCGTCCTTCCGAAAGGCTGGCCTCTCAACCTCGCCACCATCTGCCGGCCTCGGGCCGCCGTCCTTTTCCTGCGGCGGGGCTCGAGGAAGGTGGATCCTCCGGGCTAAGGGATTCGGGAAGGTGTCACTCGAAGGCGGTCGGCGTTAAGCTTACGGTGGCGATTGGAGTGCTTCAACGCCGGGGTACTGATCCTGAGGTGGTTCGTTCTGATATTCTATCTATCCTGGGCGAGACCTTCTCGGGGGACCTTCTCTTCCTGGACGACTTCCGTTGCTGTGCTAGAGGCCTCTCCCCGGAACAACGAGAGCTCCTCTTTCTTCGTGCAGATGCTTCTTTGGTCAAGTGGAGGCGGCCGAGAGTCGCGGATGGGGTGGCCTTGGGCACTGAACGATGCGTGGTGGAGGTACGCGGCGTCCCTTTTCTCTCCCGTTCCGCTCATTGTCTCTCGAAGATTATCGGCAACTGGGGTCAGGTCGTGTCGGTTCTGGACGACGGCCTGACGCCCGGTTCTGACTGGGCTTGCACGAGGATATTGGTGGAATGTTCCTCTACCTTGTGCCTCTCCATGAGGGGCAAGGTTCTTTTCGAGAAGCTCTCCCTCGGCAGATGGTCTTTCAAGCTGGAATTCTTCTTCCCGTCGCCGGACGATCCTCCTCAGCCTCCTCCTTCCTCCGGCAACGGCGTATCGTCCATTGATGCCCTCGGCGTTTCATCTTCCTTTGGCCACGTGTCATACTGCAGTGATATTATCCAAGCGCCGCAGATGCATGGCACACGTTATGATATGTCGGCTGGGCTTCACTTTTCTGGGGAAGCGGGAAGGTCACCCCCGCACGAGCATGGGAGCCTGTTCGAGATCGATTCTATTCAGAGTTATTGTTCTGTTATTCCTGATCCTCTGAACCACGGGGTGGTCCCTTCATATTCGATGGCGGTTCCTATTCCGACATCCGGGTCGGACCTTGGTAGCATTCCATGCAATTCTCGGGCGGTGTTTGACCCGAGTATCTCCGACGATCCTCTATTCTGCTATTCGGACTATCCGTGCCCCAACCCGGTTACTTCTATACCCTTTTGCCAGACGCTTTCGTCCGATCATCAGCACTCATCCGCTTCGACGACTCTTCTCATCTCGATGGACTCGGTACCCTCGGGGGCTGCCTCCTCTCTCATGGCTGGTATGTTTTCTCACAGTGGTGCTCTGCCTTCTTTCCCTAATCGAAGCTCTATGTTTGATGGCGACGCTATGGCCTCTTCTTCGAATGTTCCATCGGCGTCACCGCCTTGCTTCGCCTCGTCCTGGAGCTCTTGGAATGACTTTTGTGCGTCACCGGCGAGATTTGGACTCGTTTATTCTCGACGCCCGGACTTGCTCCCTCACGATCCCTTCTCGCCGATTCGCGAGGTTGTTGCAGAAGCGGCAGGGCTTCGCCGGGCTGGCCAGCATCGTCCCCAGCTGTAGTGGCGGTCGGCTGTTTACTTTTGTTGTTTTTGGGGCCAATTTTTGTAATTTAAATGAAGCTACTATCTTGGAACGTTCGTGGGTTGGGAGACCCGATTCGTCGTCAGGATTTGGGCTCGCGCGTGCGCGAGTGGGATTGCGATGTTGTATTTATTCAGGAAACTAAGCTTGCGGGAGTCGACGACGCCATGTGGAAATCGTTTGGGGCAGGTCCTGTTGATGCTTTTTGCTCCTTGGATGTGGTTGGCGCCTCTGGTGGCGCTATTATTGCTTGGCGCTCTTCAAGATTCTCGTTCGTATGTGCTCGTTCGGGATGCCACTCTATCACTGTTACACTTGTTCATGTGGACTCGAATACTTCTTTGGCTTTTTCATGCGTATATGCGCCTTTATGTCACCTCGATCGGCGATTCTTATGGGAGGATTTGAATGCTGATGCTGCGGCCCTGGGGAGCATCCCTTGGATTGTGGGGGGGGGGGATTTTAACGTCACTCTTCTCGCTTGCGACCGCCCTCGTGGTAGAGGGGGTCGGGATCCCGGCTCGAGTGATTTTTTGGATTTCATCCATGGCTTGGCTCTCGAAGATTTGGTGGCAAACGATATTTCTTTCACTTGGCGCAACTCATCTTCTCGTTCACGTCTTGACAGATTTTTTGCTAATAATGGCTGGATGGAAGCCTTCCCACTGTGCTCCGTTTCTTCTAGGCCGCGATCCTTTTCTGATCACTCTCCCATTATTTGGGAGGCTGACGAATCCTCCCGCCCCCATGGTATTTTCCGATATGAGAGGAGTTGGCTACTGGAATCAGACTTTAAGGATTTGGTCCGCAATCATTGGTCTCAGCTCTCTTTCCCCGGTCATGCGGCTCGCCGCTTTGATCTTAAGCTTTCATCGCTTCGTCGTGCCCTCGCCGCTTTCAAATTTTCCACCCGACAGGCTAGGCTTTTGGCTCAGAACAACGCGGAGGAAATCATTCTTCGGTTTGATCGTTTGGAGAACGATAGAGAGCTCTCTCCTCATGAATTATCGGAGCGATCCTCGGCTTCTTTTGTAATCTTGGAGGACGACAGGAAGAAGGCGATCGAATGGAGGCAGCGCTCTCGTATTCGTTGGCTTAAGAGCGGCGACGCTAACACTGCTTTCTTCCACCGGGTCGCCAGTGCTCGCAAGCGCGTTAATCGTATCTCCTCCATTGATATTGGGGGCGTCTCTGTTCAAGGCTCTCGTGAAATCGGCTCCGCATTGGTTGATCACTTCAAGAACTTCTTTGTCGTCAACCCTCCTCTCCCTGGCGCTGGTCTGCCTTCGGGATCCCCTCTATCGCCTCCGCAGATGCAAATATCTTAACTCGGCCTTTCACGCTTGAGGAGCTTAAGAGGTCGGCATGGGACCTTAACGTCGACGCTTCCCCTGGCCCCGACGGTTTCCCTATCTCGTTTTATAGGGACTTCTGGGATGTGATCTCTAATGATGTTCTTGATGTCGCGCTCGAATTTTGCAATGGAAATCGGGGGTTCGACAGGATTAACCGGGCCAACATGGTTCTTATTCCTAAGTCTCATGGGGCTTCTCGTATCGAGGATTTTCGTCCTATTGCTATTTCAAACGGCATCTACTTGATCATTGCAAAGGCTTTGGCTATTCGGCTTGCTCCCCTCCTGGACTCTCTAATATCTCCCGCTCAGGCCGCTTTTATCCAGGGGAGAAAGATCTCCGACTGTTACGCGCTGGCGTCTGCAATCATTGACGGTTGGCATAGAAATGGCACGAAGGGGATTCTATGGAAAATAGACTTTGCTAAGGCCTACGACTCTTTGGATTGGCGCTTCCTTTGGGGGGTTTTAAAGGCTCGGGGCTTCCCTCCGCTGTGGATCTCATGGGTTAGACGATGCGTTACTACTGTCTCTTTCTCCCTCTCTATTAATGGTCGGCCGACCGGGGGACTTTTTCAGCCTCGGAGAGGGGTTCGGCAGGGCTGCCCCCTCGCCCCCCTCCTCTTCGTTCTGGCCGCTGATGTTATGCCACGCATGATCCAGGGTGTGGCAAATGCTGGTTTTACTCGCGGCTGTTTTTTGGATAACCTTCATATCCCTCTAATTCAATTCGCGGATGACACCCTTTGTTTTATTGAGGGAGGCCGGTCTCAGGCGTTGGGGATGGCCACTACGATTCAACTTTTTTGCGAGATCTCGGGACTCCACATCAATGGCGCTAAATCAAAAGTGGTGCCTTTTGGCTTATCGGATCTTGAGGCCGGGGAGTGCTCCTCTCTTTTGGGGGCTTCCCTCGGGGAGCTCCCGCTTGAGTACCTGGGTTTGCCTCTCCCTCTTGGCCGGCCGCGCTTGCGGGACTATCAGAGGGTGATTGAAAAGGTGGAAGGCAGATTGGCTGGTTGGCGTTCCTCAATGCTATCCAAAGGCGGTCGATTAGTGCTTATCAAATCGGTTCTCTCGGCTATCCCCATCTATTTCTTCTCGGCTCGCGGATTGCCCAAAGGAATCCGCCTCCGCCTGGAGAAAACAATGAGGCGTTTTATGTGGGGCAAGAATGGTTCAGACAGAAGAGGCTTGCACTTAGTTGGGTGGGACGACATCTCTAGGCCGAAAAGTGACGGGGGTCTTGGCGTTAGGCGCTTGGAGGTGGTTCGTGATGCTTGGCTCCTCAAGTGGGCGATGAGGCTTCTTGGCCGGGACGAGAGTTTCTTGCTGCAGTGTCTACGCGTGGCGGCTGGACATGCTTTTGCATCCGTTTTTGGCGGCAATTCCATGGGTCCCTCCCATTCTTTCTGGCGCGATGTCTTGTATGTTTTCAACTCTAACCGCTCGCTGGTTGCTCCGGCGATTGGCGATGGGAGATCATTTCGCTTCTGGACTGTGGATTGTTCCGGGAAGGGCATTCTCATGAATCTTTTTCCTCGTCTTTATGCGATGGCCGGGGATAAGCTCGCCTCAGTGGCCTCTTGCTGGGCCGATGGCGTCTGGTGCCCTATTTTATTGGGCACGCTCTCCGACCAGCGACTCACTGACTTCACAGTTTTGATGACTCTTCTTGCGGACGCTTCTACGCCTTCTTCGGGTCGGGATCATTTTGTTTGGTTGGACGGGACCTTCTCCCCTCGAAAGGCTTATCTCTCTGTTCTCCCCCATGTTTTGAATGCGGATGCATCTCTTCTTCGCCACTGCAAGCTCATTTGGGATCTCAAGATTCCGGAGAGGATTGGCGTTTTCCTTTGGATTCTCAGACGTGGAAGATTGCTTACGCGTGACCGATGCGCCTCCATTTTCCCGAATATCTCATCTTCCTGTGGTTTGTGCAGTCTCGACATTGAAACCTCCGGCCACCTCTTCTTGTTTTGTCCCTTCGTGCAGGCCATCTGGGATGGCGTGGGATGAGTCAATCGCTCCTCCATGCTTGACTTCTGGGAGAGCCTTGCTGCTGCCTCGACTCGCCCTAGATCGGATAGAATTGTCCCCATTGCGCGTATTTGGAGCATTTGGCTGGGAAGAAACAACTTGATTTTTGCGGGACAGCGTTTCTATAAGGAAAATATCTGTATCGCTGCAAATAACTTCTGTTCGGACTGGTTATCCATGTAACGTTTTTCTTTTTTGGGTGGCGGATGGTATCTCTTGTACCATCTACCTTGACCTTTGCTGTTCTCCCCGCTGTAAGTATATTCTACCTTCATTATTAATAAATTGGGGCGAACACCTTTGAGTGTATCCCCCTCTTTTGAGTGTCAAAAAAAAAAATCTCTGCACTCCCTTCATGGGAGATACACGGAGAAATACCCAATCTCCAACCTATAATTTATAGGAACGTCGTTAGTATGATATTAAGTTGATCATATATAAATCATAATTGAGTGGATGAAGAGGAAAAATTTGGATTACCTGGAACTCCAAGTCTTTTTTTCGACGGTCTGCATAACTCTTCTAGCGGCTCTGTGTCGTCAGAAGCCTCCGTCTCACAAGATCAACAGCTCTCGCAGTCTCCTCCAAGAGATCCACGGAGTAAAGAGCATGATCACCTACCTCACGCCAACTGAGAGGTGTAAAGCATCTCCGCCCGTATAGGGCTTCAAATGGTGCCATGCCGATACTAGAATGATAGATGTTGTACGTGAACTCCACTAATGGCAGATGGTCTTCCAGGACCCTTTCCACTGTTAAGTGCAAGCGCGGAGCAAATCCTCCAATGTCTGTATGGTGCGCTCACTCTGCCCGTCTGTCTGCGGATGATAGACAGAACTCATCTTCAGCTCTGTCTGTAGTGCTGACATGAACTGATGCCAATAATGAGATGTAATTCTTGAATCCCTGTCAGACACCACCTCTCGTGGTATACCATGCAGCTTGATAATGTTCTGCACATAGAGCTTGGCCAACCTGGATGGAGTGTAAGTCGTGTTGACAGGTATGAAATGGGCTGACTTGGTCAACCTATCAATAACGACCCAAATGGAATCATGGCCACCCGGTGTCTTCGGCAGACCTGTGACGAAATCCATAGAAATGCTCTCCCATTTCCACTCGGGAATGAGGAGAGATTGTAGTAATCCTGGCGGTCTCTTGTGCTCAGCCTTGACCATCTGACAGGTCATGCATCTGCTGACATGCTGCGCTAAATCGCACTTCATTCCATCCCACCAGAAATGTCGACGCAGATCACGGCACATCTTTGTATTGCCTGGATGGATAGATAACCGTGAACTGTGTACCTCATCCAGAATGTCTCTGCGAAGCTGCTCGTCATAGGGTACAACGACCCGTCCTGCCTTCCATAAAATAGACTCCATCACAACAAAATCATCTAATTCATCCTTGATGGCGCGCATGTATCTGTCTCGAATCCAAAGATCTGTCTTTTGGCCCTCTACAATACGATCCCAAAGACTACTGTATCGTGGAGGCATGGCGGTAGAAATAGATGCGCTCTCTTGAGGATACCAATCAGTCAAAGCGGCGAGCGTATCCCATGTATATAGCCAGTTCGCCGTACCATCAGCATGTGCTCTCCTGCTAAGTGCATCAACTACCACATTTCCCTTACCGGGGTGGTAAGAGATTGTGTAATCATAATCCTTCAGTAGCTCGAGCCATCTGCGCTGTCTCATGTTAAGCTCCTTGTAATCAAAGATGTACTTCAGACTCTTGTGATCTGTGAAAATCTCGAAGTTCACCCCATATAGATAATGACGCCATATCTTCAAGGCAAAGACAACTGTCGCCAACTCCAAGTCATGTGTGGGGTAGTTTCGCTCGTGCGACCTCAACTGCCGTGATGCGTAAGCAATCACCTGTCCCCTATGCATCAACACTGCTCCTAAACCTTCTCCAGATGCATCTGTATATACCGCATAGTCCTGAGTGCCTGAAGGAAGAGCAAGAATGGGCGTTGTAGTCAATCTCTCCTTCAGTGTCTGGAATGCATGTTCACATGAATCATCCCAAATAAATGGGACTCCTTTCTGCGTCAGTCGTGTCAGAGGGCGAACAATGCGTGAAAATCCGCTGACAAAGCGTCTGTAATAGCCCGCTAATCCGAGGAAGCTCCGAATCTGAGTAACTGTCTTGGGTTGCTCCCAAGACATAACTGCATCTATCTTCGCAGGATCAACTGCAATGCCTGCTCCAGAAATGATATGCCCGAGAAAGGAGACTTGGGATAACCAGAACTCACACTTGCTCAACTTGGCATATAGCTTGTGCTCCCGCAATGTATCTAAGACAATTCGTAGATCATTTGCATGATCCCATTCATTCCGTGAGTAAATGAGCACGTCATCAATGAACACCACTACAAACTTGTCCAAGTATGGACGGAAGATCCGGTTCATCATATCCATGAAAGCCGCAGGTGCATTGGTGAGCCCAAATGGCATCACCACAAACTCGTAGTGTCCATAACGAGTCCTGAAAGCTGTCTTCGGAATATCCGACTCGCGAATCCTCAGCTGATGATAGCCTGATCGAAGGTCGATCTCGAGAACACCGAAGATCCCTGGAACTGATCGAATAAATCATCAATGCGCGGCAAAGGATAACGGTTTTTCACCGTTCTCTTGTTCAACTGCCTGTAGTCAATGCATAGCCTCATGGATCCATCCTTCTTCTTAACAAATAGAACCGGAGCACCCCAAGGTGAAGTGTTCGGCCTCACGAATCCCAAATCAAGTAACTCCTATAACTACACCTTTAGCTCCCTCAACTCGGCTAGTGCCATGCGATATGGTGCCATAGAGATCGTCTATGTATCTGGTAGCAATGTGATCTCGAACTCGATCTCTCTCTCAGGAGGTAATCCTGGTAGCTCATCAGGAAACACGTCAGGGTATTCTGAGACTACTCGGATGTCCTGTGTCATCGGCTCCTGATCAGATACCTCTCGCACAAATGCAAGGTATGAATCACAACCCTGATCAACAAGTCGCTCGGCTCGCAACACTGACATGTACTCCATGGTGGAGTCATGTATAGTACCCTCAAAAGTGAACTCGGGCAGATCTGGAATTCTGAAGACAACCGTCTTCCTAAAGCAATCAACAAGTGCATTATGAGCTGATAACCAATCCATGCCCAAAATCAAGTCAAACTCATCAAGCTGTAGAAGTAGACAATCTGCAATCATCTCGTGACTGCCAATCAGTACGGGCAAGTGCCTGACTATCAGGGAAATGATAAACAACTGGCCACCTGGTCCTCGGATGTGATATGGGGAAGAAAGAGTCTCCGCGACTCTACTAAAGAAGCAAGCAACCTCGAAGCAAGAAAAGAATGCGTCACACTAGAATCAAATAGAACATGGAAAGGTCGGCCCAAGACTGAGACCATACCTTTCACCACAGTAGCGGCTGAACGTGCCTGCTCCTCAGTAACTGCATGTAACTGTCCATGCCTGACTGGTGCGGCACTGGAACCTGCCACACTTTGCGTCTGTCTCTGCTGCGGTCGTCTATAGGTGGAGTTCCTGCCACGGAAACTCCCTGAGCGCTATGCCTGAGGCTTTGACTGTGAAGGTTGTGGCTGTGGGCGAGGCTCGTCAGAAGTCTGTGGGCACTGTGATCGATAGTGTCCCCACTCGTGACATCGGTAACACCGAATGGAATGATCGGGAAGATAGAGTCGTTGCTCTCGACCACTCCAATGGGATATTCGCGATGCCTGCCTACGAGCAATGGTATAGGATGATTACAAGAAGATTTGGACGGCTAGGTGCAACTTTTGCAAGCAACGTAAGTGCTCTGACAAACTCTGTTGTAATTTACTTCAAGAAGTTTCCATCAAAATAACTGATATGTATTTTTTCCATGGATGCAGCTCACCAAGTGGTTCCGGATATACGATATCAGACATGAGGAATGCCGCGAGATTGTGGTACAAGAAAAAGCGGAAATTGAGCAATGGTTGGCATTTCAATTTGCAGATGCAATCACTATACATGAGGACCATGCTGATGTGGCTCAGGCGAAGGCTAGGCGAGGAAGAGCAAGAGGAAGAGGTCGGGGAAGAGTGCGTGAACCGGTGCCCGAACCCGTGGACAATGACGCAACCGCTGGGGCAGATGACGATCTTGCGTCAACGGAATTGGAGAGCGACTTCGTCAGACCGGTTGTCGAGCGACCACGTGATGACATGCCAACGTCGCAGGCACCGTTGAGGTAAGGTGTGGATGCTAGAGAAACACGACCCACTTACTGCACGCTCACACCGCCACCGATGCCTACCTTCGACGAAGACGGTGCAAGACCCTCGCAAATCAACATGATAGACGAGACGAACCGTTTGTTACCCTTTCATCTTCGTGATACAACGAGAACATATCAACATAGGAGAAGACATTGAGTCGTAATTTGCGTAGTCGTTAATGTGAGACAAATATGAAAATGTATCTCTGTGGACAATTTAATACATGTAATTCGTGTGATTGTGTTTGTACATCAATATATAACCTTTGTGAATGTGAATGTGTGTGCATTGATAACCCACTTAAGTGATTGTCGAGACGCGTATTCCTTAGGAAGAACGGCTCTATACAACTTAAAATGCAAGTAGGATAGAACTTCAAGGAAATATTGGGTCAAAGGGGATCGGCTCTATACAAGTTAAAATACTGATCTCTTTTCTTTGGCGATCCCGCGCTCCTTGAAAGCCTCGACAAAACTTACTGGAATTGTTCCAGGAAGATCCTCATATGGCGCATGTTGAACATGCGCTATATGAGAAACTTCCTGGAATTGTTTCAGGAATATCCTCATATGGCGCATGTTCAACATGCGCTATATGAGAAACTTCCTGGAATTGTTCCAGGAAGATCCTCATATGGCGCATGTTCAACATGCGCTATGTGAGAAAGATCATGGAAGAATCCCGGAACTAATTCAGGAAGATCATCATATATCGCATCTTCAAGATGCGCTACTACTGTAGTTCCGAGGTAAAAAAAATATTGGGAGTGTCACATGTTGAACATGCGACACCACTGTAGTTTCGGTGTAAAAAAAACTTTTCGTAGTACCTGGGGATTTAAGTAAATCCAAGGTACTACTTAGGAATTTGGTTCTAAAATTTTGGTGGCAATTGTCTTGTGGAATCTGATGAATGTGGTTGGAATGTCATGTGAAATTATTGCAACGCGAAAAATTTCCCCGTAAATTAATACTTATAATGCGATGCCAAGGAATGTAATATTGCGAACGCAGCGTAAACGGGTACCCGGATCCGATGGGGTTCACAGTTAGGGTGGAGGCTCTGATACCATGTTGGTGGAAATGAGAATGGGAACTTGTTTATTCCAGGGAACCCTAGGCTCTTATATAGAGAAAGCATATGGGTAAATTACATAAGGTGGAACAAGGAAAATAAACATAACAGTCAAGTACATAAATTCTAGAAATATCTCTACACACCAGACCTTGGTAGGGTTGCTCCCATGCCTTAACTTGTTGAGAGATCCCCATAAACTAACCCAGCTAGAGGCTGGCGCCATCTTAACAAGAGTAGCTTCCCATATCTCCCTTGCAATCAATCAACCATAGAAAATGTGCTCAACATCCTCCACAACCGCTAAACAACGTTGGCACGCGCCACCAACTCCAGGGAAAAAATGGCCCTACGCTCGCCAGTCAACATACGATCCCTTCTCAACATCCATAGAAAAATCTGAACTTGAAGAGGGACTTTCTACCTCCAAATGTAAATGTCTGCAAACTAATTTGAGGCATTCGCTACATTAAAGACCATCATCGAGTAGTGTAGAGATCGATATTATTATTATGTTTTGTACCTTTTCGTAATTCCTGTTTACTCTCTGGACTATTATGTATTTTACCCATGAGGTCTCTCCCTATATAAAAGAGCCTAGGGTTCCTTGGAATAAGAGATTGCTTACTTTTTCCAATATGGTATCGGAGCCTAGGGTTCCTTGGAATAAGAGATTGCTTACTTTTCTTCGATTGTGGGCTGGTTCGTGAGCTTTGGGATGATCTTGAATGGATCAATCCCGTGTCCATTGCTGCGTTCTGCGAGAGCTTAGTGAATTCCAGGGGCAGGGATATGAAGCATTTGCTGGAACCGATTGCGAGGTTGTGGAGCATATGGCTGGGGAGGAATGAGGCACTTTTTGCGGGCCAACGATTCTACAGGGAAAACACTTTTATCCTTGCTACGCATCTACTGGAGGATTGGTGTCTTGGGTAGGCTGGGATTGGTTGTATGGGGGGGCCTTTGATTTCGGGTACCCATACGGGTATTACTTTTTGCTTTACCTTTCTTACTCTTTTGTAAAATCTCTTTACGTTTTGTTTTTAATATATTGGGGTGAACACCGTCGAGTGTATCCCACTTTTTTGAGCGTAAAAAAAATGGTATCAGAGCCCAGGGGCTAACCCTAACCCCAGCCCTAGGGTTTCTTCCGTTGCCGCCGCCGGACCCCCACCACCACCACCTTTCCGCCACCGCCGCCGGTCCCCACCACCACCCTCTTCGCCGCCGGTCCCCTACCCCCCTCTCCACCACCACCTTTCCGCTGCTGGATCCCCCTTCTCCACACGCCGAAGGGCCCCTCCATGCCGTCGGGCCCTTCCCTCTTCCACGCCGGACCCCTCCTCCACGCCGCAGGGCCCCTCCACACCGCCGCCGGGCCCTTCCCTCTTCCACGTGGGGCCCCCAGCCGTGCCGTAGGCCACCCTACGCCACCATCCACCGCCGAGTCAAACCCTAGGTAGGGGACCCTAACTGCCGGGTTCCAATCCCTTACACGCCGACACCTACTCTTTCGTCGGTCGGTCTTATCTCCATGGATTTGAGTGTGTAACGTCTACATATGCACTCAAATCCGATCAAGTTTTTTAGACACCGGTTTCTAGTTACAATCCCTAGTTCTTCATCTACGGCGACATGTCAGAGAACAAGGTTGCAAAAGTCGGTAGTCGGTACTCGATCGGTTGGGTCACTGACTAAGGATTAATCGGCAGTCGGGCGACTAGTCAGACTTTAGTCGGCTTTGAATTTTATGATAATTTTAATTATATAGCTGATTTTTATACATATATTTACATAGATTTTGTACATTTTTATACTATCATAATAGAATAAAAGAAGTAATTGAATTTAAGTAAAATACTAAGCATATTATAATAAGTTTGCTTATAAAAACATCAAAATATAAAAAAATATGGTATCTCCAAGCAAAAATTGGTCGACTAGTGTACCTAGTCGGAATTAGTCGGTACTCAGTCGGCCACCCCACTGACTAGACTAGTCGGACCTACTAGTCGGGCGACTTTTACAACACTGTCAGAGAACAAAGTTGATATGCCCTCCATATGCGCCTTCAAAGGTCCTGCGCTTATAGTCAAGATGGACGGGACAAACTATGAGCTCTAGGCGATGCAGTTTATGAGTCTCATGAAGTCAAACGGTAAGAAGCATATTCTTACCGAAGATGAGCCGACAGAGAAGACTGGGATATATGCCTCGTGGAGGCTGATGATTCTTATGCCAAGGTTTGGTTGTCAGGTACACTGTCGATGGAGATTGCCAATGATGTCCTCCATCAGCCCACTGCCAAGGCAATGTGGGCTATTCTGGCCGCTACGTATTCCCAAGTGCGGAATGAGACCAATATGTTACAGCTCCAACATGATATATTCACGATGAAGCAGAATGACAAGCCCCTTCACTCATTGTACACGTCCCTGGGAGGGATGTTTGAGAAGTTATACAGTAGCATACACTCACGGCGACTCCTGAGTAGCAGAAGACATTTCGGAATGCTATCATGGTGGGTGTTCTACTTGCAGCCCTAGATCCTGAGTACGAGGCAGCCCACTCTCAGATTTTGGCCGATGCAGTTATTCCTCCAATGGAGGATGTTTACTGGAGACTCAGTCGCATATCAGTTTCTTCCAGCACATCTACTCCACCCCCATCAGCGATGGCAGTATCACATGGGAGAGGTGGTCGGTCTTCTGATCGTGGACATGGACCCCGTGTTAGGGATGGTCGCTTTCGCCAGCCATGTTCGTTCTGCCATCGCACAGGCCACTCGGAGGATACATGCTACTCTAAGCATGGGTTTCCAGCATCAGCGCGTGTAGCCGAGCATGTTCTGTCCCAGTCAACATCCACTGCTGATAACCGATTCGAGGAGCTTGTGGCACGTCTACGTGATATTATGCCACAATCATCTACTGATTCTCCATGTGGACCTTCAGATTTTGCTGCTACAACTTCTGCCAGTTCGTCTGCTGCTGCTAGTACCTCAGGTAGCGTTACTACATATACATCTTGTCATGATATATCTGATTGGATTATAGATTCTGGCGCTACCTATTACCTCTGCCGCGATAGAGAGAGACTTGAGTCCTACAGGGACATCTCACATGGCTGCTCAATGCAGATAGCAGATAGTACTCATTCCCCCCTTGTTGGACAGGGGGAGGTTTTCTTATCACCTTCTATGCGTCTACAGAATGTTCTACATACTCCTGAGTTTTCCATGGATCTGTTGTCTATTAGTCAGATTACGAAGGATTTGCACTGTCGTGCTATATTTGACCCCTCATCTCTTATTTTTCAGGACATACTAACGGACAGGGTGATTGGTTGTGGCTCTGAGCAGAATGGTCTGTATCGGTTGGTCCAGAACTCTTATGCTGGTGTCTCTTCTCATTCTGTCGGACCAGTATCTCCGTACATTTGGCATCTTCGTTTTGGTCATCTCCCGCTCCAGAAAATGCGACATCTACTGCCTCAGATCTCTCCCAGTTCATCATTTCGCTGTGAAGCGTGTCAGTTGGGAAAGCATCATCGGTCTAGCTTTCCTAGTCGTTAGAGATGGAGCAGTACCTCCCCGTTTAAGTTACTTCACATTGATATTTGGGGTCCGAGTCGTGTACCTGATCATCAGGGACACAGGTTTTATCTAGTTGTAGTGAATGATTTCTCTCGTGTATCTTGGGTCTTTCTTTTAAAGAATAAATCTGAAGCAAGGGATGTTATTAAAAATTTGATTAATGAAGTGCAGAATGTTTTTTCTTCTACTGTCAAATATGTTCGTACAGATAATTAATGCACTAGAATTTTGCACCTGGTCTCTCTCTCAGTTTCTCTCGTCTAAGGGCATTATTCACCAAACCACTTGTGCTTACACATCTCAGCAGAATGGCGTCGTCACCTTCTTGACATTACTCGAACTCTCCTTATTCAGAGTTGTGCTCCTATCACTTTCTGGGGGGATGTTGTCCTTACAGCTTGCTACCTGGTCAATCGTATGCCGTCATCTGTCCTTGGTGAGAAAATTCCTCTGTCTATTGTTTTTCCTGATAAGGAATTATTCTCACTTACTCCTCGTGTCTTTGGTACTGTTGCGTTTGTTCATCTCCTATCTCCTGGACTTGACAAACTCTCTCCTAGAGCTGTTAAGTGTGTCTTTGTAGGTTACTCTCGGACTCAGAACGGCTATCGCTATTATGACCCCATAAACAAGAAATACTTTGTCAGTGTTGATGTCACGTTTTTTGAGTCTGTTATGTACTTTTCCCTTGCAGGTGACAGGCTGGTCCCATCCACTACCAATGATGATGTCTATGTTCCTCCGCCTCCTAGTTTGAGTTCACCTGAGTCCACTCCTGCTCCAGTTGCTACGTCACCTAACCCAACGTCACCTCCACCACCACCACCTCCACAACCTCCTATTCCACCTTTACCAAAATTCTATACGCGTCAGTCAGGTCCTGCTCAGGCTACACGTCAGGCATCCATCACGCCTCAGGTATGTTCAGATGGCATTACTATTGACGGGTCAGATATGGTACATGTGCAGGATTCTTCATTGCAAGAGGAGACTACGCCATCCAGTACAGTGGACGACGACCTTGATATTCCTATTGCTATCCGGAAGCAGAAGCGGACGTGTGTGTCTTATCCTTTTGCTTCCCATGTGTCTTTTCATCGCCTCACAGACGACTTTCAGAGATTTGCTGCTGCTTTGTCTTCCGTGGGTATACCACAGACCTATCAAGAAGCTATGAAGATTGATTGCTGGCGACTGGCTACGGAAGACGAGATGCGTGCCTTACAGTCTCGTGGCACATGGAGCTTGGTTAATGCTCCTCCTGACGCATCCATTGTTAGCTATAAATGGTATTCACAGTTAAATACCATGCTGATGGCAGTCTAGATCGATACAAGGCACGGCTGGTCGCGAGAGGTTTCACACAAACCTATGGTGTGGACTATATGGATACATTCTCTCCAGTGGCTTGTTACTCTACTTTTCACATTCTCTTATCAGTTGCTGTGGTACGTGACTGGACTATATCTCAACTTGATGTCAAGAATGCCTTCTTGTATGGAGATTTGCAGGAGGAAATCTACATGCAGCAGCCACCAGGGTTCACTGCTGAGGGGGAGAAGCATATGGTATGTAGACTTCACAAGGCAATTTATAGCCTTAAACAGAGCCCAAGGGCGTGGTTTCAGAAGCTTTCCCATCTGATTGAACGACATGGGTTCAAAAGATCAAATGCAGATCACTCGTTGTTTATTCAGAAGTCTTCTGCAGGTACGGTTGTCATCATGGTCTATGTTGATGATATTCTGGTTACAGGAGATGATGTTCAGGGAATAGAGAGGGCAAAAGCATTTCTGGGTCGTCAGTTCGTCACGAAGGATCTTGGAACCCTAAGATACTTTCTGGGGTTGGAATTTGCCAGGAATGTACAGGGTTTGGTGATGACCCAAAGGAAGTACATTACAGATTTTTTGACTGAAACAGGCATGGTTGGATGCAGACCATCGAGTATTCCCATGGATCCAAGCATGAAGCTATATGACGATGACACTGCTGAAGTAGACAAGAGGAGATATAGAGAAATGGTGGGTTAGCTCCTTTATATTACCATAACTCGACCCGATATTGCCTTTGCAGTAAGCCGGGTGAGTCAATTTATGGAGCAGCCAAGACAAGTTCATATGGGTGCCATATATATGATACTGAGGTATCTAAAGTCTTCTCCAGGTTCAGGGTTGCTATTTCAAAAGGGCACAGATTTATCTATTTCAGCATGTGCAGACACCAATTATGCAGGGTGCCCTAAGGATCGAAAGTCAACCTCAGGATTTGCCGTTTTTATTGGGAACTCTCTGGTTTCTTGGAAAAGCATGAAACAAACTGTTGTGGCAAGGTCCAGTGCTGAATCTGAATATAGGGCCATGGCGCAAGCAAGCACGAAGATGATGTGTGTTAGAGGATCTACATATAGCCGTACCTTTACCCATGCAGCTTCAGTGTGACAATCAGGCAGCATTGTTTATTGTCAACAATCCAGCATTCCATGAAAGAGCAAAGCATATTGAAGTTGACTGCCACTACACTAGAGACTTGATCCAGAGAGGCTTGATATCTAAATCTCACGTGAGCTCAGGGGATCAGACTGCTGACTTATTCACCAAGCCGTTGCTCAGAGGACCCTTCCAGAGATGTTCTTCCAAGCTGAGCATGATAGACATCTATGCTCCACCTTGAGGGGGGGTGTAGAGACCGATATTATTATTATGTTTTGTTTATACCTTTTCGTAATTCTTGTTTACTCTCTGAACTACTATGTATTTTACCCGTGAGGTCTCTCCCTATATAAGAGAGCCTAGGGTTCCTTGGAATAATAGATTGCTTACTTTTTCCAACAAGTAGAATGTGCTATAGGCCTTCCTTACTATGAAGTGCCCATCGGTCCAGGACCAACGATCTACAGTTCCCGTAAAACCGTTACAAACTGGTAGCACCTTGAACAAGTATAAAAATTCCATAAATTGTTGGTCCAATAACTCTGTACGAATAGAAGGTAACCGACCTCCAGCCTCCCATCACTCCCTCACAGAATACCTTGCATCAGTTGCCGATGCGAAAAGGCGAGAAACGAGCCCACAACGGACCCTGTCCAGTCCAATCATCAGCCAAGAACCTGAAATCATAGCCTTCGTTTAGAACTGGTCTCACGTGGATAAGCCCTACTTCTAATACTCATATTTTTCTTCTTGGAGCATGCTAGGCTTTGTATGCATTTTCTAATTTTTTTACCTAACGCTTTTATTAATAAAGGTGCTTTGGATGTGCCCCACCTCAAGACCACACTCTTCCTTTTTTCGAAAAAAAGGAGATTACCAACCTCTCTAATGTTTCACATGAAATGCTTGTCCTCCTTTACTCCTTTCTCGGTGATCACCCATTCAACTTGGAACCATTCACTACTATCCTAACCGTACCTCCGACATCTGCCCTCTTTTTAGGGTTCTCACAGAACACGTTCTTCACCACTTTTTTTTCATAGTAATCCTGATTTTGGCGACTCGGGTAGCTGTTGTTCTTCACCACTTCTACATCACCCTTGGCAAAGACTATACCAAAGTCACCAAGGTCAAGCCGTTCGGTGTTGAGAGTCTTGAGACCCTAAGAAGTATGCTTTTGGAGATGACAATTTACCCTTTCCATCCATCAATGATGCCAACGCAATTCATTTGGGGAATAATGTAAAAATTCCTCATACATTTTTACATTTTTGTTACTTAGCATGTAATGACGTTATATTAGTGACCATGAGAGGTTTTTGTTGAGAATGTTGTACATCATGCTGACGCTCTTATTGAGTTGTGGTTTTTGTAAGTGGTTCGGTCTTTTGTGTTAATATATATTAGAGGCGACTCTTTAAAATATTCTCAAGGGAGGGGTATTAGTGGAATAAAATCAACTTTTTTTGTCATGTGATCCTAAGAATTGACTAGAGGATAAAAGAATATCAAAATGATTTTATGTACATATTGATACTGGACTAGAGTATTTCATTTTTAGGATACTTTTTGATCTGGACCTCTAAAGTTGGGTAATCTTCTGGTTATATTTTAGGCACTTGTGAACCAGTGGAGTCTAATATACTAAAGACCACGTCAAAATGCTACACAGGCTTCTACATGAGGTGGCAATCACATGCAGTGTTCATGATGCAGTGGCATCAGTGATCTCTCCCCCTTGACATTGATTGTGGCATTCTAGGATTGAGAAGAACATGGATGGCGACATTGGATCTAGTGGGTGATTGGTGATACAAATAGCATAAAAAAAGAGACTGTATTGTCTATGCAAGAATATTATTTTGGTGAGTAGTCAACGCGGGACTATTATCGGTGCAAAAAGAGAAGAATGGAGTAAAAAAAGGAAAAGAGAAAAGAGAGAAAACAAGAAGAATGTTTTTTACCCCACTTGTTCTCCCAGCTTGATCAATGAACGACATGTCTTCAATAAATATGGGAGAAAGGCAGAGTGAGAAAGTAGGGCTTATCTATTCTTCTGCTTGAAATATACAACAAAGACTTATCGATCCATCCTTCTCTGCACGTGGCTGCTCGAACGAGATCACCTCTTCAAGGTTTCTATTTAAGAACCCTTCCTGAGGACCTAATATATGAAAAACTTATTCTTCGATGTCTCCATCTAAAATAAATGACTTGCAGTCTGTGTATGGGAGATGCCCTAGGAGAGTGTACACTCTTTTCTTTAAAAAACAGGAGAGGACTATTCTTAAGGTCTTCATTTGGATGAAGACCACTCTAATAATGATTCTTGGCATTGACTCCTATCATTTAGATGGACTTGTGCAACTATTGCATCAAGATTGTCTCGTACTTTTGCTTCTCATCAATTTGATCGCATGTGATTTGTTAGAGTATTTGGTTGTGCGCCCTTTATGTTGTAACAGGGTAAATGGATCCTGGAGAAGATCCATTTACCCCCATCCAGTGTTTAGTCCCACACCGCCTGTGGGTGGGACTTGGAGGCTCTGGGAAGGCTATATAAGGAGCCCCAGACCTCATGTACTCATTGAGAAAAAGCAATGCATAGCATGCCCCTTTGAGGGCTTCTCCCGTGGTTTCATCCCGCTCCTCACGGAGTAGGGTTCCACGTAAAAATCCCGTTCTTCTTCTTTGTTTATCTTTATTCCATGTTTATGCTTCCGCTTCCGATTTTCTAACATGGTATCAGAGCGGGTTCGTTTCTCGGGGTTTTTCATGATTTATTGTTTTTATTCGAGATGCGATTGTGCAAGTTCTCGAAGATCTGAGTTTGAAGATTATTCTCTTGTTCAATTTTTTTTTACGATGATCATCAAGTTGATGTGATCAGAGGATTTCCAAATAGGGCTTACTCGACAACCCTAGATCTAGTTCTATGTGAAGGTCCAGATGGTGGCGGCGCACGGCAACCCCAGCAAACCCCAGCGCAACTCCCTGGCGGAGTCACAACCATCATCGTTCTCCTTCAGCCGACTCAAGTGTGCAGGCCCCCAAAGCCTCTTCCAGGGCTCTGCACGGAGGGGCTGCGCATGAAGCCCCAACGTCGCCCCTCGCGTAACTCAGTTCCTCTCCAAGTCATTACGCGCAGGCTGCGCGATTCAGATCTTCCTCGCGCGAATCCCCTCCAGAACCTTCGACGTCGACCCAGTCCTCGAGTGCATCCCAGGCGCAGGCATACCCCAGGCAGCCAACCACAGCGTGCATAGGCGCACAGGCGGCGCCCCGATGACCGCTCTTCCCATATGGTGCGGCTGCGATTCCCAGATCCCCCCGTTAATCCCAAGCCCAGGCGGAACCCTCACAGACCCGGGCGGCGCCCCGATGGCCGCTCTTAGGCTCTGGATCTACATGGAGGAAGAAAGGCGCATCATCTCGCGCCTCATCTCATCGCCCGATGCGCGCCATGCCCCACATGCGCAGTTCTTCTTGCGCCTATCACCTCCAGCACAGCCCCGCGCAGGCGGTGCCCTCACCCTCCTCACGCGCAAGCGGCGGCGGCGCCCCCATGTGCGCACGCTCCAGGCGCATCGCGCGCTCCAGGCGCACCCCCGCTCCCATCTCCATGGCGACGCACATGTCTTGGCGGCGGCGCCCTCCCATGCGTGGGTTGCGATCTGAAGGGGGTTCCCAATCGTGGGAACCCTAATCACACGTACAGGAGGAAACGGGGGGTCTCGATTGCTCCTTTAAAAATTATTTTTTTTTGTATGCCCAAATGATGGGCCGTACATAAAAAAAGGGGGAGGGGTGATAAAAAAAAGAGAGAGAATGCCATGCGTTAAAAAAAAAAAGAGGAAGGGAGAGCGGCTGCTAAGAAAAAAAAAGGGACGGGGAGTTGGCCGTATGAAAAAAAAAGAAAGGAGGGGAGGTGCAAGTTGGCCCATTGGGTCGTATTTAAAAAAAATTAAAAAAAAAGGCACGTACATGGAAAAAGCCGTACGTATTTTCAAAAAAAATGTGCAAAGCAAAAGCCGAAAAAAAAAGAAAATGAACGGCTTAAAAAAAAGTTGCAAAAAAAGAAAAGAAAAGAAAAGATGGCTTTTAAAAAAAAAATGGAAAGCCGCAAGTATGGTTTGTTTTCCCCATTATGTTGTCTTCTCCCAACTTTGTCGATTTGTCTGTTTTCCGACAAGTATGGGAGAAAGGGGGAGTATATGTGTAGAGTCACAGGTCATGTTGCAGATTCAGATTTCCAGATCGGTCAGATTGTTCAGACTCTACAGTTGATGTTCAGACTCGACTATCATTGTTTCCGAGTCTCCAGTTTTAGACACGCACGAGTGTGCGGTCATTTTCAGATGAGCATATGTTGCCATCATTGTCAGTGGTCCCCATCATTCTTCTTGTTGTCAGGCCAGAGTTTTCATGTGAGCCATAGGGACTCCAGAGCAGAGGACCATTTCCTTGAGGGCAAGGATTTTCATGTGGTATCATAGGTACACCAGAGCAGTGCACCATTCTCTGAGCCAGATGGGAAAGACCCAGTTCTCCGACGAGGAGACTTCAGGCGCAAGTTCAGACTCGATGGTCAGGTTACGAGTCTTCAGTTGACTCACACTCCAGCCCCTTCGTCCTCCTCACCTGCACGGCATGAGAAGCAACGTCCTCGACTGCAGCATGTGCGCGTTGGGTTGATATTGTCCGTAGTGTCCTGTAGAGTTGAGTTGAATTTCTTTCTGTTTGTCCAAGCTGAGCATTGCATGCTCCAGCTTGAGGGGGAGTGTTAGAGTATTTGGTTGTGCGCCCTTTATGTTGTAACAGGGTAAATGGATCTTGGAGAAGATCCATTTACCCCCATCCAGTGTTTAGTCCCACACCGCCTGTGGGTGGGACTTGGAGGCTCTGGGAAGGCTATATAAGGAGCCCCAGACCTCCTGTACTCATTGAGAAAAAGCAATGCATAGCATGCCCCTTTGAGGGCTTCTCCCGTGGTTTCATCCCGCTCCTCACGGAGTAGGGTTCCACGTAAAAATCCCGTTCTTCTTCTTTGTTTATCTTTATTCCATGTTTATGCTTCCGCTTCCGATTTTCTAACATGATTACTGCTAGAGCATGCCTACGTCCAACATGTTGTCTTCTCTGAACACACATCCAGCATGTGTCTCCTCCTAGTGGTATCTTATCTGTGCGGATCTCCTCCCAGCAATGAGTACTTCGAGTGTCTCTCCTCTGCTCCTCAGAAGATGTATCATATGAAGAACTGTTGATCGTTTCCTTTTGTAACAAGCTAAAACTTTTCCAGCTCCATCTTGAGAGAAAGTGTCTAAGTTATGTGTTTCGATGGACAATTATATCTCTAAAAGATTTATTACTCCACTCTTATGTTTAGTCCAACACTGCTTAATGGCGGGTCTTGTGTGTGCTCTGGTTATAAAAAGAGCCTCATACCTATTGTATTCCTTGAGAAGTTTATAACAACGATCTGACCCATTGGGTCTCTTCCCCATGGAGCAGAGAGATCATTTCTAATCCAATCAAACTACCTAAATCATCATTTTTTCTTTTTGTCCTTGATAGTGCGTGCTATTTTATGTTTTTCACAATTGTCTATGCTCAAGTCCACTTACCTTCTCCTTCCAATGCAACTGTGGAGTGAGGATGGGATGGTTTTGCTATTATGCAACAAGCAGAGAATTAAAGCTCTAGGTTTGAGGTGCAGTCCTAGTAGGTATCGGCGTTGTTTAGTATGAGATATCCATTTAATAGCATATATTTTTAAATGAAAGGCATTTAGTATCATATTTATAATTAGCAATGCATTGCCTATTATTGCTATTATTATGACTGTATGCACCTATATTCAACAAGCAGAGAATTAAAGCTCTAGGTTTAAGGGGCAGTCCTAGTAGGTATCGGCATCGTTTAGTGTGAGATATTCATTTAATAGCATATATTTTTAAATTAAAGGCATTTAGTATCATATGATTAGCCATGCATTGCCTATATTGCTATTATTATGACTGTATGCACCTATAAGTGGTAATGTATCACTATCTCATGCTATGAAGAATAACGGAACACCTGATTCTTTCAGGTAGCTTTCTCAGAGAAGTTGACCTTTTGCCAAACCACATAACTGCTGACATTAAAACTGTGGTCATATTTACTTATCTTCTATGTTTTTTCACTAACTATTCACTCAAAATTCTCAATGTTGGGCACTTGTCGAGAGTTATTTTGGAATCACGACATCTTAATTTATGCATATCAGGTCTTTGCAGTGTTTAATATATATTTGAACTTGCAGACCTTTCAACTGAAGGTAGATCGAAATTATATTTAGTAAAACAACAGAAACCAAACTTTCTACATTGCAATGTAGCATGTCTTGTGTGCAAGACAATATTTGCATTTTGCTGCATTAGTTTCTCATTTATTGCTTAGTTTTATTGAGAAAGTAATAGAGAGTGGTTATGACATTTGTAAATAGCTTGTGGACCCTGAGAACTCAGTTTCGTGATTATGATTCACTTGATGTTTTCTGGTTGTTATAAAAATCTGGCAGGGGTCTCATGGGGATCTTACGTTGGAAGAAAGTCAAATCCTTCTAGCGGAGTTTTTTCTGCGACATAGAGATGGAACCATTGGCATTATCGAAGAGTATGTAAAGCGCAAAATGCTGAATGTTCTACCTTCATCTGGGAAGGTCTAGCCAGCAACTAACTTTCTAATTCTCTGATGAGGTATGGTTGTGAAAATGTTGTCTAAATCTTCATTGTAGAAATTAATCTCCGTAACACATGGTTAAAACTGTTAAATAATCCAATTCCAGAAAGAAATCTTGACTATGCTGAGAGCATTCTATAGTAAGGACCTTTTGCTGGACTTTTTTTGTTTTGGTTCTTATGTAAGTTTTCATTTGGTCATCCCTATATATGAGATCAGTGGGCTCCCATTTTCAATATATTTTTTCATCCTTTTTTTCTTCATGTACAAAGCATCGGTTCTGGATCGTGGATCTAAACCACTCTTGAACCCTAACCCCAACCTTTTCTTCATCCGCAAGCACCTCCATGGTTAGATTCTATAATGGAGCGGAGCTGGGTGCTGCTGCCATTCGCATCCCTTGCACCATGCCAGCACCACTGTTGTTGGACACTAACCCTCATCGTCAATGGTTGCAACTAGCTCTCAGCTGGAACCCAAGTGAGTTGTTTTTTTGAGACCAAAGGTGTCCGCCTCAGGTTTATTAAAACATGAATAAATGAAACAGAAAGACTTACATAAGCCAAGTCTCAAGAATGGACTTAGAGTGAAAAATTACATTCTCAGCATAAAGACGAGAGACAGAGAAGAGAGTGTTGTTTCTAGCTAACCAAATCGCCCAGACAAAAGAGAGCGGCTGAAGAAGGTCCTCTCTAGACCGATCTCTGGCCTCAAACAGGGAGTTCCAAAATGAGTCCAGGTTCTGCATAAATATCCAATCCGCCTCCAGATCCCGCGAAATAAAGGAAGTTTTCTGACAGAGAAAGGAAACGTGATCCAACGTCTCAATTTGGGTCTTACAGAGGGGGCATCTGTTTGAGATAATCCTGAAAAGTCTATCATGGCGATCTCTGGTCATGACACGCCTTCTTCAGAAGAGCCACAAAAAGAAACCTATTTTGCTCGGCAATTTCAACTTCCATATAAAGTTGCAGTCCCGGATCAAGGAGTTTGTCCTAGACGGAGGCCGCCTAGTGATTGTCCTGTAAACATCCTTGACCGAAAAGGTATTGTGTTTCCATACACTGTGATCTCGCCCCACGACGGGCATTTCAATGTGCCTTATAAAGTCCAAAAGAAACAAGAAGTCTTCAAGGCGTTGGTCAGAGAATTTAGTCAAGAACATGAGCATCCAGTTACCATCGGCCCAACACTCTGCCACCTTTGCATCCTGATTGGCTGCCAAAGCAAATAAGTGAGGGAACCTTACCGAGAGCATTCCATTATGCGACCAGTCATTAGACCAGAAACCAAATCCATTCCTAAGGCAAGGATGAAAGAGATCTAGGAACCGAGGGAGCACAGATGTAATCCCTTTCCAGAAAGCTGATGGTCGGGAAATAATTGGATGAGGAAATGAGTACTGAACACCAATGCCATAAAACTGCCTAATGAGTCTGCAACATAGATCCACTCCATTGCCCCAAATCCTGCTTACCCACTTCAACATAAGAGCTTCATTCATCGAGGCCAAGCACTGGATCCTAAGTCCTCCCTTGTTATAGGGCAATGTAACAGTGTCTCGGTCCACCAGATGAAGGCCATGCACGTCTTGGCCCGTTCCCCCCCCCCCCCAAAAGAAAATGCTTCATGAGTACCTCCAATCTATGTCTAACTTCAGTAGGAAGCAATCTAGAAGAGATGAAATAGATTGGGATAACAGAGAGGACCGCTTTTACCAGCACCAAGCGCCCCCTCAGGAGAGGAACGAAGACTTCCAACCTGCAAGCTTTCTCTCCAATTTTTCAATGATCGGGAGCCAGTCCGCCATTTTTAGAGCGTCTTCCATCAAGATCTCATCGGAAGGGGGGCCCTTTCAGTGCCGAGCATGTAGCAACACTCAAGAGCACCCGACTCCGAGTGACCCAGTGGGATCGCAATGGATTTACAACGATTTAGTATCGGTCCAGAAAGTTCCCAAAAAATCTCCACAGTCATTTGGAGTATGCATCACTTTTGTAATAGGTGGGTTACCCCATCCAGTGTTTAGTCCCACATCTACCAGTGGTGGGACTTGGAGGCTCTGTGGAGGGTATATAAGGAGCCCTTGACCTCCTGTATCAGATGAGAAAGTTGAATGCAACATATGGGCCGTTGAGACCTTCTCCCGTGGTTTCATCCCGCTCTTTAGGGAGTAGGGTTGCACGTTAAAATCTCAGTGTCCTTAAATTTCTTTATCTTTTCTCTGCTTAGGTTCCGCAATATTATTTTCTAACAAACTGTATCTTGGAGAGATTCAATTTCCCCTCTATTACATACTCAAACAACGAATATTTGTAACGTTCATGATAGTCGCATATACTGTTCTGCTGCTTGAGAGGGCACAGTAGGGCCAGATCTTTTATTACTTTAAATCAAGGAAAAATATCAAATACAAGTTATCTATATAGCCCCACTTACCTTTATAGATCTCCCGTTCAGTGATGTGGGACTGAACACGAACTTGTTTGCCTATTCGATCATAATTAATAATTCGCATCTAACTATGTAGAAACCATGGGGTATTGCACCTAAATATCAAAAAATCCAATTCTAAAAAGTTCATGATGGTATAGAGCTGTTCTACTCCACGCGGGAGAATTTCAGGTGGTGATTTTGTTATTTTTTCCTAGTAATGTACTTGTATTGGGTTTCTTATTTACCTGAAACATAGACGAGTCCAAATGCTATAAATTGTGATTAAATAAGAGACCAGGTTCTGCCTGGTTATTGGATTTAGGTGAGGATCTAATAAACTGTTCGGCTGTATTAAGTCGTAATTACGTGAATTATGCATCTGAGTAGCTTTCATAATAGTTTCCTTGTTAGAAGACTGCTGGAGCTATGCACTAATTATTCTCGACAGGCTAACCCTTTTTGGAGATATGCATTTGCTGCATCTGATCAGGGGGAAAGCATTTGCCAATCAACATTTGCAGTCATTGTGATAATGCCAATGGTAATGATTTAATGGATGAACCGTTCTTTATCAGCTGGTGGGGATTACACTTGCTTCTCCACCTTCTACATCGAGGCAGACCCTTGCCGTGGCCCCTGATCGCTGTTGGATGACAATCACACGGTCAGGAATGACCCCCACTTCTGCATAGGGGGATGTTGGGATGATCACACCATTCAATAGCTATACAGGCCATTGCAGGATTCCGAAGTTCTTTCGTTGTCACTGAGTATTATTATCTTTATTCTCTTTTTGTATATTGTTGGATGGACCGGACAATAGCTCAGGAAAATCAATCAAAAAATTTTGTTACACAATTAGATCTAATCGGATTGTAACTTCTCGGGTTGTTCCAGAAATATAGAATATTAATTTATATTCTTAGTTGCATGGGTTTGCTTATTTTGCATCCGTAAAAGCTATCTGGCACTCCATAAGTCATGAGTTGTTTACTCTTAAGTGGATAGCATGTTATCATGAGTTTCTGCATGGTTAAATTGTACAGGATGCAGTATGCACTCTTTGGTCTTTTTCTTTTGATATTTTCTTTTTCTGTTTAAGCAAGTCAAGTTCCAATATTATTCTGTTAATATTTAAGGAAATGTTTACGTCAGGAACTCTAAAGACTTTGTAAATTACCTTCTCGATCTTGTATTTTTGTAATTATCACTTATACCCCGCAACATGCTAACCATTACACCACACCCTTTCCAGGAAAGACCACGGAGTCCGTCAGGGTCTGTAGTGTAAGAGTTAGTAAATTTGCACGGTTTAGGTGATAATTACGATGAATACATGATCGAGAAGATAATTTACAACGTTTTCAAGGCTTGTGGTGTAAAAATCTCATATTTAAGAGACGAACAAGAATTGAGAATGCCAACAATCTCATAATTTTTGCACAGAGGATTGGAGGAGGACGATGGCATAGAGGATGACACAAAGAGGATTGTGATGCACATGGGAGGGGGTAACGGTGTGGAAGACGACAACGTGGAGGATGATACGGGGAGGTTGACAAGTAGAGGTCATTGGTGATTCTTTTATTTGGGCAAAAACAAAGGTTTCTGAATGGTGATGGTGTGCAAGGGAGGGGGTTGATGGAGGAAACATGTACCGCTGGGCGAAGATCGATGGACATGACATGAGAGCAGTGGAGAGGGTAGCCGTCACCATGTTACTTTTTCGCACACAAATTTTATTTTGTTTTTATCATGATTGATTAGCCTTTCACTTTGCTATGATTTATTACATAATTATGTTGTCATTTCACAACATTTTTTTATTTTTACATGTTACATTTGTGAAGATAATCAATAAATTACTAATCCGCTCTTCTTTTTGCAGAACCACATATACAATTTTCAAAGAGGAAAAGTTGATGGACGAGAATGTAACAGTAAACAAAATATTACAAAATGAAATTTTATTTTAGAAAGCAACATACAATTTTACAATGTGAATTTGAGTTTTACAAAGAGCACTCTTTACAACGAGGAAACTCATTTTACTTAAAACTATTTGATGATCATGTAACAGTAAATAAAATATCATTAATTGAGGTTTCATTTTACAAAGCAGGATACAATTTAACATAGGAATGCAATTTTAAAAAGAGCATAGTTATTCTATGGAGCACGAATTCGCTATAAAGTTGCTGGAAATCCATTGCATATTAAAGAAAGAATCTCAAATAGCAACAAAAATTCCAAATCAGATGCACAAAAAATAATAATGTGAAATAATAAATGAAATCAATAATTAATGCCAAGAAGAATGACTGAAATACTCTTTTAGATAAGGAAAGCAAAAGGAATTGTTAGATTAAAATCTAACGAATCTTGTGATAAGCTTTCTATAGACACATGAAAGACATGTCTCTCCAATGGGACATGATCCTTTCATCCGTAAGGAAGGCCAAAAATTCTGGTGATTAGATCCATTTCAACGGATGTGATTAAAATCACTCTATTATACAAAATTGATTTTGCAATAAACATCCATTCCTAATATTAAGGGAGGTTTATTAAGGAAGTTTCGAGCCAAGAGGACGATGCAATCGTGTTAAAAAAATATATCCTCAATGGATTTTGATATACAAAAAGGTATCTCATTCTACAAACTCAAGAAGTTAAATACAAAACAAAAACCTATTTTCAATAAATTAGTAAAGCATTTTACAAATCCAAATATTCACATAACCCCCCATTGTTGTTTTTACGGGAGGGATTTTTTGGAAATTTTGATCAAACAAAAAGCATTTTTATGTTAACAAAATATATTTTTAAGTGATTTTGGTATACAAAACAGAAACTCATTACAAAAACCACAATATCTAAAGCAAAAAAGGCATGCAATTTCTGCCGAATCCAAACAATATTTTAAAAATCATTTAATGCATCTAACATGTCTAATAGAAAAGAAGTAAGTTAATATTTATTTTTGGCAAATAGGTTATTAACTTCTAATAACTCCTCCCTTTCAGTACTCTCACTACTCGGCATACAAAATTGCAACCAGCACGACAATGGAGGAATCACACCTTCAGAATTCGATGAATCGACGAACAAAGGTTCAAAAATTGAGAGAAGGAGCTTGAGATGTGGTGCCAACTTCCAGTGCTTTGGCAGCGATAACAACTGGGCGATCGTATGGTATATAACTGGGTTAGCATTCGATCATTGATATAGTAGAAAAACCCTTTTGATTCCTTATGAATACATATTACTTCCAATATACTACTTTTATTAGAAATATTTCTGGTAACTTGATATCGGAGGAATTATCTAATTTTAATTGATTGTTTTAAGGTACATAAAATGAATCAATGGTGATGATATGCAAGGATATTTATATTTATTTCCGTTGATACGTAGAACTGGGTAGTCATGGCTTGTATCCAGTGATGTACATAATAATTGTCTTTTACAAAGGATACGATTTGTTTTACAAAAAGTAGGGTAAAAAATACAAGTTGTTGGGTATAGAATACACATCATTCTAGGAAACTACGTTTCAATGAAAGAATACAACAGTTACAAAGATGGGTATGATGATTTTCTCAGGTAACTTGATATCAAGGTAGTTATTTGATTATTGATACAGCAACAACAACAAAGCCTTTTTCCGCAATTACGTAGGATTGACTACATGGATTCTCTGCCTTCATTCAGATCTATCTTAGATCAATATCGGGCTTATATCCAGAAAACTAAGATCCCTTTATATAGTCTCATTCCAACACTTCTTGTGTCATCATCTCCCTCTCTTAGCTGGCTCAACATCCCAAAACTCGCATCTCCTAATCGGTGCATCAGCTGACCTTCTTTGCAAATTGTCAAACCATTTAAAGCAGTTTCTCCCATCTTATCCTCGATCGGAGCTACACCAACTTTCTTTCTAATTGCATCATTCCGAATCCGATCTTTATGTGTGTGTCCACACATTCACCTTAGCATTTTCATTTCTACTACGGTCATTCTCTGCACATGTCTATGATTCACATGCCAACATTTAGATCCATAGAGCATAGCAGGTCTTACAGTTGCTTTGTAGAAATTTCCTTTGCTTTTTAAAGAAATTTTCTTATTACAGAGAATAGCAGAGACTCCTCTCCACTTTAGCCAACCTACATTTATTCTATTAGTAACATATCCATCAATTTCCCTATCATGTTGCAAAATAGATCCCTAGTAACTAAAAGAATCTCTCTTCTGAATTTTATCGGCGCCAATCTTCACCTCGATTCCTTTATGTTTGTTTCCATCAAAAGTGCACTCCACATATTCAATTTTATCCCTATTTATATGAAATCTTTTAGTCTTCAATGCATGTCTCCAGACCTCAAGCTTCTCATTTACTCCATCTCTAGTCTCATCAATCAACACAATATCATCAGCGAATAACAGATACCAAGGTATCTAATCCTGAACGTGACTTGTCAACTCGTCCATAATCAAAGTAAAAGAAATAGACTCAAAACTGAACATTGATGTAGGTCAATGTTGATGTCAAAATAGTTTGTCTTTGCAGACTGGATCCTTACACAAGATAAACCCTTATCATGCATATCCTTTATGAGGTTAATATATAGGACATGTACTTATCTCTTCTCCAAAATTCTCCACAATATCTCACGTGGGACAGAATCATAAGCCTTCTCCGAATCAATAAAAATCATATGCAGGTGAAGAGATGCGTACTACCCTTGTTAATTCGATCAAATTAATGGTCAAATTAATGTTGTGTCGTTCGTTGTATTCAGGTAAATACGGACTAATCAAAAATCACTTTTAATTAATGTCGAGTTAATTACGAGCAGTAAATTTATTTTACTTGGGCAAGCCCAAGGTCGAACTCAGGGAGGCAGCTGTCTCCTTAAGTAAATTTTAAGCAGATTTCAGAGGTCAAATTTCTGAAGATTCTTTTTGGTATTTTTCAACCATTTTTATGCAATTGAAAGAAAGACAATGCAATATCAGGCCAGTTTACAAGTTAATTCAGAAAAGTACTCAAGCTAAGTCCAAAAATTATGAAAATTGGCCAGATGTGGAATGCAATGAAATTAAGCTACACTATTTTTTTGGATTTTTCTGACACTTTATGAATTTACTAGGAATTAAATATGAATGCAAAGTGATTTTTACAAAACTAATTTTAATATATACCAAAACACCTTATTTCTAGATATAAAAATTATCCTAGATAGATCTAAGTATGATGAATCCCGGAAAATTGATAAACCTAAAATTCTATGTGAATTAGACCTATTAAAAATCGATCAAGGAAATCACATTTAATTTATTCAGGACTTCAGATGCATACAAATGAAATGATTTTTGGGCACAATGTAAACTAAATTATCCTAAGTCTGATGAGAATTTTTTGATGATTTTTAGAACAACAGAGAATTTACTGTGAATTAAAAGGCGTCAAATGGGTAAAATATGGACAAGTTCACCAATTTAATAATAATAAAATCCCTGATGTCACAAAATAAGACAAGTGTCACATACGAAAGAGGACAAGTTAAGCTACACAATGCAATTTTTAGAACTTAAAAATGATGCCAATTGAGTACCTAAATATGCATGCAAAGACAAGGACCAAATTGCAAATACATAAAATAAATTACTGAAATTTAAACATGTTGATAGGGACTCAAATGCAATTACCTAGAATGAGGGGGGTATTTGTGCAAAATTCCCACTAAAACACGTGCGCCTCACGTGATGCTCCTGGTAGGGACTGAATTGTAATTTTCAAAACCTCCAGGGGTCTCAGTGTAAAATACCTAGGTCGCACGTGAGAAACACGTGAGGGGCTAGGCTCGGTAGGCGTCACAAGCTCGGAGGTCGGCTCGGGTGCGCTTCAGGCTCGGATGTGGCTCGGGATAGCCTCGGAAGCTCCGAGCCTAATGGTCGGGGATGAGGCTCGGAGGAGGTGGTGCGGCTCAATGCAGGCCGTTAGATCGAGATGATCCAACAGCTACTGATGGCTGGTACGTGGCGCACCTGGGATCGTTAGATCGAGTGAAGATCCAACGGAGGATGCGGGTTCCTGAGATGAAGCGACGTGGAAGAATGAGGGACGTTGGATCAAGATGAATCCAACAACATCTGGAGCTCGAGGAAGCGGCGACGTGGCGTGATCGTGAGCGTGGGATCCTCCTGATCCGACGGTGGCGAGTTGATGGCGACATGGCTCACTCAGAACCGTCCGATCATGGAGATCAGACGGCTACTATTCTTCATGCTCAAACGGTCCGCCGCCTCCTGCTGCGGAGGTGGCTGGGCTCCGGTGAAGCCCTCCTGGCTCCGCCTCCTCTTCCCGTAGTCGATGAAGTTCACAGGTGGCTCCTAAGCAGCTGGTGACGATCGGGGAAGCGTCAGGGAGTCGCCGGAGGGTATGGATGGGACTGAGGAGGTCTGTAGGTCGGAGGCGATGAATGTCGAGGGAGCTCCAGTGAGGCTTCCGGACAATGAAGGAATTAGTTCCTGCAGGGGTGAGCTTGATAGCCGAGGCGTGCAAAGTGTTTGTGGGGTGAAGGCGAGTGCGGAGGGAGGCATGTGGTGCAGTGAAGGTGGTCCGGTGGTGTTGCTCCGCCAAGGTGGCAGAGCTCTCGTCGGAGTAAAGTGCTATGCATAGTCGGGGCAAATGCAGATGTGCGCGAAAATGCCAGCTCCGAGGCGGAGCTTGGAGGATGGTTAGGCGAGAGCGGGAGTGGTTGGAGGAGGCGAATAAAATTCGAGAAAAATAAAGAAAATAAATATGGAGATCGGAGGGGGAATGGAGGGTTCTACCTGGGGATTGGAGCTCGGAGTTGAGCTCCTGGTCGTCGCTCGAAGGCCGGTAGGTGTCCTGAGCTCGTGCAGCTCACGAGAGGGGCTGCAGCACGGCGGGGTTGGTCGTGGATCTCGCCGGAGAAGAATCTCTATCTTCGCTCAGATTCTGACATAATTACTGTCACTAATAGGTGGAGTCGAGCTCAGGGTTTCTCTCTGTAGTAGTGGATGGGGTCGACGGTCGTCGGTGGTGGAGTATTTATAGATCGAAGGTGATGGCGTAGGTGACGAAGTGACGGAGTTGGTGGAGGTCGTGGAGCGATGTAGGCGCGATTCATGGAGTTTGTGGAAATATGCATCTAATTACTCGGGAAGAAAGCTCTATTTTCAACTTTTAGAGTGATAAATCACATATTCATCAGCATGTTCTTCCTTTTAGCTCTATAAATCTCCATTGTTCTCCTCAGCAAATGGATGGCTCAATAGTTGAGCAACCTGACATGAATCCAATTGATTTTCTTTTACTTTGAAAATGTTCCTCAACCTTCTTTCGATCACGCGTTCCCAAATTTTCATATTATGACTCATCAGCTTGATACCTCTGTAATTTGAACAATTTTGACTGCCCCCTTTGTTCTTATAAAGAGTCACCATGATACTTCTCCTTCAATCTTCAAGCGTTTTCTTGTTACACCAAATAACGTTGAATAAATTTGTAATCCAAGACAAACCACACTCATCTAAAACTCTCCATACTTCTATAGGAATGTCATCTGATCCTACACCTTTCTCAGGTCTCATAACCTTCAAAGCCTCCTCTACTTTCTTTCTTTGTATTCGTCTATAGCTTGCATGATTCAAGTAACTTTCACTACTAGCTAGATCACCCAAGTAATATCTTTATTTCCTTCCCCAATGAAAAGCTTATGGAAATACTACTTCCATCTAGTCCCTATATCCTTATGAGTAATAAGAACATGACCTTCCTCATCCTTAATGCATCTCACTTGAGAAAGGTCATTGGTCTTTCTTTCTCTTGCTTTAACCAACCTGAATATATTCTTCTGGCCCTCCTTAGAGTCGAGATTTTTGTGCACAATTTCATAAGCTTTTGACTTAGCTTCGCTTGCAGCCTTCTTTGCTTCTTTCTTCGCTATTTTGTAGTTTGTGACAGCTTCCTCTATTCTACCCTCAGATATAGATTTAAAGCATGCTCTTTTAATTTTGAGTTTATGTTGCACCCGTACACTCCACCACCAAGCCTCCTTTTGGCATGGAGCTCCTCCCTTTGACTCGTGTAGCATCTCTTTGGATACCCTTCGGATACAAGATGTTACCACCTCCCACATCTCATTTGCACTTCCGCTACAATCCCACGATAAGTCTTCTAAAACTTTCTCCCTCAAGCTTTATTATTTTAAGATTCCACCATCTAGTTCTAGTGATCTTGGAAAGACTCTTTTTCCTTACAAGCTCTTTTATTTTCACATCCATGACCAACCAACGATATCGGGTTGTCTAGCTCTCTCTCCGGATTACTTTGCAGTCTTTGCAATACAGCCGATCTCTTTTCCTCAATGCAAAGTAATTATCTGTGTTATAGTCAGACCACTATTATAAGTAATTAAATGCTCAGTCCTCTTCTTGAAGAGAGTGTTTGCTATGAAAAGATCATAAGCCGTTACAAAATCTAGAATGACTTTTCCCCCCTTCATTTCTATCCCTGAAGACATGGCCTTCATGAACACTAGCATACCCTGAAGCATCTTTTCCCACATATCCATTAAGATCTCCACCTAGGAAAATCGTCTCTCTTTGTGGTATTCCTTGCAAACTCTTATCCAGATCCTCCCAAAAAGCTTGTTTAATCCTTTCATCTAAACCAATTTGCGGTGTATAAATTGAAATGATATTCGGAATTTCTTCTTCAAGCACCAATTTTAGCAAAAAAATCCGATCCTCGAATCTTTTCATCTCAACCACGCAATCCTTCAAATCCTTATGGGCAACCACTCCAACACTATTTCTACCTGTATCTTTACCTGAATACCAAATTTTAAGCATGTCTTCTCGATCTACCTTGCTTTCTCTCCAACCCATTTTGTCTCTTGGAGACATAGCAACAGAATCTTCCTTCTTTCCATCGTATCTACGATGTCCATCGATTTGCCAGTCGAAGTGTCAATATTCCATACTTATTCACAACTTCCTTTGCAACCTCTTTTGGACTAACTTCTTTACTCACATGCGTCCATCATGCCAGAACCCTTGCAAATTTTGGACTACATCCGGACGACGATGCAACAGAATTAGCATATTTACTTGCATGTGTTCCTCATGCGAGAACCCTTGCAAATTTTGAACTACATCCGGGCAGTGGTGTAGCATTCCTTGCCATTTTTTCATTGCATTCAGGCGATGCAACTCTTCGAAAGTAGGGAACGCCCCCATAAAATCTAAATGTTTTCTTAAATCCATGTTGAAAAGATCTGATTGTCTTGAGGCAACTTCTTAAATAGTATTTAAAAAAATATTTAGGAAGCCATCTCTAACTGTTTTACACTGGTTGTCGGGTACCTAGCGCAACCCTCCTCAATTTACCCGAGCTTGGGGCCAAAATGATGATTTAAATGATGAATCGATTGGGAGATTACATGAGGATATTTGAAACATCTTTGCCAGATCGTAGTATTTGGATGTATGACTTATTTTCAGTGCTACGCATTTTTCCTATAGAAAAATGTTCTTCTTCTACAAAAGATAGCTTTTGTTTTATGCTTCGGTAAAACATACGTTTTATTGTATATGTGATGCACTTTATTTGAACAGAAATACAATTTATTACAATAATGCGACAATTACCAAATACTTGTTTCTTTAATAGATAGAAACTAGAATGGTATTTATACAAGGAAGTTTTCGATTATATTTAACAAATATCAAGCAATTGATAAATTATATTTAACAAATACCAAGAAATTGATAAACTTGGAATGAAAAAAATAAGAACTGCAATGCACAAGCAATTTTAAATTATTCACAATCATATAGCAGTTTAACTCTGATTGTTTTATGTATGATTTGTAAAATTGGATTTCAAAAATACAATGATGAGATGTGTTATAAACATCTAATATATAATATACAAAATTTAAAATACAAATGATATTGGATAGAAAGGATATACCAGATGATTATAGTGTAGATTAGAAATATGTAGAAAATTATATAACATATTTAATCTAAATGATGTAGGCCTGAAAATTACATTGTAGTGATAAAAAATGGAAATGATATTGGATTATATAATTGGAAACTAGCTAATTAGAATTGGGGATGCTTTCTATTTACATTGCAGATATTATTTTGACTTCAATTGTGTATTAAATGGTCTTTGTCATGACATAAATTAAATAATCATATTTTTGTAGAAATCAAGATGAGCAACACATTCAAATTACGATGATGCTCATGGAAATAGTGACAACGTGCTCATAACACATGCATCTGAAACAGCAGTAGTATCATAGGAAAACAATCAGAAAACTCGAGGTATGGTAATTCATGACAAGATTAAACAATTTTTATTTGTTGCTTATGATTGAATTTACATAGTCTATTTTTTTATTTATGAGAAAATATTATGGAAAGTTGATTACAAGACAAGGATGAAGAAATGATTCGATATCTGAAACTAGGAACATTTTTTCAGATAATTTTGGTTTTAAAAAACAAACAATAAATTATTTATGTAATGTTGGAGTATGAGAATCCAACTAAGATCTCTTCTTTATTAGATATCTAATGAACAGGTAAGGGATACGTCCAGCATAGTTGTTTTATCGATCTTTTTGTTAAGTGCATTTAAGTCATCGTCTGAATCCCAAACAACAAGCATTAATTAACAAGTCTGTCTTTTCTCGACTTACTAATGTTGGAAACATCGATATCGAATGGAAATTCGTCAATGGATTGTCGAGCAGTTTTGGGAGGCAGGAATTTCATATCTGGAAACAAGATCACATCCTTTAGTAATGACGGCATTGGAGTTATACTTGGAGTTCCTACTTCAAGGTGTCATTTCAGTGCGTGGTAAACAATTACAGTGGAGGAGCTATATAGCTGTTGAGATGTTTGACAAGGGGATGGTTTTCAATAGGTCCAAACTTGTTTGCGTGTTGACTGAGTACTATCATTACGATGACAATAACTCAGGTATTGTTTATATGAAGTGCCTAAGTGGTCTCGATCAATTAGAGGTTTGGTGATACGATTTGTCTCTAATAAATGATCGGGTAAGTTCTACTTGCATTTTTTAACATCTGCTAAAAATATACATAGCACATTCCTAAGTCAACTTAAATTGCATATACATAACACCATGCAACATGGAAAAGGCGAACATAACGAGGAGTGGTAATGATAAATGTGTTTTTCCTCTTGAAAACTTCATACTGAATGGGTTCTCAACATGAAGACCAAATATAAAAATTGAATCGCCGATTCAGATACCAGAAGATGGTCCCTTGATGATTCTCTGATGGATAATCACTATTCTCTATTTTATCCTCGAAGAATAAGAACTTCATTAGAAATCTTCATTAATTCCGCATGTTTATCAATAAATCATTCTCCTTGTAATTAACCTTAGCCCTAATTCTTGTATAATTATTAATAACATTTCCTTTATTTTCTCTTTTATTAAAAACCCAAAAAAATAGATAAATATTGTAGATATTTGTCTTGGATTTAAAAATAAATTAAAAATACAAAAAAATCACAAACCAACCAAAATCAATTGTTTTTACCTATCAAAAATGCTAGCAAACATACTTCTTTGTTTTCCTGACCTCTTTTGACTTTTTGTTCAACATAAAACTCGTAGATCTCATCGAGATCTACAACTTTCATGTTTTAATTTTTTGATAATTTGGTCTCCTTATAAATCTTTTTATTTTATTTTTCTATTTTCTAATAATTTCATTGGGCCACGTGTTGCCCTCCGGGCCGGCCAGGTGGCCCCTTCTTCTTGCACCACCCACCGCTCTAGCAGACCTTGGATCTTCACCCCCATGCCTCGATCTCCACCATCCACACCCACTCTCCCCCTAGCCCTCTGATCTCTCCCGAGATCTCATCACAACCATCCACACCCACTTCTTCCTTAACCATTGGATGGCTTCCCCATCCAGTGGCTCATCAAGATCCGCGTCACCCATTCCACCTCTGTCGTTTGATGAAACCCCCTGTTTCCATCCCAACCACACGCTCACACCCAATCCATACCACTCGATCAGATCAAGGGATATGATATGATCCATCGCCTCATGCCCTCATCACGACCATTGGATCACGCGATCCAACGGTCCTCATTCATCTTCCTCCTCCCACGTGCCCATCCCCAGGCGTTACACCTCGTCTACCCTCGCTCGCCCTTCCTATTTTGGAGATCACTTCAACCGCCCTCTCTGATCCCTAACGTCATTCCCACGTAGCCCTTCAATCCACCTTTCTTGTGCACCCATCAATGACCTCACCCCTTGCTCTAACGCCTCTCACAAGACACTCCAAGTTGCCTCATCACCACCATAACGGTCAGAGACCTCCGCCTATAAATCATCTGCTCTTCCCCCATCACACCTTATCCACCAATCCATGGGCTGAGGCTCATATTCCTTCACCCTCGGGGTGGCCGTTGAGGAGATGATGACCTCCACGCCTAGGTGCGATCCATGGTCTTCACCGACAATGTCACGGATGGCTCCATCACCATTGAGCTTGCTGAAGTAGCTGCCCAGCATATGCGACGACCCGAGGTTCAATTTGAGCCTCAGCCCAAGCTCCCACTCTGCCACAATCGCCTGCTCCGATCAGGTAACTCCCTCTTCCTCAAATTTCTTTGATTTTCTTTTTATTTTCCCCCCTCATTCGATCCACCTCACCATCGCTTGACCATCCTCCTTCATCTACAATACATCCATCACCTTCGCCAGACACTTCGCTCACCACCTCCAGCTCCCCATTCCTCTACCCATGTCGACCCACCTTCTCCGCCTTCAAGGCGGAGGACCCGCCGGGCCTCCCCCTTCTCCTCCATGCACAGGACTCCATTCCACCCCACTTTGCACACACCACACCTCGACTATCTGGACTAACAATTACAGGTACGCACCTCCTTTAATAGCCAGATTTCGGCCGGAGGTATTTATCTACAGCTCTGCCTCCAGCGTAGCTTTGTCGTCGGCAGCTTCCAGCCATCCCCGTGCCTCCTTCGTCATCCGAGCTTCAACGTCGGCCTTCCAGAATACTCCTGGGATCATCAACGATCGCGTGGCAGCACTGTAGAGCTCTAGTCCTCTTGTCAGAGCTCTGTTCGTGCTGCCAACACCTGGCGGAGGAGGAGGTCCCATGAGGTATATATATCGTTGGATGGCACCCCTGCAATGTTCATCTAACGACCCAGGAAGAACCACATCACCATTCCAATGCAAGGAGGCTCGTGTGGACCAAGCCATCCCTCGAGGCTTTAGAACCCTCCACGTAGCTCCCCAGTCCGCCACCTGCCGAGACTCATTTCGAGCCTAGTCGCGCACGTGTCCTGCACATGTGGTTGGGACAAATTGCATAGGGGTCCTCTAGAGTCTTCACAATTGCATCCAGGTCCTCCAGGCACGTGCCTCACATGCACGGTTGGGGTATTTTATACAGGAGCCCTGCCGATTTATGATAATTGCAAAAAGGCTACTTTGTGCAAGGAAAAATTACAGAGGGACCCCTTCAGCTTTTGGAAATTACAAATACGTCCCTCTAGGGGCCTATTTGTAATTATTTATCCATTTATTTTCATAGTTTTTGTTGCATTTATGCCCTTGCACTATTTATGTCATATCTTGAGTATACAAACTGTGATTTAGTTGATTTCAGTTTCATTTTGACGCTTGTATTATCCTCTATTTAATGGCATCACTTGTTTCATGTTTCAACACTCAATTAAATGTGCTAATTTTTGGATTATTAAATTATCCTTGCTCATTAATTTAAAATGTCATTTGCTCATTTTAATGCTCAATTTGTCTCGGAAATCAACTTATCTTTCACTGCTTATTGACTTGAATATTTTTAGGGCATATTTTTACATGGTTTCATGCATGGTTATCTATTGAATATCATTCACATTGCATCTTATTTTAATTGCATGAAAATAAAATAAAAAAATGCATGCATCATATTAGTTGATCTCTGCATCATTTTTGTGTGCATAATGTATCTACATATCATTTTGTATTGTCCATCGCATCTGTATATGAAGACCTTAGTCTATGAATTTAATCGCTCTATTTTTAAGCAATATTTTTTGATGAATAGATGAGGAGGCTCGTGTCTCAGTATTCGACCTTGTTATACTTACCAAGTAAAGTAATTGACACATATTCGATTGCATGGATTGTTTTCACTACATGTACTACGACAACTTTAGATTATCAAGGCAGTGAAAACACGGCTCATCGTCCCTCAAGGAGGGGGAGATTCAAGAAGGGCAAGTTTGAAAAGATTCAATCAAAACCTATCATCAACAGTAAATATCAGCATACTAAATACATCAAAGAGGAATGCCAATGCGAGAAATACAAGGCAAAGATTGAAGTTGTCAGCTAGAAAATGTTGGATTTGTAAAGTTCAAGTGTCTAAGAACTAAAACTTCAGAATATGATGATCGTATAAAGAGGTTAGAGGAGGAGAATGGGATGTTAAGGGGAACTCTGGATTCAAGAGGCATTGAATGTGGGGAAATAGATCTGCCAAGGTTTACATATGAGAAAGAAAATGCAAATGATGTTGGTCCATCAATAGTTGAGAATGATGAGACTCAACAAGAAAATGAGGATCTTGCTCATAACTCCAATGTTGACGGTGAAAATGAAAAGTATGTTACACCTACTTGCAATGTTTACAATAGGGATAACGCTGAGGATGAGATTGTTCATCAAGGATCAGTGATGAGATTGTTCATCAAGGATCAGTGAATGAGGATGTTGTCATGGATGTTATCGATGAGGCTGAGATTGTGAACAAGGAGGCTGATAAAACCAATGATGAACTAAAAGTTGATAATCAAAATTTGTATGTTGAATGTCCCTCTTTTGAACTAGGAATTGAAATTGAAGATCAACAATCCAATTATGTGACACAACCATCACAAAAAAATGAAGAAAAGATAAATCTAAAATCAGTCCAAGCTCGTTGGTAAAGAGAGCTAAAGCAAGGAATGAAGCATGATATACTATGGTTGAAAGTAGCATTATGGTTGCCAACAAAAGAAAAGTCTTAAAGGATATGTTTCTGAACTCTTCCTCTAATCTATCAAAGATGAACGATAATTCAAGTAATACAATTGGAAACGAAGAAGATGTTAGATCATTTTTGTTAATTTTTTATGATACAACATCATTTTAATTGTTGAATTATAATCAATTCAGTAACTGTGTGATTGGCTAATGAACTTTATTGGATATGAGTTCATCTCAAATGAGATTTGAGTAATTACTCAAGGGTTTTTGAGAGATCCTACAGACAAGTACAAATTATTATTGCTTCTTTTAATAACTTGTTCATATACTTTTAGCAGAAGGCCAATCATTTGAATATATTTTCATCGTTAAAAAGCTTTCTGCAAAGGATTTGAAGTGCACAACTTCTTGTACGAAAGGATTGTAGAGGATTTAGTATATATGACTTAACTAATCTATTGTTCATTTAATTTGCTTGATGTACACTTCAATCAAATTTTAGATTTGGACTATAATTATTTATAAAATAATGAAGATAACTAACATGTGCATGGATATCTCGAATCATTGACATTGCAAAGACAATGAATAAGTACCATTCTTGTTCACTCTAATATAAAAGATGGTTAGATTTACACTTCTTTTGTTTGACTATAGTCTCATTGAATTTCAGCAATACTTCATCAATATTGTGGAAGCTGGTGCAAACGATGACTTTAAAAATTCAGAAAGACTGCATGACATCAAAGAAGATAGAGTGATGGGTAGTATTCACCGTGATTCACTCACATAACCACTGATGATTTTGTTATGAAGAAACACATTCAATGCCATGAGTGGAAATAGGCACCATAAAGAAGATCGCTTTAAATGAGCAATTGACAAAAACTACTAAAGTTATTTTCCATATTTTTATTGTATAAGGTGATGAGAATTGAAGTAGCATGCTTTATTTTCTCTACAGGTTAGTTGGATTTCAGAGTATTTTAGCGCAAATATAGTCGAAGACTACTTGTCAAGCCGGGATACTTTATTGGTTCATGATTGTCCGCAGCAACCTCCTCAAAGCCCTTATTGTGTTGTCTATGTAGTGAAGATGATAGACCTACTGTGTGAAGAGAAGGCTCTGGACTTTGAATATGAAGACGTACATAGGTTTAGGGTTGATGTATCACATAGCATTTTACCAGTTATGTTGAGAATGCTAGTACACCTTAAGTTGTATACATTAACTCATTTTGATGTAATAACAGTTTAGTACACCGTAAACTTTCAGAAGTTTTTTAGATGGCATTATATTCGAAATTTAATATTAATTTTAATGGTTATGTTTATCAAAGTATGGAACTATTTGATACAGGAATGTGACAATCTTGAGAATTTACAATGAGATTAGTTAGATGTGTGTAATTCTACAAACAAATTATTGATATTACAATTTAACTGTTCATAAATACAAATGGTGTTTAGTACCATACAAATGATATTTATACTGCAAACTTCTAGTCTTTAACTATAGTCGCGGTACAAGTATGTCAAGAGAAATGACAATGATGATGCTACAGTTAAAAGAAATGATAATAAAATCTTGATGATACTTGAACTTGACATTCTTAATATTGTTTGATGGTTTCATATGGATGAATAAGCTCTTACAAAGTAAAAGAAGTATTTTACAATGTACGCATTCAGATTACAACTGGTCAATGAAATATATAAAATTGGTGTTTGGTATTACAATATGTAATGAATCAACATTGTGTAAGATGAACCTGCAATTTAATTGCTAATACAATGAGTTGAGGGTCGATGGGGATTTAATTCCTAGCGGATGAAAAATAATGACTCTGAAAATACAATGTGGTAACACATATTTTGTTGATATATATTACGATTTTACAAATGATATGCATCTAAAATATGAAACACAAAGAGCAATAGCATAATACAAGAACATATAGAAATTTTCCTAAAAAGAAGAGCAACAAGAACACTAAAGCCTTAATACAAACAATAATACAAAAGGAGCAGCAACAACAACACAAATGTCTAAATCTAGAATCTGAAATACAAATAGTAATACATCTAACATCTGTAGATTACCAAAAAATAGAAGAATACAAGAACATGTCTTAACAACATTAAGAATTTTTTTAAAGAGCAGCATCACATTGGACTCCATCTACTAAATTAAACTACAAGAAGTGTCTCGAGACTGTAAATAATCTAAGTATGTCGTGTCCCTAGCAACGGTGCCATATGATAAACCCCTAATTACCTACTCTAAAGTGGTCAAATTGTAGTATAAGCTAAGAGCGATTTGTCAGAATCACACTTAAAAGATTCTCAGTGAAGAGAATGTAGCTTAATTTATGCTTGGGCAAGTCTAGGGTCGAACTTAGGGGCACCCACAATAAAGTTATCTAATATAGATTAAATATTTATTTAATTTGATTTATTGCAATTAAAATTAAGGTGAAAATGCATGTATATTATTATATTTTTAAATGCAGAAAACAATGTACGGAATAGATAATATACACTATAAGAAAAAAAGAAACACACAGAAAGATCCTGAATTAATTGCACATATATATTGAATTGGTCTACGAATTTTAACTCTATAATAAATGCATGAATAAGATGTTAAAGGAAAGATTAATAAAGTTGAAATCAAAGCATCTATGTCTCTAAACAAATGAGCACATATTTCTATGTAATGAGAGTTAAAAATGATTTAGACTAGTTCAAAACTCAATTAAATATGAAGTATACTAAATAAGGATCAATCTACCTATTTTTATGTAAATTATTAAGCTAAAATGAAATAATGACAAATTAAATAAGATACATCAAGCAAGAATTATGTTATATTATTTAGCAATATAAATGCATGACATTGGAATTATCAATGCATTGATAGATAGAGCGCTAAATTACAAACTAACAAGACCAATTTTATTAAATTTGGATTAAAGATGCAAAAGTTATTACACAATGAATCCAAGAGTTTTTTGGATTAAAAACACATAAAAGAGATTAAAAAATACTCAAAATGGTCCAACAAGGGTTTAGCTATAATTAAAATAAGTTGTTATGGCTTATGTATAAATACTCAAGCAGGGGGCTTGTTGCAGATAATAGAAATCATATGGCCTAAGTGCAATTAGACCAGAGAGGACATGTGCATAGGGTGTGAAGGTTTAGCTTCGTTTGGAGGCTCGGACGCACCTTCCTGACTCGAGCCACTTGACCCACTACTACGCCTCGGGTGAGGTATGGGTCCACCTAGCCTATAGGTCTCGAGAAGGCAGCTCGGAGTAGATCAGGGTCGTAGGATCAAAGCGATCCAAGGGATTGTATCGAGGTGGGGGTGGACATCAGTTATGCTCCTGCAGCTGGATCAGATGGCGATGAAGACTCCTACGTGGATCGTTGGATGAAGCTCGAGCCTCGATCAAGCAGAGACTGTGCTTCATCCCTCCTTTATGCACGGTAGCTCACAAGCAGGGCTTCGGTGGAGGCTCTGTTACTCCTCCATCAACCTCTAGCTTCTTTGAAGGTTGGGGAAGCTCCATGGAGTGTTGGCGAAGACGGAGAATGGTCTGAGGTGAGGTAGAGATGGCTCAAGCAACAAGACAATAAAATCTCGTCGGAGGCAAAACTGGAGATTAGAGGAGCTCCATATCTTTCGATCAGTGAAGCATTATGTCATATGCAAGAGTTAGAATTCTAGTCGAAGCACGTGGGGTGATTTGAGATTGAGATGGATGAACTGAAGGGCCTAATCAGGGTGAAGAATCTGGAGCCCTAGTGGGTTCTTATTCTGAGCAAGAAAAGATTCTATGTGGAGGGAGATCTGGTGGAAGGGGATAGGTGATCAGAGGGATGCACGAAGTTGAGTGATGTGTAAGGATGGTGTAGAGGTGATCTAATAGAGGTGTGTGTGTGTACGCACGCGCGTACGTGTGTGGGATTTAAATGGAGAAAAAAAAGAGATGGAAAATTGGGGTTTACCTAGAGTATGAAAAAGGTGTTGGAGATGGATGAGGGGCCTGAGGATGAAGCTATGAATGCTTCAGGTTGTCACTCAAACATGTCGGCTAGGCGTAAAGCTTGAAAAGGGCTATAGCAGCGTCACGACACAATGCATGTCATTGTAGATCTTGCTGAACTTTTGGCTCGGTCATCGCTCCACTCTCGACATTCGTTGTTGTCACTAAGAGGTTGGATGGGCCCAGAGCAAAGTCACACAAGGGCAGATACCTTGCAAATAACATCCTCCCAAGTGTTTTGTTTAGAGAAGCAGTTGGTGAAGGTGGTGGATTCAACTGGTGGAGGTTGCTGTGCTGATGTGGATGGCCATGGTGAAGGGGTTGGCGAAGAAGAAGTTGGAACGACCTATCGAAAGGTATCTGAATGATGGGAAGAAGGCATGTCACCATGTTATCTAGAGAAGAACGACTGCTGGAGTGAAGCTCACACGTAGAGGAACTGGTCGGAGGTTAAGGATGAAGTAAGGTCGTCGCATTGGGCGAGATCAAATAGCTCGGATCATCCCTCATGTAGGAGTGAGAGGTGAAGTAGTACGTGATGTGCACCATATGCTATGAAGATCACATGGCTCTTAACAAGGCACTAGAGGGTAATTGGGAGTCGTCTAATAAAAATATCAGATAGTTCAGGTTGAGGTAGAGTTGGATTAAAGGGTCGGGCCACGTGGCTTGCCTCAGAGTAGTCATGTGGCCCAATGAGATAAAAGATAAATATAAATCGAAAGAAAAATTAAAATAAAATAACAACTTATGTAAAATTAAAATTTTTTCAACAATAAAGTTGTGTATCTTTTCAAGATCTGCAATTTTTGTGTAAAACTCAAAATCAAAATACATCATATACATAGTAATATTTTTGTAGGTATTTTTTCGTTGTTTTTACTTATTTTTTAGTATATTATATAAGATTATAATTACACTATATTATGTACAACATTATTTTAATTTTTAGGGTTTTTATAGATAAATAAGGAACATATAAAAATGTGGGAACACACACAGTCAAATATGTACAATATTTACAAAATGATCTGAGTCTCTATTTATTTACATTAATTAGCATAAATTATATACCTAATGTATATTGTTAATTATATCTAATTAAGAGGTTTATCTAAGGCTTTGATTTAAATAGAGGGCTAAAGTATGAAATACAAGTAGATGAATCTACGATTCATCATACGTGTCTTCGCTGAAAATGTAAAGAACGAAATTTTAAAAAAGACTTTTAGTTAAGAGAAATATTAAAAGTTGTAAACAATATATACCTATCTAAGCCTACTCTAGCTTTGTTGTTTGGGCAGTTCCTTGAGTCATGTCCCAAGCTGAACTTTTCGCGAGATATGTTATGACATCCATTCCCTGAGGATCTAGGTACTTGGCAAACCAATTCCATACACATATGTTCCACATTTGAAATACACAATGTAATATAAGCAGGAGAAATTTGCATAAAATACTAGAATTTAAAATTTCATTTGCATTTCCATTCCATGTAATATCCATCAATACATTGCAGTCCATGTCCACAAAAATATCACATATATGCATAAAAAAATGGGTCCATACACACGCGTTACATATCACCTCTTTGAAAATGCTACGAGCAAAGTAAAATAGTAAAAGTTACAAGTAAAAGATAGCTACAAGTACTGTACCACGAAGAAGTCGTGTAGATGCATTAAAAGAGTAGCTACACGAACTAACCGCTCAATGTTGCGGTTGCTCCTAAGAACTTGTGGATCCAACGCAAAGGTGTGTTATGAGCAAAGTTGTCCAGTATGGTGCCAAGCTACAAGAAGTAAGGTATTAAAAGAAGTGTGCAAAAGAAACCAATTGGGTAAATCATCTTCATCAAGAAGACAATGATCTAATCATTCTCGTTAACCTTGAAGAACCCAGGCTTCGTGGATAGCATGTGGTCTTGGTCCATGTGGGACCTCACACTATGACTATGGCACTAAGAAAACCTTAGGGTTGGGTGCCTCCGTAGGCATTTGGTGGGTTACACTGCATCCTAACTAAGTTTCCAACACATCCACTTAGCTTCTCGTACCATATTGTAACTCCATGTTAAACACCTAAGTATTCCACTTGATTCACCATGACCATGATTCCTCAATCAACTTCCAACCTGCAAATCATCACGAACCGCCCAAGTCCACTATCCACGTGTAAGAGTCCACAATGACATAGACATGAGTAAAGGTACCATCATTAAGATAAGTCAAATCATAGTCGGAATCCTCACGACTATCCCAATCCTCCTTATACACATGAGACTTAATTCATTTCCCAACTTCAATAACCACATTTCTCCAAACTCCCATCTTAGTGCTCCCACCCGAAATACCAATCAATGTGGCCTACACCAGCTAGTACACAAGTGTTAACCCTACGCAAAAAGTGAAGTAATAGACCACCAACCATGGCTACTTGTCAAAATGGGAAGAACCAAATGAGATTGTCCCTCTTTACCTCCAGGGAGTCAAAGACAGTGCGCACCAAGAAGCCATGGATGAGGTCACGTCATGTTGCTAGGTGCACCGTAGGTGGTGGTGGGAGTGGATGTAGAAACGGTTGGGTTGGGTGGAGGCAGGGATGAAGGTGAACCAACTGTCAAAGACGACAAATTCATCGAAGAGGGTGGCATAGGTGGGGACGAAGCAGGACATGACGACATGAAATTCAGGTCTGGGTCACCCAAGATCTGCTCCTAGATGACCTAGAAGGAATGGCCCAGGTTCTCGGCGTGGGGGTCAATGACCCTAACACAGTGGGCAGCGAGGAGGAGGAGAGCGGGAGGAAAATTTGCCAGGGCGGTACATGGGGATTTTTTCCAATGACCCCCAAGTAACCTTTTATTTGGTCGAGTAGCATAGGTAAGCCGAATGTGACTTTGATTTTAGCCAAAACCGCCTTTTCAATAGACTACTTTTATGGGATTTGTTTAAATGGCTGGTACGTAAAAAGGTTTGGCATGGCTTTTGTTTTTTTAAATGATTACAGTAAAAAAGTCAGATGCTCTTAATAGGATACAATTAACATTGATCAATTTTTGTGAGCCTTATCTTTAAAACTATGGTATGCACATCGTTATCATCCAATGGTTGAATTTTGCAATCAAACAAGATATGATACAAGTAAAGCATTACATGTGGGCATCAAGAAGAAAATATTGAAGAAACTCAATAGTCACACAAGGCTAATAATTGAGATTGATATATTTGTATGAAACTAACAATAAGGAGGGAATGTGATATCGTTATCTCCGAGGATGTTCCCTTGGAACCTCCTTCCGCATGGAATCAACAACTTTGATGCTCCAACCGCTAAGTGTTCATGTATATGGAGATGATTTGAGACCCCCTTTGCGACGATAAGTTTCAGATTTTCGATCTAAGCACCTTCTCCAACAATGATTGTGGCTCTCTGGTGAAGATTCCAACCAAACAAGTGGTGCTCCATCAAGGGGAAAGAGGGTGGGTGGTTAGAGTTTGACAGGATATCCCACCCCTCTCCTATTATAGGATAAAAGTGCAATTTGATTCTGGTTCGGATATGTATATGGATTTCAATCCATCATCTTAGAACACTCATATATTGAGAATTTGATGTTCTTGGGATCATTGGAAAGATATCGATGGCATTTACAAAATGACGTGACCAACTATATTTTTGTATTGTCTGAAATGCTCCAAATTTTAAAATGAAAATGCAGTTTTGCAAGTACAATATAAGGTGCTCATTTCCTTTGAGTTGCACGTCATTTTTTCCATTCTTAGGTTAGCATAGCCTATTTCTTTTTCTTCTATAATCTTGGATTCTTTACATACCATTTTTCCACATTGTAAAAAATCAGATGATTAGAAGAAGATCATCTAGTCTACTAACTTGCGTAATTTGTTCCATTGAATAATGACGGATGGATCATAGAGTTTCCTTAAGTATGCAATCATCAAGTGTCAGCCATGTGTGTTGGAGAGTTATGTCTTTCATATAAATGATGCTTTGATACCAAATTTGGATTTCTAATCGATCGAACTATATAATCAGATCACCAAAGTTGCAAGAATCTCAAACAAACAAAAATATCATATATATATATGACAATATAACAAATAAATGATCAAACCATATGTGACACAAGGATTTAGTGCGGCATCATGGGTAAAAACTACAACTAGAGTCTTTACTACTTGTCTTTCATCATGACCAAACTTATGTCTTCCACTAAATATGGATTGCTTATATGGGTAATCCCATCGTATTATAACGAGTTAATTACACGATCAATTCCAACTGTAGGTACAAAAGTACAACTCTTATAACCTCAATAGCAAAACAAATATACAAATAATGAGAGGTAAATAACTAACAATTATAGGGCTACAAGAGTGCTCGTAAGATGAATGGTTGAATCATTAGAGCTGCAGGCAGGGGAGGAAGTAGTATATGTCGTGGAGGGGTCATGGACCCTCTTTGATTATTATATGTCAGTTGTGCAATGTATTAAGTTTTTAATATGGTTCCTCCTTTACTGTATAATAAATAATGTTATTAGAGAAAGGTTGTAAAGTTATCTAATGGTCTAGTGGTTGAGTAACATAGTTTTGGAGACCAAGGTTCGAATCTTACCTCACCCAATTTTAATTTCTATTATATAGTTTATCCAATCACTTCAAAAGTATCAAAATTATAAGTATAATTTGATATAAATTTATATTCGAGTTCAATTATCTCTCCCTTTGTTTATAGCTCTCCTTCTAAATAAAAAAGTTGAGATTTTTACCTCACGGATCCTATAACTTTATAAATTACCTTCTCGACCTTTGAAACATTGATATTCATCCCTCGACCCTGTAAACTTGCTCCGTCTTACCCCACAGATCATGTGGTTAATAGACATCCATTTGTCCGTCAAAGGTGAACGGAATCCGTCAAAAATAAGACTCTTTTACCCTTCATATATGTATATACATATAATTTAACCCATATCCTTCTTCCTACTCCCCTAACTCCTTCCTACTCTTTTACCCCCCCCCCTCCTAGCATTTCCACTCTCACCCATACCCTTCATGCTCCATGGTGGCCTCGCCTGGCTCAACTTCTCTAGCTGCCATTCGAGGATGCAAATCATTGCCCTCCTCGTCAGCTTCAATATTGGACGAAGATTCACTGCCATCATCGGATATGGACAGCGCTAATCACGGACCAGAGATCCGCTAGGGTGCGAGCTGGGGTTTGCGGGTTGGCATGCGGCGAATCGGGTTGGAGAGGGGCGCGCATATGAAGGTGCAGGATGGAGAGGGGGCACGCATGCTGTGGCTCGGGCTGGAGAGGGGGTGGGGGCGTGTGGCAGTGTGGGCTGGAGGGGGCGCATGTGACGGCTCGGGCTGGAGAGGGGGTCGCACGTGCGACGGCACAGGCTGAAGAGGGGAGCGTGTGTGCGGCGGCTCGGGCTGGAGAGGGGGTCACACGTTTGGCAGCACAGGCTGGAGAGGGGGGGCGCATGCAAAGATGCAAGCTGGAGAAAAGGCTGTGCACAGTGACAACGCGGGTTGGAGAGAAAGAAGAAGAATGGAGGAAGAAGAAGGAGATGAGGAGATGAAAGATCCACCATCAATTTCACCTCTAGTTAGATTAACCCATGTTATTGACTCAAGTAAAAGTAAAATAAACAGTAGGGTTTGTGGGGGTAAGACGGAGCAAGTTTACGGAGTCGAGGGAGGAATATCGATGTTTCAAAGGTCGAGAAAGTAATTTATGGAGTTTATACGATTCACGGGGAAAATCCCCAAAAAAAGTATTGTTTCATTTTAACCATGAAATTTTTTTTCAAAATTTCATTTGATAATTGAACTTTTTTGGGGACGGATTTAGAGAGGCTTAAAAGATTAGGTTTATCGAATTTTAAAAATCATCATTGAAAAAATAATATATTTGAAATTCTAATCTTAATAATACATTTAAATTGTAAGTTTATCATAAATCAAAGGGGATCATTTTAAAAATATTAACTCTATTTAAAAATATCATGAAATAATAGTTATATACTTGGCCCCTCCTTGATAAAATTCGTGGTTCCTTGCTGTAGGCATGAAGCGAAAGGAAGTAAACAAAAAACTATTCACTATACATCACAGAAACACTGAATATGTAACAAACATTTTGCTAAATCAATGTTAGTTCATCGTATGAACTAGAAAATGTAACACGATAATTTGTGCATTCAGATTATAAATTCCAAGGAAACCGTTTCTAAAGTAATTTCTGATATTCACAATGGATATAAGAGATAGATCAGTGTTACCTTTGAAGCATGAGTTTTTATATGAAGAGATCTCATGAATCAAGTACGATCTGCAGAAGCCTCTCTCATGGGCACGGAGATGAATCGCATTGCTTCCCACAAACCCATACGTCGACCAGAGAAATGAGAAGAGGCATGTGAGAGATGAAGACTCTCTAAGTCTCTTCTATATCTCAATGGGCAAAAAATTCTAAGGTGCTTTTCTCTCCAAAACTTGTTGCAAAAGAGAAGGATGCCTTCCTTTTATACTTACACCACACGTCCAACAAGGGTGTTGTAGTCCCTTGGATATTAAATAAGGGCTTAGAACAACTCCTAATTCAGTAAGGATTATATCCTTATTATCTCCAAATCTTATTAATTAATACTAAAATAAGCAACAACTTTAGAATCTTGATTCAGTAAAACTCAACAAGTTGATGCAACCTTGTACAACACGATCCACGTCCAACATTAACCATATTTGGTTAATGTTGTTGCCTTTTCATCCATTAATTAATTAACATGATAATCCTATTACCATAATTGAAAAAATTATGTAATTAATCCTTAAAGTATATAAATCATATTCATAAGACCAATTTAAATGTAAATCCAATCTACCCCTACAAAATTAATGTTAATCAAATTCACACAATCCCATGCCTTGGAAAAATTATGTAAATCATATGTAAACAAATATTTATATGAATCACATTCATATAAATATTAATTATTGTGAATCACTATTCGCATTAATTGGTGAGATATATTTGTGCATCTTATTCACAAAATTTCCCTTATAAAAATAATGCAATAATAACTATTATTATTACAATATTGACATCAACATGTATGAGTTCTAATCCAATGAGGACTCATGAGATACAAATGCAAATACTTGGAGATAATGTCAGAGAGATCATATTATCCATGTATAGTGACTTGAAACTTGGATATCGATCAAATTTCAGGGTTTATACCATTTTATCAAAAATCGGTCACCTACGCATGCTGAGTTAAGATATAACACTTTACACTCTCAATGAGCTCAACGAAATGCATCACTCTCCATGAGCTGGAGGAAGTGTCAATGAGTTGAATAAAGCTTCCTTGACCATTTCTAATGAAAGTACAAACTATTTGGAGCTTATAAATGAGCTAAAGAAGCTTGTATACTTCCATTTATATGAACATTTCTGTTTCCAACATTTGGACAGTGAAATTGGAAGTTGGATTCAATTGAGATGTGATTTAATCCAATTAAATCACAAATCATCTAGCTAGATGGATCCACTAAAATCCATCATGTTTCATCAGTCATTCGGAATGGAAGTGTCATGGTAGATGATCAATTACAATAGATGTAACCCTGAGTATTCCCAATGCCCATTAATCTTTCACACAAGACGACTTTAATAGATCCAAAGTTCAAACACTGGTTTGACTGTCTTCTTCAGAATATATCAATAGATTTCTCATTTGATAATTAGGCGACAATATTAATCATATATTTTCCAAAACCATATATTAATATCTCGAATCCGTTTCTTATTTCATAAACAAGACGACCATGCATGAAATTCATTTTGATCTCAAATCATCTACTGAGTGAGCTTTGTCTCCCGGTTGATCAACTGTGAACCCATATGATTCCTTCGAGAGATCATACATCTCATACGACTTCATATTCACACCAACACGTCGGTATTGGACATTGGTTAGGTCACTAAACTATTGGTCTGTCAAATGTGCATACTCAGGCATATAGATGCATATGTATCTCAGGTCAAAGGATGTGTGCATGATCGTGACAGTTACGATTCAGGTCTTAGATTATCTCGACCTCATGAAGTCAACTCTTTGACTTGATTATTCCAACACTTCTGAATCTCCATGCCTATGTAGAGGACCTACATCAAGAATTCGGTTAGAAACCAGTCTTTAGAGAAAGATTCACATCTCTTTCATAGATTGGGTATCTACATTAAATATCACATGTTTGAAGTTAGATATATCTTTCCAGTTGTATGGTATTTAATATGAGAATGGTACATAACCCTAATTGTAGAAAGGGACCTTAATAGTTAAGTACATTCACATTCATTTGTTTCATTTCAGATGGACATGATAAAAAAATAACTTTTATTGCATTAATGGATCGTGACATGAAGAGCTTACAAGTCCAACAATCTCCCACTAACCCTCAGAGCCATTCATGTACAAATCTCAACCCCATATTAATTGTGTTAATCGTCAACTATTGTCAAATTGCTGGGTAAGCTGATTAGTCACTTTGTCACTGGCGAGTATGCCAAGTTCTGTTACAAACTTGCATACCCCAAGTGAACATTAACTGCATCCAATGTAGTCATCACATATTACGTAGACAATGCTTTACTTTATCTAAATAACCAGTGTCCCGCTTCTTACTTCATTGAACTCGCAGAGCACTATTGTCCAACAAAAATAAGAACCCTTAAGTTGACTTCTTATCATACACATATGAATGGAAATCCAAATCAGTGTACCCTAAGACTTGGATGCCATTATCTCCATAAACCAAGATGTAGTCTTGAGTTCCTCTTAGGTACTTGAAGATGCTCTTCAATGCAATCCAGTGTTTATTTCCATAGTAGGATTGGTAACGACTTACCACTCCCACTGCATGACAGATATCTGGTCTAGTACACATCATGGCATACATCAGGTTTACCACAGCCGATGCGTATGGGCATCTGGTCATGGCTTTCTTTTCCTCAATAGTTTGAGGCGCCATCCCTTTATAAGTGTATGTCATATCTTAAGCGAAGGAGGCCTTTCTTGGAATTATCCATACTGAATCTTTCTAAGATCTTCTTGATGTATCCTTGTTGTGATAGTCCCAATATCCTCTTTTGCCTGTTTCTGAATAATTTTAGACCTAATATATAAGAGGCTTCTTTGAGGTCTTTCATCTCAAAGCTATTGGACAACCAGATCCTAACACTATTCATCATCCATGTATCATTCTCAATGATAAGGATGTCATCAACATAGAGTGCAATGAACATGATGGTGCTTCCACTAAGCTTCTTGTATACACATGTCTCATCCGAATTCTGTAGAAATGAACATGTCATAAGCTCTTTATTGATGAATATTATTTGAGGATATATTTTGATTTATGTAGGATGCATTCTGACTTATTTGTGCAATATTTTATTAAGGAGATTCTTGATTTATTCTACATGGACTTGATTGAGGATATTTTGTTAAGATCATTTTTCTTATAGTTAATGATTAGTATTAATTGAGAAATTAATCTATGTAGAGGTTTATTCAAGAAGGAAAATTTAATTATTTTCCTTGACATATTTTATGATGATTTTTGACAAATGATTTGGGAGAAATTTGATCTGATTGCATGGGCTTAGTCGAGGGGATTTATTCCTTTGACATTATTATCACTATTTAGGGATCAAATCACGTGAATTTTGAGGATAGATATTATGCCCCAAAATTATCATTGATTTATTTAGTAAGAGCATCAATTAATCTATTTACATTAGCACCTGCATTTGGATTCAAGTGAATATCTATCTCGATTTTATCATTCATGGTATGTAATTTCACTTCAGGATTAATTGATCATCTCATTTGAGGATTCGAATTATTTATTATCACAAGATCTTGAACTTCAAATATGTTTATTTTTGCTTGCATTTGCATCTTCGCATTTCCTTCATTTTACTTTAATTTCTGTCACAGAGATTAACATAGTTTAATTAATTATTGAAATCAATTTAGAAACGCGCAAATAAAAATATAAGTTCCCTGTGTTCGACCTTGGTAGACTTGCCAAATTAAAAATTCTCCACAATATTCAAGAATTGTGGTTTTTGATAAATCGCTTTTCATCTCCTATACTACAATTTTTGACTTTTAAAGAGGTGAAATCCTCATTCGTCAATAGGACCCATTAAATGAAAAGTCTTCGACTTTGTCTTGAGTTTGAACTCATTTGAGGTTGAGTTTTTGTCTTGAACCTTTTCTCTTCTATAAGATTTTACCTCCTAATGCTTGAACTTTTTCTTGGCTCTTTAGCCTTCTTGCTTTTGACCGAGCTTTAGGCTAAAAATACAAGTTTTTTATTGTCAAAATATCTTGAGATACAAGTCTGCAACACAAATATTTACGTTTCAGTCCCTTTCTACGCAAAATATGCAAATTATAACTAATTTTCCTTTCATCTAGGCCCTTCCCAGGTAATTGAAACATATTTCAAATGATTAAATTCAAATTAATTAAGTCACTCCGGTAATCAAACACGTATATTTAATTAGGTACAAACATGGGTAAGTATAAATAGAACTTGATTAAGAGCAATAGTACTCCAAATATCTCTTAATCTGAGGGCCAAAACAAGTAAGGTTGGGAACTTAAGTTAGTCACTTGTTAAATTTAAACGACCAAACAATTTACTAACATCAAGGATATTATAGCGGATCTTATCGAAGGAGGATAATAGGGAGCCGAGGTAGATTGAGACAGGCGAAATAGAGAAGGCATGGAAGTGGGTGGCGGATGGGGAACCAAGGGGGATTGATGTCTGACGGTGACAAAAGAGGAGGTAGATGAGAATGATGAAGAGGGAAAATATGCAAAGAGAAAAAGGGTCATTGTCCCCCACAACATGCCATTCCTCTTCCTCCTAAGTTCACATATGCCATGAGGAGCTCGTGGTGAAAGGAGATACCTTACGACATGATAGGAGCGGGGGTGGGGGATGTGGATTCATAGATGATGTTAGTGAGAAACTTTATGATGGAGGAGGAGAAAGGAGACCGCGGAGGGGGTGAACGCTGATTTTTACATGAGCTCATGATGGAGGCGGACGGAGTTCACGATGAAAAACACGGGAGGAAACAGAGCATGGAAAACTCGAGGATGAAGGATATTAAGGGAAGAAAAATGGGAGAACATTATAATGATTTTCATCTATACATAACTCTTCATTTAATAGAATATATGATGAAGGTACCACATTGAAACTGCACTTAAAAGTCATATATCACCGAAGACATACTAAATTTGGTAGCAATATCGTCGAACTTTTATTCTTCAAATTCCCCGATTTTACCATTTTCTCATGGGATTTTTACCCGGGAGACCCTATAATCTTCGTCAATGACCTCTACGACCTTTGAAACATCGTAATTCCTCTCGCAACCCCGTAAATTTGTTAACCTTTATCCTACAACCCCTGTGGTTAACCTTCATCCCTCTAACCTTTAAAACCGACCAGATTCTGTTATCCTCTTTTACACTATACCCAAATAATTTATCAAATTTACTAGAAGTGTCATTCCCTCCCACCCTCCACCTCCAGCCGCCGCTTCCCCCTGGGTCTGCCTCTGCAAAGCCCCCCTGTTCCCGCCACCTCCACTGCAAAGCCCCCCAGGTACCCGTCGCCTCCCCCTGCAACGCCCCCCTCCCCCCCCCCCCCCCCCCCCCCCGCATTCCCGCCGACTCCCGATCGCAAGCTCCTGCTCTTCTCCAGCAGGTCGGCTGGCTCCCTCGACCCCCGCCAACCTCCTCCAGTCGAACCCCCATCCTCAGTGGTGCAGTGGGAGGGGAAGCTGCTAGAGGATGGAGGCTTTTTTTTACTTTTCTTGGTTAATTCTAGCCGTCCGATCATGGATTGGTTAGATTAACTCGTTTCTAACTCAAAGAAGTTAATTCTACATGTGTCAATTTAACGTTAACGGTTGGGTTCATGAGGTAAGACGGAACAAGTTTACGGAGGTGATGAAGGAATTACGATATTTCAAAGACCGTGGAGGTAGTTTGACAAAGATTATAGAATCTATCGGGTAAAAATCCCTTTTCTTATCTCTGGAATCTTCCTCTCCATCCTGCCTCCTTTTCGTGCTTCTGCGCCAGAGGCCACCCTTCACGTTCCTCGCGCCACATCAGGACAAGCTTACCTTTTTCCGGATTGGGACACCTCCACCCATCCTCCCGTCCCCACCAAACCCGTCCGGGAAACTGCCCATAAATAGCCCCATCTACTCCTCTCAGCTCACGCCTCCCAGACACAGCAACCGCAACTCGAACCAAAAAAAGCAGCGATGGAGAGAGGCCGTGGGCGCCCCTCTTCCTCCTCCGCTCACTTGCCCCTCTCCGAGGAGTGGGAAGTGGAGTACTCCCGCTTCTTCAACTTCCCCTCTCACCCCTTCCCGCCCCCTCCCTCAGGACCCCTCTCGAAGAAGAAGTCCCGCTCCGGCGGCACGTGGATCACCGCCTCCTCCCTCGCTCTCCTCCGCCTCCGCCACTGCGCCACTCCCTCCGACACCGTCCTCTCCGTGTCCGTCCCCCGGCATCGTCTACGTACGTACTTACACTGTTCATGCGCGAGGAATCCTCCTTTTAAATTTGTTTTTTGTGCATTATACGTTTTGGTTCATGTGTTTTGATTTGTCCGTGGGATGCGATCGTTGTTGTGATGATTGCATCGAGATTTTCCTTTTCCCGGTGTCTCTGTTGCAGATGATATTTGAAGCGACTTAAACTGAGATATGCGAGTAAGTTGCAACTGCTTACATCTTATTCGTTGTCAAAGTGCTTGACCGAAAATATCGTATTTTGATCTTAGTTAAGCTTTTGATCTTACATGAAGCAGTTAATGGATCGGTATTCTCGTGTATTAAATAGTGAGTAAGCCTAGATTGAAATCTGTCGGGAAAACGATACATACAAAGAACAATCCATAGAGCACAATCACCACAGGATAGCTTTCACGTGGAAAAAAATCCTTTGGGGGTAACGGGTAAAAAACTACTGTGAAAGACAGTATGCGGAAACAAGAAAACAAGATACGAAACCATATGACATGGTGTCCTCCTAGAAGCACACCCAATACAATCTCAAGCTTCATCCTAATGCATATATATATATATATATAGGTTTTTTATCCAATGCGCACAGGGCTAATGTGTATTACCAATTGAGTGGTTATCTATTTCGAAGGATGTTGTTATTGGAAGGAGATTAATATGCAAAGCGATTTAACAATAAGTGGTATTCCAATTATATCGCATCCTAAAAAATAGGAAGAACGTTTTGGAAAGAAAACATTCGAATCGATGATTTCTTGCAGAAAATTGAGATCCAAATACTCAGGTCAGTAATATATACAAAATAATCAAGTAAATGGTTGTTGTGAGATCAGTAATATCCAAACAACGGTTAGTAATTTGCATTCATTTTATTATATGGTGTAGAATTCACTAATATATACACACTGGTCAAGTAAGTGTTTGTTGTGAAGTCAATAAAACCATAACAAATGGTCAGTAATTTCTATATGTATTATTACTTTGAATAGAATTCAGTAATTTAGAGACAATACTCGCGTAAATGGTTGTTGCGAGATCAGTAATATCCAAACAACAGTCAGTAATTTACATTCATTTTATTACATGGTGCAGAATTCAGTAATATATACACAATGGACAAGTAAGTGCTTGTTGTGAAGTCAGTAAAACCATAAAAAATGGTCAGTAGTTTCCATATGTTTTATTACTTTGAACAGAATTAAGTAATTTAGAGATGATATCATGATACTCAAGTAATATATATACAGTTATCAAGTAAATTATTGTTTGTGTTCATTAATGTGTGTATATATATATGTCTTATATCACATGTTTAGTAATATGTGTATGATATTCAAGTAATAGATATTATGAGATCAGTAATAACAAAGTAATGGTCGGTAAGTCATGGGCATTTCTCAAGTAAGAAAGTAACTATTTGTTAATGCGTGGTATTACTAATCATTTGTTATGTTATTACTGATCTCACAACACACATTTACTTGACCATTTTATACTGTTGACGCATATTGAATAATTGTATCTCTTTGTTATTTTATTTTCTTGTTATTCTCTTTATGTAATTTACCCATAGGCTACTCTCCTATATAAGAGAGCCTAGGGCTATGGAATAGACTATCTTATTCACGTTTCCTAACATGGTATCAGAGCGACGGTCCTAGACCGGAGTTCTCGAAACCCTAAACCTACCCCACCCCACCCGCCAACCTCTTCTCTCTCTCTCTCTCTCTCTCTCGGCGCCGCCAACCCCAGCCTCAGCCGATCGGAGGCCCCTCTTCTCCGATCTGCGGTGCTCCTGTGCGCCTCGGAGGCATCTTGCGCATCTTGCGCCTAAGCGTGCCTTGCGCATCTTGCGCATCTTGCGCCTAAGCGCGCCTCTCGCGCATCTCGCGCACAGCGCCTCTCGCGCTGAGCGACATCTGCGTGCGACATCTTCAGCGCATCTTCAGCGTGCTGTGCGGCATCTGCGCGCTGTGCGACAGCGTGCGCTAGGGCACGAGATACCGTCTGCAACAGGAAGCAGTAGCGCGCGTCATCTCCAAGCGCGCGTCATCTCCAAGCGCGCGTCATCTCCTGTGCACCTGCGCGTGAAGGCTACATACCGCGTGTGCATACTGTGTGCGTGCGGATCGTAGCACGCGCAAATCCATGGGGATAGTTGCTTGAGGTCTACACATGCAACTAATCCCGTCTATGTCATTGTAGACAAAGATTATCTCTTGTCATTCGCTCCAGTCTTCCGTCTCCAGTATGTCAGAAAGCAAGGCAGATATCCCGTCTATTGGCGCGTTTCGTGGTCCATCGCCCATTGTCAAGATGGATGGTACGAACTATGAACTGTGGGCAATGCAGTTCATGAGTATGATGAAGTCTACAGGTAAGAAGCACATTCTTACCGAGCCCGAGCCTGTAGAGAAGAGTGGAGTTCATGCCTCATGGGAGGCCGATGATGCATATGCCAAGGTGTGGCTATCTGGCACATTGGCTATTGAAATCGCCAATGACATTCTACATCAACCCACAGCCAAAGACATGTGGGATATCCTGGCAGCGACATATTCTCAGGCGAAGAACGAGACGAAGATCCTGCAACTACAACATGATATATTCACAATAAAGCAGAACGACCGTCCTTTGCATTCTCTCTATACATCATTGAGAGGGATGTTTGAGAAGCTTTATAGCTTCATGCCTCTTACCGCCACGCCAGAACAGCAGAAGACATACATGAATACGACGATGGTGGGTGTGTTTCTCGCTGCACTTGATCCAGAGTATGAGGCAGCACGTTCACAGATTTTGGCGGACTCGACTATTCCTCCCATGGAGGAAGCTTTTCACAGATTGAGTAGGATCACAGTACCTTCAGCAGCTGCGAGTCAGAATCCCTCAGCTATGGCGGCCAACAGAGGCTGCGATTTTCATCACCAGGGCCGTGGACGTACTCCTCGTGGAAGGGGTGGCCGCACTAGGCCAACATGCTCATATTGTCACCGAGTCGGACATACTGAAGACACATGCTACTCAAAGCATGGATTCCCTGCATCTGCACGAGCCGCTGAGCAGATAGAGCCCCCATCTGTTGCTACACTGGATCAACGATTTGATGATCTAGTTGCCCGCCTCAGGGGCATTATCCCACCATCAGGTCCAGCACCGACTACAGAGAGTCATACTGATGCTGCTGCTTCTGCCTCTGCCTCTACTAGTACTTTAGGTAGTACACTTGCACTCCACAGTAGTAGATTTGATACATTGTCGTGGATCATGGACTCGGGCGCTACACATCATCTATGTGGCGACCAGAGCCTACTTACAGGATACACTCAGATTCCTCCAGGACGGACAGTAGTGATTGCCAATGGCACACACTCCCCTATCACGGGTCAGGGGGAGATTAGATTGACATCTTCTACGCAGCTCAAGAATGTCCTACATGCACCGCATTTTTCTATGAATCTATTGTCAATTAGTCAGATTACGAAGGATCTCCATTGTCGAGCTATTTTTGATCCATCTTCTTTGATTTTTCAGGACATCCGTACGGGCAACGTGATTGGTCATGGCTATGAGCAAGGAGGCCTTTATCGACTGAACCAGACCCCATTTGCTGGAACCACATCTCCTGCTGGACAAGTATCTCCTCTCCTGTGGCATCTGCGCTTTGGTCATTTACCGCTTCAGAAGTTGCGTCTAGTTCTACCCTATGGTCTCTCTCACACACCTATCCAGTGTGAGGCATGTCAGTTGGGAAAGCATCACAGGTCGTCTTTTCCCAGTAGTCAAGGTCGGAGTAGTAACTCCAAGTTTGAGTTGTTTCATGTCGATGTCTGGGGTCCGAGTCGTGTTCCCGATCATCAGGGACACATGTTTTATATTGTATTTGTGGATGATTTCTCTAGAGCGTCATGGGTCTTTCTAATGAAAAATAAATCTGAAGCAGGAAACATTATTATCCACTTTCTTAATGAAATTCAAAATGTTTTTTCCACTTCTGTCAAGAGTGTGAGAAGTGATAATGCTTTAGAGTTGTGCACCAACATTCTAGCCAATTACTACTCTTCAAAAGGGATTATTCACCAAACATCTTGTGCTCATACATCTCAACAGAATGGGGTTGCTGAAAGAAAACACCGTCACCTTCTTGATGTCACAAGGTCACTTCTTATTCAGAGTCATGTTCCGTACTCCTACTAGGGTGATGCAGTCCTTACTGCATGTTACCTTATCAACCGTATGCCTTCGTCTGTCTTGAATGAACAGATTCCTTTTTCACTCATTTACCCTGACAAGGATTTGTTCATTCTTACCCCTCGTGTGTTTGGGTCAGTCGCATTTGTCCATCAGTTGTCGCCTGGTACTGACAAGCTCTCTCCTAGGGCTGTCAAGTGCGTCTTTGTGGGGTATTCCAGAACTCAAAAGGGGTACAAGTGTTTTGATCCTGTGCGTCGGCGGTATATGATCAGTGCAGATGTTACATTTTTTGAATCTATTATGTATTTTTCAGAATCCGGGAACATGCAGCCACCACCTATATCTCCTGATACCGTATTCATGGCACCACCAACAACACCACCGTCACCACCACCACCACCGCCACCACCACCGCCATCAATAGTATCCCCGCTACCATTCCATTACACCCGCAGGCCTCCTCCAGCTCATGGTCCTGACCCGTCAACTAGCTCGCCTATGGTATGTAATGAAAATATTAATGTTGATGGATCTGACGACATTTCTCAGCAGGATGCATTACAGGAGCATGGTGATAACACAGAGGATCTGGATGTTCCAATCGCTCTACGCAAGCCGAAGAGAAGCTGTGCCAAACATCCAGTATGAGCAACTGTGTCTTTTGAGAGGCTATCTTGAGACTTCAGGACGTTTGCATTGGCACTTTCAGCTACAGACATTCCACGGAACCACCATGATGCTTTGCAGGATGCTAGATGGCGGCTAGCAATGGAAGAAGAGATGGCGGCACTTCAGTCTAGAGGAACCTGGAGTTTGAAACCTATACCTCCAGATGTCAGCCCGGTGAGTTGCAAATGGGTGTTTACAGTTAAACACAATGCAGATGGCTCCATTGACAGGTACAAGGCACGCCTAGTTGCACGGGGATTCACACAGACATATGGGGTAGATTACCTTGACACGTTCTCCCCTGTGGCGCGTCATTCCACTCTACGGATCCTGTTATCAGTTGCAGTTGCTAGAGACTGGCCACTCTATCAACTGGACGTGAAGAATGCATTTCTGTATGGAGACTTGCAGGAGGAAGTCTATATGCAACGGCCACCAGGTTTTGCTGTTGAGGGGGAGTGTTCCAAGGTTTGCAGATTACATAAGGCCATCTATGGCCTTAAGCAGAGCCCCAGAGCATGGTTCCAGAAGCTTTCAGACCTCTTTGAGAAACAAGGATATAAACGCTCCAATGCTGATCATTCCTTGTTTGTACAGAAGACGACGAGAGGTATCATTGTAATCATGGTTTATGTTGATGATATCTTGATTACAGGTGATGATGACCAGGGCATTAGGCAGGCAAAGGAAAGGCTGGGGACCGAGTTTGTCACCAAGGACCTGGGAGTCCTTAGATATTTTCTGGGGCTGGAGTTTGCTAGAAATCCATATGGATTAGTCATGTCACAGAGGAAGTATGTTACAGATCTACTGAGTGAGACAGGTATGCTAGGGTGTCGACCTGCTACGACACCAATGGATCCTAGCATGAAGCTGTATGATGATGACACAGAAGAGGTGGATAAGAGAAGGTACAGAGAACTGGTAGGCAAACTACTGTATGTCACGATCACTAGACCTGATATATCATTTGCAGTGAGTCGTGTGAGCCAGTTCATGGAACAACCACGTCAGGCCCATATGGATGCAATACACATGATTCTGAGATATTTAAAATCATCTCCAGGTGCAGGCTTGCTATTTAAGAAAGGAAAGGAGATCTCTATCATGGCATGTGCGGATGCAGACTATGCAGGATGCCCCAAGGACAGGAAGTCAACATCAGGATTTGCAGTCTATGTTGGAGATGCTATAGTTTCGTGGAAGAGCAAGAAACAGACAGTGGTAGCTAGATCCAGTGCTGAATCCGAATACAGGGCTATGGCCCAGGCTAGCACAGAAATGATGTGGGTGAAATCCCTACTTGCAGATCTATGTCTTGATATACCTCTTCCTATGATATTGGAATGTGACAATCAGGTCGCCTTGTTCATTGCAAATAACCCAGCCTTTCATGAGAGGACCAAGCACATTGAGGTCGACTGTCACTACATACGTGACATGATTCAGAAGGGGTTCATTGCTACATCTCACGTCACATCAGAGAATCAGACTGCCGATATCTTCACCAAGGCATTACTTAGAGGCCCATTCCAGAAGTGTGCGTCCAAGCTGAGCATGATTGACATCTATGCTCCATCTTGAGGGGGAGTGTTGACGCATATTGAATAATTGTATCTCTTTGTTATTTTATTTTCTTGTTATTCTCTTTATGTAATTTACCCATAGGCTACTCTCCTATATAAGAGAGCCTAGGGCTATGGAATAGACTATCTTATTCACGTTTCCCAACATATACATATTACTAAAATTATTTAAACTCTAATTAACGACAAATGTTGTTAATTTATTACTTCTCATAGTATTATTATGACAATGTCTTCTTTATTTTTTATTATTATAAGAGGACAATCCCATACACAATGTAGGAAGAGAGAGAGAGAGAGGTAATGCTCTTATGACAGGAAGGGATAAGCGACAATGTGACACATGTAAAGGAGAACCGATAAATGGGTACTATACTATGGGTTAGAATGAGACTAGATTATGAATATTTCTAAAAAGATTGTATTTTGTTAATTTATTGGAAAGTATTTTTGTCAGAAAATGGATGGTTGAACTGATGGTTTGGTTCAATTGGTCCAACCGGGTTTTGATCGGTTTTTATTTTCTGAATAAAAATCGAGTGGTTGGATCATTTTTCCTCCGGTTCTTGATTTAACTGGTTCAACTGGCCGATTCAATTCGGTTTTTAAAACCTTGGTACGTAGTGCAAAGATTCATGTGCTAAAAATCGACATCTATAGAATCACATGCAACATTGACATGAGAGTATGTATATGCATAATTTATACACATATGATGCATAGATTCCGAGCCTGATGCTCTGACGCAATGTATATACAATTTTTTTATGGGTAACATTAATGTATTTAATGAGAAATGAATTTACAGGACTGCATTCTTAATTAAGGGAGAACCATAAGCTCCCACTTATGGTCGGGCTGACTATTGACTAACTGGACGTCTGTTCAGTGGGGGATCCCCCGTACCGCATAGTCGGACCGACTATTCGGGATAGTCGGCCGGCTATTGTAACACTGGATGAGAATAATGAAGAGGGAAAATATGCAAAGAGAAAAAGGGTCATTGTCCCCCACAACATGCCATTCCTCTTCCTCCTAAGTTCATATGCCATGAGGAGCTCGTGGTGAAGGAGATATCTTACGACATGATAGGAGCGGGGGTGGGGATGTGGATTCATAGATGATGTTGGTGAGAAACTCTATGATGGAATAGGAGAAAGGAGACCGCGGAGGGGGTGAACACTGATTTTTATGTGAGCTCATGATGAAAGCGGACAGAGTTCACGATGAAAAACATGGGAGGGAACAGAGCATGGAAAACTCGAGGATGAAGGAGATTAAGGGAAGAAAAATGGGAGAAGATTATAATGATTTTCATCTATACATAACTATTCATTTAATAGAATATATGATGAAGGTACCACATTGAAACTGCACTTAAAAGTCATATATCACCGAAGACATACTAAATTTGGTAGCAATATTGTCGAACTTTTATTCTTCAAATTCCCCGATTTTACCATTTTCTCATGGGATTTTTACCCGGGAGACCCTATAATCTTTGTCAATGACCTCTACGACCTTTGAAACATCGTAATTCCTCTCGCAACCCCATAAACTTGTTAACCTTTATCCTACAGCACCTGTGGTTAACCCCCATCCCTCTAACCGTTAAAAGCAACCAGATTCTGTTATCCTCTTTTATAGTATACCAAATTAATTTATCAAATTTACTAGAAGTGCCATTCCCTCCCACCCTCCACCTCCAGCCGCCGCTTCCCCCTGGGTCTGCCTCTGCAAAGCCCCCCTGTTTTTTTTTTTGACGCTCCAAAAAGGGGGAGTCACCCGTAGGTGTTCGCCCCATATTATTAAGGTTTATGCAAAAGTATACTTACAGCGGGAAAAGGGAAGAGGGTATAGGCGAGCAGATATCAATAGTGATATCAGAGGCCCATAACTACAAACAGTTACACAGAGGACCAGTCCATACAAAAGCGATTTGCGTCGATGATGATATTTTCGATATAGAATCGCTGTCCCGCGAAGATAGCATTGTTTCTTCCCAGCCAGATGCTCCATAAACGCGCGAATGGGATTAGTATCACCGATCTCGGACGAGACGCAGCCGCCGCAAGGCTAGCCCAAAAAGCTTCCATGGACGAGAGATTAACCCAGGCAATGTCATCCCATATGGACCGAACACTTTCGCAGTGAAGAAAGAGGTGGTCTGACGACTCCACCACCGAGGCGCACAGGCCACAAAGATTGGAGGTATGAGGGAATATAGATGTCATACGGTCGCGAGTAAGTAAACGACCCCGCCTAAGGATCCACAAGAATATACCAATCCTTTCCGGAAGCCTGAGACCCCAGATGAAGTTGCAATGGTTGATAAGAGAGGCCTCCGAGCGAACGTCGGTGGGGAGAAGAGCTAAATATGCCTTCCTTGCTGAGAAGGACCCCGCACCCCCAAATGAAGTGATCAGGACCAGCCGATGGCGTAGGGGCATCAACAAGCAACGACATGAGAGAGCTGAAGTCCGAAATCCGTTGATCTGAAAGAGAGTCGACCAATATCGGGCACCACGAACCGTTGATCCAGCAAGAGCCCACCGAAGCGAATTTGTCCCTTGCCAGCGCAAAAAGTCTCGGGAAAAGGTTCCTGAAAACCCCCTTACCAGACCAGTCCGAAGTCCAGAAGCGAAATGAAGACCCATCGCCGAGGCACGGTCGAAAAAGTGATCGGTTGCGGTTGAAGACCCCAAAGACCTCACGCCAGAAGCGCGATGCATGATCCATAGGGCGATCGTCAAAGACGGAAAGAAGAGCGTTTCCCGCCGCTTTGCGAAAGCATCGCAGAAAGAAATCCTCTTTGTTGCTAACAAGTCTCGACGCCCATTTGATAAGGGAAGCATCACGAATGACCTCCATCCGCCGGACGCCCAGGCCCCCGACGCATTTCGGACGAGAAATATCCTCCCAAGCGACTAGGTGGATCCCTCTTCGAGTAGAGTCGTTCCTACCCCAAAGGAAAGCTCTCATATATTTCTCCAGGCGAGTCCTAATCCCCTTTGGCAGGCCCCGCGTCGATAGATAGTAAATGGGTATAGCCGCAAAGCCCCCCTGTTCCCGCCACCTCCACTGCAAAGCCCCCCTGGTACCCGTCGCCTCCCCCTGCAAAGCCCCCCCCCACCCCGCATTCCCGTTGACTCCTGATCGCAAGCTCCTGCTCTCCTCCAGCAGGTCGGCTGGCTCCCTCGAACCCCTCCAACCTCCTCCAGTCGAACCCCCATCCTCGAGGGGAGGCTGTTAGAGGAGGGATGATTTTTTTACTTTTCTTGGTTAATTCTTTCTGTCTGATCATGGATTGGTTAGATTAACTCGTTTCTAACTCAAGGAAGTTAACTCTCGATGTATCAATTTAATGTTAACAATAGTGTTCGTGGGGTAAGACGGAGCAAGTTTACAAGGGTAAGGAAGAAATTACGATATTTCAAAGATCGTGGAGGTAATTGACAAAGATTATAGGATCTGCTGGGTAAAAATCCCTTTTCTTGTCTCTAGAAAAAGAAAAGCTAAGTCATCCTGCCTCCTTTTCGTGCTTCTGCGCCAGACCCACCCCTCACGTTCCTCGCGCCGCATCAGGACAAGCTTACCTTTTCCGGATTGGGACACCTCCACCTACCCATCCTCCTGTCCCCACCAAACCCGTCCGGGAAACTGCCCACAAATAGCCCCGTCTACTCCTCTCAGCTCACACCTCCCAGACACATCAACCGCATCTCGAACCCAAAGCAACAATGGAGAGAGGCCTTGGGCGCCCCTCTTCCTCCTCCGCTCACTTGCCCCTCTCCGAGGAGTGGGAAGTGGAGTACTCCCGCTTCTTCAACTTCCCTTCTCACCCCTTCCCGCCCCTCCCTCAGGCCCCTCTCGAAGAGGAAGTCCCGCTCCGGCGGCACGTGGATCACCGCCTCCTCCCTCGCTCTCCTACGCCTCCGCCACTGCGCCACTTCCTCCGACACCGTCCTCTCCGTGTCCGTCCCCGACATCGTCTACGTACGTACTTAAACTGTTCATGCGCGAGGAATCCTCCTTTTAAATTTGTTTTTTGTGCATTTTACTTTTTGGTTCATGTGTTTTGATTTGTCCGTGGGATGCGATCGTTGTTGTGATGATTGCGTCGAGATTTTCCTTTTCCCGATGTCTCTGTTGCAGATGATATTTGAAGCGACTTAAACTGAGATATGCGAGTAAGTTGCAACTGCTTACATCTTATTCGTTGTCAAGGAAATCTTGTATGTGCTGCTCTGAGAAATCAAAACAAAATGTAAAGAGCCAAGCACCATAAGATCAAGCCTCCACAACTTTCAAGTTGTGATTGTAGGCTAAGGGGAAGAGCCTCAGGAATCGAACACATAAAGCCATGTCCTTAGTCGTGCCTCTCCTATTTATAGTAGTGGTCGGTAGTTTGGATATAACGATGAATCATGCTATGATATGTACTGGCAATGTGGCCGTAAATATCTCCATTTTGATGTTCTGATGATGCCTCTTACGTGATCTTATTTATTGAAGATGATGTAGCTAATGCTAGGAGGATCTCAATGCTATTTTTTAAGGGTGCTATCAACTCTAAGGTTCAACCCTGATAAGTAAAGCCTTTTTACATTTTAGGCTATCTAAGGAGGAAGAGAATGTTAGCGAGCAAATTCTGGTCACTCGAGTTCAATGTAATGCTTACCTATTTATTAACAAGTGACAAGATTAGGCATCCATATTTGTCGGAGAGAAATGAGTAGTCTATTATTCCAAGGAACCTTAGGCTCTCTTATATAGAGAGAGATCCCATGGGTAAAATACATAAGAGTCCAGAAACAAAACAGAAAATAGGAAACGATACATAACATCATAACATAAGTCTCTACACTCCCCCTCAAGGTGGAGCATAGATGTCTATCATGCTCAGCTTGGAAGAACATCTCTGAAAGGGTCCTCTGAGCAGCGGCTTGGTAAATATGTCAGCAGTCTGATCCCCTGAGCTAATGTGAGATGTAGATATCAAGCCTCTTTGGATCATGTCTCTCGTGTAGTGGCAGTCTACTTCGATATGCTTTGTTCTTTCATGAATTGGCGGATTGTTGTCAATAAACAATGCGGCCTGATTGTCACACTGAAGCTGCATGGGTAAAGGTACAGCTATATGTAGATCTTCTAGCACAGCTCGAACCCACATCATCTCCGTGCTTGCTTGCGCCATGGCCCTATATTCAGATTTAGCGTTGGACCTTGCCACAATAGTTTGTTTCTTGCTTTTCCAAGAAATCAGAGAGCTCCCAACAAAGACGACGAATCCTGAAGTAGACTTTCGATCCTTAGGGCACCTTGCATAATCTGCGTCTGCACATGCTGAAATAGATAAATCTGTGCTCTTTCGAAATAGCAACCCTGAGCCTGGAGAAGACTTTAGATATTTCAGTATCATGTATATGGCATCCATATGAACTTGTCTTGGCTACTCCGTAAATTGACTCACCTGGCTTACTGCAAAAGCAATATCGGGGCGAGTTATGGTGATATAAAGGAGCTTACCCACCATCTCTCTGTATCTTCTCTTGTCTACCTCTGCAGTATCATTGTCATACAGCTTCATGCTCGGATCCATAGGAGTACTCGATGGTCTACATCCAACCATGCCTGTTTCACTCAAAAAATCTATAATGTATTTCCTTTGGGTCATCACCAGTCCCTGTGCATTCCTAGCAAATTCCAACCCCAGAAAGTATCTTAGGGTACCAAGATCCTTCGTGAAAAACTGACGACCCAGGCATGCCTTTGCCCTCTCTACTCCCTGAACATCATCTCCTGTAACCAGAATATCATCAACATAGACCATGATGACAATCGTACCTGTAGAAGTCTTCTGAATGAACAACGAGTGGTCCGCATTTGATCTTTTGAACCCCTGTCGTTCAATTAGGTGGGAAAGCTTCTGGAACCATGCCCTTGGGCTCTGTTTAAGGCCATAAATCACCTTGTGAAGTCTACACACCATATACTTCTCCTCCTCAGCAGTGAACCCTGGTGGCTGCTGCATGTAGACTTCCTCCTGCAGATCTCCATACAAGAAGCCATTCTTGACATCAAGTTGAGATATAGTCCAGTCACGTATCACAACAACCGATAAAAGAAAGCGAAGAGTAGAGTGACGAGCCACTGGAGAAAATGTATTCATATAGTCCACACCATAGGTTTGTGTGAAACCTCTCGCAACAAGTCGTGCCTTGTACCGATCAAAACTGCCATCTGCATGGTATTTAACTGTGAATACCCACTTGCAGCTAACAATGGATGCGTTAGGTGGAGCATTAACCAAGCTCCATGTACCACGAGACTGTAAAGCACGCATCTCTTCTTCCATAGCCAGTCGCCAGCAATCGATCTTCATAGCTTCTTGATAGGTCCGTGGTATATCCACGGAAGACAAAGCCGCAGCAAACCTCTGAAAGTCGCCTGTAAGGCGATGAAAGGACACCTGAGAAGCAAAAGGATAAGACACACAAGTCTGTTTCTGCTTTCGAATAGCAATGGGAATATCAAGATCGTCATCCACTATACTGAATAGTGTAGCCTCCTCTTGTAATGAAGAATCCTGCACATGTACAGTATCTGACCCATCATTAGTGATGCTATCTGAACATACCTGAGGCGTGATGGATGCCTGACGTGTAGTCTGAGCAGGACCTGACCGACGCGTATAGAATATAGGTAAAGGTAGAATAGGTGGCTGTGGAGGAGGTGGTGGTGGTGGTGGCGTAGCAACAAGAGCTGGAGTGGACTCAGATGAACTCAAACTAGGAGGAACATAGACATCATCGTTGGTAGTGGACGAGACCGGCCTGTCACCTGCAGGAGAGAATTACATAACGGACTCAAAAAATGTGACATCAGCATTGACAAAATATTTCTTGTTTATGGGGTCATAACATCGATAACCCTTCTGAGTCCGAGAGTAACCTACAAAGACACACTTGACAGCTCTAGGAGAGAGTTTGTCAAGTCCAGGAGATAGGTGATGAACAAACACAACAGTACCAAAGACACGAGGAGTAAGTGAGAATAATTCCTTATCAAGGAAAATGACAGAAAGAGGAATTTTCTCACCAAGGACAGACGATGGCATGCGATTGACCAGGTAGCAGGTTGTAAGGACAGCATCCCCCCAGAAAGTAATAGGAGCACAACTCTGGATAAGAAGGGTTCGAGTGATGTTAAGAAGGTGACGATGCTTTCTTTCTGCCACGCCATTCTGTTGAGATGTGTAAGCACAGGTGGTTTGGTGAATAATACCCTTCGACGAAAGAAACTGAGAGAGAGAGAGAGAGAACGGTTGCAGAATTCCAATGCATTATCTGTTCGAACATATTTGACAGTAGAAGAGAAAACATTATGCACTTCATTAATCAAATTTTTAATAACATCTCCTGCTTCAGATTTATTCTTTAAAAGAAAGACCCAAGATACACGAGAAAAATCATCTACCACAACTAGATAAAACATGTGTCCCTGATGATCAGGTACATGACTCGGACCCCAAATATCAATGTGAAACAACTCAAACGGGGAGCTACTGCTCCGACTCTGACAACTAGGAAAGCTAGACCGATGATGCTTTCCCAACTGACATGCTTCACAGCGAAATGACGAACTAGGAGAGATCTGAGGCAAGAGATGTCGCATTTTCTGGAGCGGGAGATGGCCAAAGCGAAGATGCCAGGTATACGGAGAGACTGATCCGACTGAATGAGAAGAGACGCCAGCATAAGAGTTCCGGACCAGACGATAGAGACCATTCTGCTCAGAGGCACAACCAATCACCCTGCCCATTAGTATGCCCTGAAAAATAAGAGATGAGGGGTCAAATATAGCACGACAGTGCAAATCCTTCGTAATCTGACTAGTAGATAACAAATTCATGGAGAACTCAGGAGCATGTAGAACATTCTGTAGGTGCGCAGAAGGTGATAAGGAAACCTCCCCCTGTCCAATGATGGGGGAATGAGTACCATCTGCTATCAGCACTGAGCGGCCATGTAGGATGTCCCTGTAGGACTCAAGTCTCTCTCTGTCACGGCAGAGATGATGGGTGGCGCCAGAATCTATAATCCAATCAGAGAGATCATGACAAGATGTAAAGGCAGTGGCACTACCTGAGGTACTGGCAGCGGCAGACGAACTAGCAGAAGCTGTAGCAGCAACATCTGAAGATCCACCTGGAGAATCAGTAGATGATTGAGGCATAATATCTCGTAGACGTGACGAGCTCTTCGAATCGGTTATCTGTAGTAGATGTTGACTGAGACGTGACATGCTCGGCTACATGCGCTGATGCTGGGAATCCATGCTTAGAGTAGCATGTATCCTCTGAGTGGCCTGTGCGATGGCAGAATGAACACGGCTGACGAAAGCGACCTCCTCGTCCACGGGGTCCACATCCACGGCCATAAGACTGACCACCTCTTCCACGCGATACCGCTATCGCCGATGGGGGTGGAGTAGATGTGCTGGAAGGAACTGATATGCGACTGAACCTCCGGTAAACGTCCTCCATAGGAGGAATAACAGCATCGGCCAGTATCTGAGAGCGGGCTGCCTCATACTCAGGATCGAGCGCTGCAAGTAGTACGCCCACCATGGTGACATTCCGAAATGTCTTCTGTTGCTCTGGAGTCGCCGTGAGTGGTATGGTACTATATAGTTTCTCGAACATCCCTCTCAGGGACGTGTACAACGAGTGAAGTGGCCGCCCATTCTGCTTCATCATGAATATATCATGCTGGAGCTGTAACATCTTGGTCTCGTTCCGCACTTGAGAATATGTAGCAGCTAGAATACCCCACATTGCCTTGACAGTGGGCTAATGGAGGACATCATTGGCAATCTCCATCGACAGTGTGCCTGCCAACCAAACCTTGGAATAAGAATCATCAGCTTCCCAAGAGGCATAGATCCCAGTCTTCTCTGCCGGCTCATCCTCGGTAAGTATATGCTTCTTACCGTTTGACTTCATGAGACTCATGAACTGCATTGCCCAGAGCTCATAATTTGTCCCGTCCATCTTGACTATTGGCACAGGACCTTTGAAGGTGCCTATGGAGGGCATATCGACTTTATTTTCTGACATGTCGTCGTAGATGAAGAACTAGGGATTGTAGACCAGAAACATGTGTCTACAAAGACTTGATCGGATTTGAGTGCATATGTAAACGTTACGCACTCAAATCCATGAAGGTAGACCGACCGATGAAAGAGGTGGCGTTGGCGTGGAAGGAAGGGGAACCCGGCGGTGAGGGTCCCCTACCTTGGGCTCTGATCGGCGGAGGAGAGAGATGGGGCCCCGCGGCGAGAGGAGAGTCCCGACGGTGAGAAGAGAGGGATCCCGACGGAGGAGGGGGTCCCACGGAAGGGAGGGGTGGCAGAAGAGAGAGGGTCCAGCGGTGGTGGAGAACCCTAGGGTTAGGGTTAGACACTGGGCTCTGATACCATGTTGGAGAGAAATGAGTAGTCTATTATTCTAAGGAACCCTAGGCTCTCTTATGTAGAGAGAGACCCCATGGGTAAAATACATAAGAGTCCAGAAACAAAACAGAAAATAGGAAACGGTACATAGCATCATAACATAAGTCTCTACAATATTGGATGCCTTTAATTAAGAAGTTTGAAGTAGGATGACTAACTAATAATTTTAGAAATGATGCTACTACTTTATATTTTGTTAATTTAAAGCATGAGTAGGGAATTTTAAATGTGTTTTATTTTTTATGATGTACTTTACGAGTATATATGCCGAAGGAAATGTTATAGTTCTTTCTTTTATTGTTTATATCTATTTTTATTTCCTTTATATATATGGCCTGTGGTACCTTTTATAGCCTTATGATTTCCTCTCTATATAAAATACATCTAGGGACTCATAATAAACAATTTACCCATTTTCCTTTCACATGGTATCGAAGCGGTAGTCCTAGACCGGAGCTTTGGTTCCCTTTGAAACCCTACCCTACCTGTCGCCCCTCTCTTCTCTCCCACACTCTTTTCTCTCCTTCTCTCTCTCTCTCGCATGCAACTAACTACCTTCCTACCCCGAGCAGCATCGCGCCACCCACACCACCGGCTGCCGCCTCCCAAAGGCTCCACCTTTCGCCACCTCTCAAGGGCTCTGCTAGCTGCCACCTAGCGGCTTGTCGCCCTACTATGACACGCCTCATCTCTCCACACATCATAGCACGTGACTCTGCCTTATTGTCCCTCCCCATCATGCTCTAAATTGCGTACAAATGAGTAAGTCCAAATCGGATAAAACCCAATCTTATCCCTCATGTGCTTCCTTTTCCATCATGGCCGATCAAAATATTGGTATCTCCTCTTCATTTGGAGCATTCAAAGACTCGTGTCCCATAGTTAAGATGGACGGGAGAAACTATGAGTTTTGGGCGATGTTTATGAACATCATGTAGGGCCACAATAAGGAGTATTCTATTGGAGCCCGAGCCGACCAATAAGAATGGTTCCAGTGCCTCCTGGAAACAAGATGATGCATGGCACATGTTTGGCTTTTCGGGACCTTGATCATGTAGATTGCCAACAACATCATTACTCAACCCACTGCCAAGGCTTTGTTTGGTATATTCGCCACCATATACTCACAAGGGTGAAATGGGGCCAAAGTGCTACATCTCCGGTCTGATATTTTTAATATGAAATAGAACAACCATCTTTCATATGTTCTATTCAAGCTTGCGAGGGATGTTCGAGAAACTTCACAGCTACATCCCACCTACTACCAGCTTGGAGCAGCAACAATCATACATGAATACTGCCTTGGTTGGGATGTACCTAATGGCATAGATCCATAGTATGAAGTTGCTCGATCTCAACTCTTATGGGTGTTGAAAGGATTGAAATGAAAAGTTATATTCATCGTAGTCCTAGAGCTCTCTTATATAGAAGAAAAGCTCTAAGGGAAAATTAAATAAAGAGACGGAAGAAATAGAAAATTACAAAATAAAGATAAAGAGATATAAATATCTCAACACTCCCCCTCAAGCTGGAGCATATATGTCTATCATGCTCAGCTTGGAACAACAATGATGGAAAGGACCCTTCGCAAGAGCTTTGGTAAACATGTCCGCAATCTGATCGCCTGAAGCAACATGAGAAGTGAAAATATGCCCCTTCTGGATTAAATCACGTGTGTAATGGTAGCCAACTTCAATGTGCTTTGTTCTTTCATGGAAGGCTGGATTATTAGCTATGAATAGAGCTGCTTGATTATCACATTTGAGGTGTATAGGAAGAGTCACCTCAACAGTTAGGTCAGTCAGAACGGACTTGACCCACATCATTTCCGTGCTCCTCTGAGCCATGACCCTATACTCTGAGTCATCATAGGATCTAGCTACAACTGTATGTTTCTTACTCTTTCATGAAACCAGCGAGCTGCCCACAAACACAGTGAAGCCTGAAGTAGACTTCTTGTCCTTAGGGCACCTAGCATAATCTGCATCCGCACATCTAGAAACTGTGAGAGACGTGTCTTTCTTGAATAGAAGTCCTGCACCTGGAGAAGACTTCAGATACCTCAAAATCATGTTGACTGCATCCATATGAGCCTGCCTAGGCTGCTCCATAAACTGGTTAACTCTGCTGACAACAAATGATATATCAGGCATAGTAATAGTAACATACTACAACTTCCCTCCCAGCTCTCTGTATTGTCTCTTATCCACCTCTGCGGAGTAATCATCATAAAGCCTAGCATTGGGATCCATTGGAGTAGTAACATGTCTACATCACGTCTTCCCGTCTCAGATAGAAAATTAGTGATATATTTCCTTTGCGTCAGTACCATACCATGCTGATTTCTTGCAAATTCTAGGCCAAGAAAATAACACAGCTTGCCAAGGTCCTTGGTCACAAACAGTTGTCCAAAGAAATCCTTAGTTGCTTGAATACCCTGGTCATCACTGCATGTAACAATAGTTATCATCAACATAGACCAAAATATCAACAATACCTCTCAGGGTTCTCCTAACAAAAAGAGAATCATCTGCAGTAAATCTGACAAATCCCTGTTGTTCTGTAGAAATAATTCTATGTACTATGAGTATTAGTTTCTTATTTTTATTTCATCATGTCTATCTTATATAATTTACCCATAGGCCTCTCTTCTATATAAGAGATCCTAGGGTTCCATGGAATAAACATCTTCTCTATTTTTCCCAACATGGTATCAGATCGGCGGTCCTAGGCCGGAGCTCTCATACCAAAAACCCTAACCCTAACCTCACCCCCCGCCCTCGTCTTCGTTGTCCCACGCGTGCCACCTCTCGCGCGTCATTGTTCCACCGCACATCACCGCACGCCGCCCCGCATGCCGCCTCGCACATCATCGCGCGTCTATCTCGCATGCCACCACGTACCGCCCAACGTGTTGCCCTTGCGCGTGGAGCGCCTCCATGCGCGACTTGCTTTCTAGTCGCTCCATCGTCGACATCGGTCTCTCCGTCTACTTGATGGATTTGGACGCATAAGTCTACATATGCATTGAAATCCACGTATGTTTGTGTAGACATTCACTCTTTGGTCTATAAAACCCTAGTCTTCTACATCTGGCAATATATCCGAGAACAAAGTCGACGTATCCGCCACAGGCGCTTTCAGAGGTCCAGCGCATATTGTCAAAATGGATGAGACGAACTATGAGCTCTGGGCTATGCAGTTCAGGAACCTTATGAAGTCGAATGGTAAGAAGCACATTCTTATCGAGAAGGAGCCGGTGGAGAAGACCGGGGTTAACGCCTCGTGGGAGGCGGATGATGCATATGCCAAAGTCTGACTTTCAGGGACATTGACGATAGATCGCCAATAATGTGTTACATCAGCCCACTGCTAAGGCTATGTGGGACATCCTCGTAGCCACTTACTCTCATGCGAGGAACGAAATCAAGATCCTTCAACTTCAACACGATATATTCACTATCAAGCAGAACGGTCGGCCTCTCCATTCGTTGTATGCATCCTCACATGGGATGTTTGAGAAGCTCTACAGCTTCATGCCACTCACGGCTACCCCGGAGCAACAGAAGACATATAGGAATGCTATTATGGTCGCTCTCAGATTCTTGCGGATGCTACTATTCCTCCTATGGATGAAGCTTTCCGTCGGCTCAGCAAGATCACTGTTCCATCCACTGCCACTAGTCAGACCTCTTCGGTGATGGCAACTTCTTGAAGCAAATGAGGCTCTTCTTCTTTTTGTGGCCGAGACCTCGTGGTAGAGGTCGCATTCATTAGCCCTGCACGTTTTGCCATCGCCCAGGTCATACCGAGGAGACATGCTACTCCTAGCATGGTTTCTCAGCATCAACTCTTGTAGCAGATCAGTCTGAGTCTCCCGCTGCTCCTACTTCAGATCAGAGATTTGGTGACTTCGTGGTAAGACTGCGAGATATCATGCCTCCTTCTTCACTATCTCCAGGAGGCCATTCCGATATCATTGCTTCAGCCTCTGCCAGTACTTCTGTTGCGGCTAACACCTCAGGTAGTACTTATGCCTTTACATCCTGTTACGGATCTGAGATTACAGAGTGGATTATGGACTCTGGGACGTCACACCATTTATGTGGAGACAAAGGTCAGCTTTCCAGCATACAGACAGGTTCCCCCAGGAAGAGCTATGGTGATAGCCGATGGGATTCATTCCCAATCACAAGATAGGGGGAGATTACTTTGACACCTTCAATGTGTCTGCAGAGCATGTTACATGTCCCTGATTTTTTTATGAATTTGTTATTTATCAGTCAAATTACGAAGGTTTGCATTATCGAGCTATCTTTGACCCATCGTCTCTTGTTTTTCAGGACATTTTTACGGGCAGGGTGATTGGGTGTCGCCGTGAGCAGGAGATGGCCTCTTCTATGGCCTCTTCTATGGCCTCTTCTATGGGGTAAATGACTATACTGATATTATTGCCTAGGTTGATGTTGATTATGCAAACTCACCTGAGGATTACCGCTCCACTACAAGATATGCTATGATGATTGGAGCGAGAAGCAGACCAGTATCTAGATCCAGTACAGAAGCAGAGTACAGGGCGATGGCTCAGACTATATGTGAGATCACGTGGCTATTGACCTTCCTGCATGAACTTGGTATTGTTGTCACCAGAATTCCTCTATATTGTGACAACAAATCCGCGACATATATTGCCACGGATCATGTGTTTCGTGAGCGGACTAAGCATATAGAGATTAATTGTCATTTTGTTCGTGACGTCGTACGAGGAGGCAAGATTACTACGCCATACATCACCGCATATCTTCATCTTCAGTATTCACGAAAGTTTTACCTAAGAAGTGCCTCTCATGGATAACTTCCAAGTTGGGCATGATCAACAGATATGCTCCAACTTGAGGAGGAGTTTTAGCGTTGTATTAACTATTAGTGATGTGTTTACGTTTCCTATTTCTCATTGTAACCCTTATTTGGGTACTTTTGTATTTTTTCCGATTTTGAGCTCTCTAGGGTTTTGTCCTATATAAGGAGCCCTAGACCTCTTGAATAAGACATCCTTTTGTGCTCTCTCATTGTTTTCCACAAGGTCTTAGATTAATTGCACAAATAACAACTAGAATTAACTCTATGATCAATACATAAAATATATGCTAAATGAAGTGATAAATCAAGTTAATAATTAAGCATCTATGTCCATGGACATATGATTATTAATTCTTATTTAATCAGAATTAAAAGGTTCTCAAAATAATTCAAAACTCATTTGAACAAGGAATGAATGTCACACGGATTAATTTGCCTATTTTATGCTGATTTTAGAGCTAAAATGAATTAATGACAAATTAAATGATACACAATAAGTAGGGACTTTGTTCTGCAATTTAATAATCAATTATACGATAAATCAAAACAATTAGGGCCCAATGGATAGCGCATGTAAAGACGATTCAAACAAGATCAATTTCATTAAATTTGGATACCATGTGCAAAAGTTATTAAGCAATCAATCTAGGGACAAATTTGCAATAAAAAGGTAACAAAACTACTTATAACATAACAAAAAGGTCCAAAATGGGCTGCAAATATGTAGAGGCAGAGGGGCTCCTATGTAAAATCCCAAGTGCTCGGGGTACAAATGTGATTTGAGACTTCTAATGGGATTTAGATGCAAACAACCCAAAGGCAGCACGTGTTGGGTGCGTGAGGACTGGTTTGCAATTTCCCAGAATGCGGGCATATGTGCCAGCAATTAGCTCAATCACATGTGTGAGGCACGTAGTCTGTAGCTTCAGCTGGAGGCTCGAGTAGATGGGTTGCTCGGGACACGTGGATGTTGTAGGAGCTTCGAGCGAGGCACCGGTCCACCGAGGCGCAAAGGATGGGAGCGAGGCTTGGGATGTGCGTGGACCGTAGGATCGAGGCCGATTGGGCTTGAACCAATGATGCATGTATTCCTTGCTCGGGCTGCTCCATGTAGAGCGATGCTCAAACGGAGCTCCAGTGGCACTCTTGCTTCTCCTCCATCCTCAAACCATGATAATGATTGGGGAAGCTCGTTGATGCTTGGGCAAAGTCAGGGAAGGGGCGAAGATGGAGTGGGATTGGTTGGATAAGAGTGTCGATGGAGCTACATCGGAGGCGAAGCTCAAGATCGGAAGGGCCTTGCTACTTTTGATCAGTGAGGTCGATTGGGAACCTGCAGGTTAGATGGATAGCCGAAGCAAAAAGGGATCGAACTGAGGGTGAAACGAGGAGGGATGGAGGGTTGGTCGGAGCAGAGAAGGGGAAGCCCTAGTGGGTTCACCTTTTGTGGAAGAAGGTGAAGTGATCGAGTCGAGACAAGATCTGGAGAAAGAAGAAGACTGAATCGAGGTCTGCATAATGATGATTGAAGTATGGCGATTGTGTAGGGTCGATCAATTTGGTCTAAGGGTGTGTATGTTGAATTAAATTGGAGAAATAGCACGAAGGTGGAGAATTGGGATATCTTGGAGACGAAGAATCTCTGCGATGAAACACTAGTCTGGGTTGATGCTTTGGAGCTTCGGATCTTTGCTTGACATGCTTGGCAAGATCGTGGAGCTCGAGCAACAAATTGAGGATGGCTGCAACATGGTGCAAGTCACCATAGATCTCGTCGAATCTCAACTAGGTGTTCGCACAACTCGAAGGCCTCTCTGCTATCACTAGGAGGGTGGAGGTGCTCAGAGTGAGGTCACACAAGGGTGGATAGGGTGGAACTGCTGCCTCTCCTTAAGTTTTGATTAGAGATGCGGTTGGGAAGGCATCAGTTTCAACCGACGATGGTTATTTGTACTCAGTGGAGGGTGACTATGGAGGAGTGGATGAAGATGACTGATGAGAGGGGTATCTTTGGGCACCAGAATCGAGAGAGGATGACACGCAGATAGGTGGCTAGAAAAAGAATAAGAACCGTCAGAAGTTACTGATGGAGTTGGACCATTTGATCTTGTGATCAAATAGTGGAGATGGAGGCACGGGTGGAATGATCAGCGTCGTATTATCATCTGATCAGACGATTATGGGTGAGGCGCTGATGGTTGTAGGGGGATGTCTGATCACTTGATCAGACGGTCAAGATGAGCAGCGGGTAAGAGTGAAGAGGCAGGTCATGTGGCTCATCCAGAGGCGGCCACGTGGCCTAATGAGAAAATTCAAGAATGAAAAATAGAAGAAATTCAACATAAAATAAAAATGATTTCAAATAAAAAAGCGGTCTACATGAAAATTGTGTATCTTTTTTAGATTTACATCTTTAATGTAGAATTCAAAATCAACATATATTATATATACATAGCAGTGTTTTTGTAGGTATGTCTTTACAATAAATAAAATCCATTTCATTTTTTATATTTTAATATGATTATATTTACATTATATTATGTACATTATTAATTTAATTTTTAGGGATTTTGTAAATAAAGAAAACAAATGAAATATATGAACATAGATAAATATGTACAATATTTACCGGAGGATTTAAGTATATATTTATTTACAATAATTAACATTAGTTATATACATAGTATACCTTATCAATTATCTTTATTTAAGGGGTTTATTTGTTGAATTGGTCTAGATAGAGGGCTAAAAGTTGAATAATATATAGATGAATCTAGGATTCATCAAGCTCCTGCCACCACCAGTTGTCTACAAAAGGGTGCACACTAGTCATTCTGACTCTATATCGTTACATGTTCATTATTCGTAGGATGATGTGCCTTCTTCAAGTGTCACCACCACTGCAGTTCTGGATGCTTCACAAGAACTTCCTATAGCTCTATGGCAGACCAAAAGGCAATAACATACATCATATGTCCGATTTTACTTCCTCTAACAGTTTATCCTGTTGTGACAGAAAATTTACAGATGCTCTGATAGTTATTTCTATTCCTTAGGATCGTCATAGTGTATTACAGGACTATGGTTGGAAAAAGGCCATGAATGAGGGGATGGATGCACTCACATTCAAGGGCATGTGAGATCTTGTGCCATGTTCTTTGGTGTCAAGCTTCTTGCCTGCAGATGGGTCTTAGCGACCAAACAATCACATGATGGTTCTATTGGCAGATTGAACGCATGGCTTATAGCAAAGGGCTTCACTCAGACATATGGTGTGGTTTATTTTTAAGACTTGTTCTCCCGTGACCAGGATGGGATCTATCCACACTATTCTCTCTCTTGCTACTAATAAGAACTGACACATCTTTAGCTAGTGAAGAATGCTTTCTCTATAGCGACCTTGAGGAGGAGGTCGATATGGTGCAACTAGTAGGTTACTGGGGGAGTATGTGTGCCGACTTCGTAAGGCCATTTATAGCCTAAAGCAAAGTCCATGGGCGTGGTTTGACAAGTTTACTATTGAGATCATCTCTCTTGTCTTTCACAAGATGATATCTAACTATTTTATTTTGTCAGACGACGGTTTACTGGCACGGTTATACCGGCCGTCAATGTTGACGATATGGTAGTTACCAATGATGGTAAAGTTGGCATTTCAGAGACCAAGGACTTCCTCCAGAAGTGTTTTTTTCACGTGGGACCATGGTCAGCTCCGCTACTTTCTTGGCATTGAGGTGATGCGCACTACATAGGGATTATACCTATCTCAACATAAGTATTGCTTAGACATTCTTACGGATGTCTACTACCTGGATGCAAATCATATGGCATCCCTGCAGAACTGTGCAAATATTTTACATCTGCTCATCTTGAGTTTGAGGACTATATGATATAGAAGCTTAGTGGGCAAACTGCTTTACCTTATTGTCACTAGACCAGATATATCGTATGCTTTGAGCAGAACGAGCCAACACATGGAGAAACTTCTCTATAGTCATTGGCAGGATGTTCTTTTTATCCTTAAATATTTAATGGAATCCCCAAGGCGAGGCCTCTTCTACGGTGTCTATGGTTATATCTTATGTCATCGCTTGGCGACGCATATTATGCCAATTCACCTAAGGACTAATGATCAGCTACACGCTATGTTATGTTTGTTGGTACAACCCAAGAAGCAAATGGTGGTTTCTAAATCGAGTGCAGAGGCAGAATACAAGGCGATGACCCAACCCACTTGTGAGATTACCTGTCTTATCTCTATTATATAGGAGCTTGGACTTTCATATTATCATCATGTCCCTTTATATTGTGACAACAAGTCTGCTACCTACATCGTCATTAAGTTTTTCATGAGCGGACTAAGCACATTGAAGTTGACTGTCACTTTATCCGAGATGCAGTATAGGGAGGGAAGATTACTACTTCTCATATCTCCACATATCTTCAGGTTGCAGATATACTCGTGAAGGCACTATCGAAGAAACGTCTGTCGTGGATGATTTCTAAGTTAGGTATGATCGGTATACTCCAACTTGAGGGGGAGTGTTAGAGTAAATGGGATATTTCTCTTTATATTTATTAAGTCATATAACCCCTTTTAGGGCATCTATGTCATTTTCTCTTTCCGCCTCTCTAGGGTTTCACGATATATAAGAAACCTAGACCCATTGAATTGTTATATTTCCTTGGACTGAAATTTGCAAGGAATTACTAGGGGCTATTCTTCTTGTAAATAAATTTTGGGGCGAACACCGATGAGTGTATCCCCCTGTGTTTTGGCCTCAAAAAAAATTATTAGGGGCTAGTGATGAATGAAATATAATATATGGCTGATCATCTCCTTGAGATTGGGATAATAAGTTGTAGGTCTTTTGCAACTTCTATGAATCTTAACATGAAACTTAATGATGAATATACATATGGAATTGATAAAAGAAGATACATGGAGCTAGTTGGAAAAACTGTTATATGTGGCAACTACAAGGCCTGGCATTTCATTTGTTGTAAACAAAGTTAATCAGTTTATGGAACATCCACGACAAGTGCATATAGATGCAATCACTATGATACTGAGGTATCTAAAGGCTTCTGGTACATGATTGTTCTTTAAAGAAGACGATAAATTGAGGTATCCACCATGTTGCTGAAGTCAGTATTCGACATTCAGTCAGAGAGATCACTGAATAAAGAATATTCAGTATTCGGGAGAATATTCGGAATTATTTGGTTATGAGTGTACTATATAAACTTTATTTTGTAAATAAAAAAGTGTTGAATACTTTTTTCTTAGTATTTTTATTTGTAGTCTGTTTTTGAATGTTAGTTGTGATTGTTGAATAAATTGTTTTTTTTTACGCTCGAATAAATTGTTGTTGGGCAACCAGATCCGGATATGAGAAGATTCGATGACCCGGAGAAAGGGTCATGACAGTTTGATTTTTAAAATTTATTTTAAATATAACAATTATGTCTAATATATATATATATATATTCTTATATATTTAAACATATATGGCCATCAATCAAAACAATCAATAAGAGTCCAAGATAAAACTACCAATTAACAAGTTACATATATGGAGCTTTAACATTTGTGGTGATACTGGGATAAATGGGAACCTTCAAAAAAATCAGTAGTATGCTGCAATAGGCAGATGAATATTTGGTCGAATACCTAAATATTTGAGCTGGATATTAGGGAATATTTGGGTTGGGCCGAATATTTATTGAATAACAATATTCTATCTAGTCACCCCACCGAATAAGATATTTGGCAAAATATTCAATCCATTCGGTTGAATATTGCAACAATGGTACATACATATGATGTATGCAGGATACCAGAAGGACATGAAATCTACTACTTGATTTGCCATATTCATCGAGAGTTCTTTAGTATTATGGAAGAGCACGAAACTTATTGTTGTTGCTCGTTCTAGTCCCAAATCATAATACAGAGCCATGGCTCAAAGTAGTGTTGAGATGATGTGGATTAGGTCTGTGTTGTCTGACACTATTATAGGAAATCCTCTTCCAATGAAGAGTCAAATTCCTAAGTAGTACCTGGGAATTACTTAAATACCCAGGTACTACGTAATGTTTTTTTTTACTCAAAAACTACAGAGGTGTCGCATGTTGAACATGCGACACCCCTTATGTTTTTTTTTACCCAGAAACTGCGCTGGTGACGCATGTTGGATGTGCGATATACATAACGCATATCCAACATGCGATATCGACCCTAATTAAGGCCCGCGCCCAGCGGCCTTCACATTTCCCCGACCTTCTTCCTTCCCAGCAAACCCAGCCGCCCCCCGACGCCCTCCACTGCACTCTCCGTTTTTGGACTCCTCCCCTCTCAACAACACCATTTTTTGTCACTCCTAGCCCCGCGGGACAATCCGTTTCCGTGTTTTCAGTGATTGGTACCGTCCTAGCCGTCTCCGCTTCTCGTTAGGGCTAATTACTTGGTAAAACATTTTCTTAATTTTTTTTTGTATCATATGCATGTTTTTTCATTTCACGAATGTATGACGGTTGCTTGAGTAGTACACTCATGTCCGGATCTGTTGTGTCACGTTTTAGGTTATAATGGAGCAGTTGTTTTGTATGTGCCATTTGAGTAGTACACTCATGTCCGGATCGTCAACCAACGTGAGGGGGTTTGTGTTGACTCCTAATATGACGTTCGATGAGATGTTGAACTTGGTTTACCGTAAGTTCAACTTGGATATTGACAGTCAAAGGATCCGATTATTACATCGCATCCCTCGAGGCCCAGGGGAGGAACCGTCATTTTCATCTATTATCGATGATGATGATGTGCAGGCAGTTGTGGTATACGCTCGGACCATTGGGAAATCAATGCCTACCGATATTTACGTTGAAGATGTATCTGTGAGCGAAGTCCCAACTGTTATGACTAACAAGGGACCGTCTGGAGTCCCGAGCACACAAGCAGCAGTTGTCCGCAGCACGCCTGTAACGCAGACCCGCAGTCCCGAGCACACAAACTTTGATACGGATGCGCCGGTAACGCAGCCAAGCACGGTTCAGGATTTGGGCTTGAGTGAGCCGTTGCTGCGAGAGGTTAACCGGATGGATCAGGATTTCATCCCTTGGGGGACTGATGATGACTTGGAAGAAGGTAGCGAAGATGTGGAAGATGATCTGATGGACGAGGATCTCCCAACTGATGAACAAACCGCGCATACTATTACACCCCGTATACCCTTTTTTGGGGTTAGAGGGTCTAATACTCGTTCAACATATGAGGACGAAATTCGAAGCAAGTCTAGACTTGATGGTATTGCTGACGAAATCCGCAAGGGTAGGACGTTCAAATGTAGGGAGGATTTGGTGTACGCTGTGAAGAAGTTCCACATTCTATCACATTATGACTTCATTGTCAAAGAATCCACCAGCTTGATATGGTCGGTTTTTTGTTCGCAGAGAGCAAATGGTTGCGTTTGGTATTTACGAGGCCATTTCAGAAAATTTGATGGACTGTGGGTGATGTCCAAGGTTGTTGGGGCACACACTTGTATTAACCCAACAGTTAATCAGGATCATCCTCAGCTGGACTACAAATTCATGTCCAGATCATTGCTAACTCTTGTTAGGGATGACCCTAATGTTCGTGTATCTAGTTGTAGAGCTCACATCCACGAGATGTACAACTACTGGGTTTCAAGGAAAAGGGCTTGGGATGCTCGAAGGAAGGCCATCGGAATTGTATTTGGTCACTGGAAGAAGTCATACGCTGAAATGCCATTTCTTTTGCATGCAATGAAGGCTGCTATTCCAGGGACTGAAATTGATATTGATTACAGCGACCATCCCGATCCTCGGAAACCTCTCTGCCGCAGATTCGAACGATGCTTTTGGGCATTTGGTCCTTCCATTGAAGCATTCAAATATTGTCGGCCACTGATTAGTGTTGACGGGACAGGGATGCTTTTGACATGCAATCACCCGACCAGGTAATTTTACATTTACAAATTTTCCCTATATCAACAAAAGAAATACTAATCGTAATACATTTTTTGCATTCAGGTATTTTGGACTCCCTATACAGATGAGATCCGCGCCCATCTCCCAGCCAACTCTCTTGAAGGCCAACACATTTGGATAGCTGAAGTGCCTTTGATATACTTCCACATTGTGGAGTATTACTACCCAGATCGGTTCAAGAGACAATTTGGGGGTCTTCAGGATATCCCAAGTCATTGCTCCACCTTTCCAGAACTCCACGCTATTGATTTGAGGGGGAAAGTACATGTGGATTGGAGGGCGAAACACAGCCTGCATATTGCCCGCTGGGAGGAGCGGGAAGTTAGAATTATTCGCATCGATCGGTCCAGAGGGGTATTCGCAACGCCCGCATACGAGCAATGGTATCGGACCATTACTCGAAGATTTGTCGGACGTTTGGGTGCAACTCTGGCAAGCAATGTAAGTACTCGAACTATATTTTTTTTGGTAAATTATTAACAAAAATGTTTCAAATTTACATCTACATCTTTTCCTTGGATGCAGCTTGCTCTGTGGAGCCGTGTCTACGACATTGGACACGAGGAATGCCGCGAGATTGCGGCACAAGCGAAGGCGGAAATGACGGAGTGGCTGTCATTACAATTTGCAGATGCAGTCACGTTACATGACGAGCGTGCAGATGTGGCTAGGGAGGAGGCAAGGCGAGGAAGGGCAAGAGGACGGGGACGAGGAAGAGGTCGAGGTAGGGCTCGTGAACAAGTCGCGGAACCCATGGACTTTGAAGAAGCCGCTGCGGATGATGAAAACATGGCGCAAGCAGACTACTTCACACCTGCCACCGAGCGACCAAGAGAAGAATTGCCAACGCCTCAAGCACCGTTAAGGCATGGATTGGACCCCAGCCAGACACGACCTACTTACTGCACACTAACGCCGCCGTCTATGCCAACATTCGAGGAAGATGCCCCAGGACCCTCTCAAATCAACATGATAGACGAAGCGAACCGTCTATTACCGTTCAATCCTCCAGATTCTACGCTTACATACCATCGAAGGAAGAAACGTTGAATTGTAATCAATGTAATTTTTAATATGATGCAAAAATTGTAATGTGTAATCATGAACAAGTCTATTTGGAATGTGTATACATACCATTCGATGATGACGCATATTGAAATGTCTTCTTTGATGTTTGGAATGTCTACAATGATTGCAATGTCTGGATGTTTACAAAAATATGTCTATTTACATTAAAAACATGAGATTGGCATGCCTTTTCAATGGTTTTTAAAAACTTGAAATTCCAAAGCCCCCACTTGGACTGCCATTTTCACCAAAAATATACTGTAAAGATGACGCATTTTGAACATGCGTCATATGTTCATTTTTCAAAGCCCCCACCTGCCCCAGCAATTTCGAGGAAAATTTCCTGTAAGGGTAACGCATATTGAACATGCGTTATCCCTCAATGTCGCATATACAACATGCGATACCTTAACAGAGCATTTCTAGACCTCATGTCTGTACAGAACATTTCGAGATCAATTCCCTGGATATATGTCGCATGTTGGATATGCGTTATGTATATCGCACATCCAACATGCGACACCAGCGCAGTTTCTGGGTAAAAAAAAACATAAGGGGTGTCGCATGTTCAACATGCGACACCTCTGTAGTTTTTGAGTAAAAAAAAAACATTACGTAGTACCTGGGTATTTAAGTAATTCCCAGGTACTACTTAGGAATTTGACTCTCCAATGAAGTTACAATGTAACAACCAGACAACATTGTTCATTGCATATAACCCTTCTTTCCTTGAGCGAACAAAAAACATAGAGGTGGATTGCCACTATGCTAGAGATATGATTCAGAAGGACTTCATATCTACATCTCATGTCAGCTCCACCGATCAGAAATCGACATCTTCACAAAAGCTGTCTCCAAAGGTCCTTTTTCAGAAACATGCATCTAAGTTGCGCATGATAGACATCTATCCTCCCGCTAGAGGGGGGTGTTGAAGGAAACGTTAGTCCCTTCTTTTATTATTTATTTCTATTTTTATTTCCATTCTATATACGACCAGTGGTGCCTTTGTAGCCTCGGAGCTTTTGTGATTTTTTTTACTAAATACAGTTGTTTACAACTTGAAGTTGAAAGGTTGAATTTGGTTCTTTATTTTAAGCTGGATGACTAATAGCTCAAGATATCTTCTGTTAGTGGTAATAGGATAGGCATTGCCTCCTATTAAATCTTTGCAGAAGTGGTATCTAAGCTAAGGCCCAAAAAAAGCCACATTTATTCATCTTTTATTTCATTTCACATTATTCCTTTTCATATCAAGCTGAGGTCCAAAGCAGAAGGTCCAAAAAAGCTAAGGTCCAGAAGTTCGTCTTATTTTTTTATAAAACCTTTTATGTATTTTCTTGTAATTTCAACATGTCTTTTTTGATGCCACATAAAGTTCATCCACAAACTTTTTTGGTGATGAAACCCCACCTTTTTGCAGGAGGAACACTTCATTACAAACTTGCATGTATCTTTTCCTCGCCTATCTTGTCTTTCTCAATGTTCTGATGGTGGCAGCAGAGCAATAATTCTGAGTTTTAGAGATTGCTCTGACCAGGCAAGCGCTACACACAACGCAGAAGTCTTTTTATCTATTTTTCTTTACATCTCTCTTGAAAGGTGGCTTCCTGAATACCTGTTGAACTGAAAATATTTAGGGGGATTTTTTTACATTTATAATACAGTTAACAACATTGCATTGCATTTGATTGTATGAATTCGTCTTTTGCCACATCGACTCACATAGCATATGGATAGAACTCGTCAAACATTTCTAAATAACTTGTACATTTATACACAATATATTACTAAGCACTCTACTTGGATTCTCATTTTAAAAAAAAAACTTTTTTTGCTGAGCACTGCTTGTTATTATCTCATTCCGAGGGTTGTGCAGTATTGAAGAGGCCTTCGGTTATCGACCACATGCATCTAAGATGTTTAGCAAGTGATGAACAGTTTTACCATCTTTGGCTTATCCTTCTACACCAATTTTTTATCCTTTAGTGGATCTTTTCCCATCATGCAATAGAAGATGCGAGTTTTGAGATGTTAAGCCAGCAAAGAGAGGGCGAAAAGGCTCAAGAAATGTTGGAATGAGACTATCCGAAGGGATATTTGTTTTTTAGATCTAAGCCCGAGAATGACCCAAGATAGATCTGAATGAAGGCAAAGAATCAATGTAGCCGATCCTACTTAATGTGGGAAAAGGCTTTGCTGGTGTTGCTGTATGCAATAGAAGTGGAAAAATGATGCACATAGATGGGTGACCATAAGAAATAAGTTAGGCTGCTATCACGGTGCAATGATTTTGACTGCGTGGAAATTTTCATCAGCTTCAGATTTGATTTTTCTGATACGCCCGGGATTATTTCTTTCATGTGAGAGGTTGATAAAAAGATTTTAAAGATGCTCCCGTCTCGACGAAGTAATTTGTTCAACTAAAGACAAAATCAGAGAAATTTAGTTGTCCTACAAATACCACACGTCCCTAGAGTTTCATGACAAAAAGAATTATATTTGCATCCGTTTATCTTCCTTTCCGTCGCTTATCTGCAACATGCTTAATCAGATATGTTACACTTATTAGTAATATGCTTTATTACCTTCTAAACTTCATTTTTGTCTCAACCTTTCTCAATCTACAGATCCAGAATATTGCTCTGAGATTTTCTTCATATAGTGTAGTGCAGATATTCTTAACTCAAGTGAAGGTGCACCTTTATTTCTTTTAAATATCCATATTCTCAAGATGCTTGCCTAGCAAATTTCTATATTGCATTTTCATTATTTGAGATTTACCATTGCAAAGTTCTTCTGGAAGTCAGAAAGTTCAATTTATATTCTCAAAGTCAAGGAATAGGTGTTGTAGTCATTTGGTTAAATCTTATATTACCACATAATCAGGAACCTCAAATTAAGGTCCTTTCGGATCTCAGAAGTCACACAAATAACTGTAACTATATATCTACCTTTGAGGCTGTACTTTTTCGTATCCATGATCGAGTTCCCTGCTGACAGGTGGCAGTAAATATCCTTAAAATGCTTTCTAGTGTTGATCAGCATCGCCTTCTAGTAACAACATACATTCTTATTCGGTGATCCAAACTCTGGTTGGTTTTAATTCACTACACAATATGGTAGTGCTTAGATATCTTGCATGTTAAAGAGAAATGTTTTTTTTGCGAAGGAAATGTTGGGGAAGGCGGTCATGTAAAGCATTTAAATGTAGAGGCGCTCGTGGGATGGACTCTGAATTATTAACCAAGTCAACCACTTTTGACAAGTATAGTTTGGATTTGATACATGCTTAAGTACATGAATTATTATTATAAAATAGAAGATCTTTGCAATATTTAATTGGAAGGGGAAACAAATTATCATAATCTTGAAATATTCGTGGATTTTGTTCATGCGGACTAAGCAGCAGATTGCACTGATTTTATGATCTTATTTTTAAGGGATTCTTCAAGTACCAGATCAATCCAAACCATGGACTAACAAATGTGACATGATGATGGACAATTGATGGATCATATTGCAGATTGATCTCATCCTTGCACACCGATAGTGGTAGTAGCATGGGTTATGGGAGCTTTACAACCACACCCTCTGTAGTTGGAGGCTGGTTGGGGTGATTGTTGACAGCCCTTTTATTGTTACTTGAAACAGAAGAAGGCCTCTGATTATTTGTTCCTGTATATCTAACTCGCTTTATTCTGTCTCCCTTGTCAGGGAAGTCCCAGGGACATTATGGAAGAAGAAGTCTCTAATTTTGCATGTGAAAACTCACTATCACGTTTGACAGTTTCTCCAAGTATGATCAAGGTTGGCGTGAAAAATCCATCTTCCTTAAGGTGGTCATTCTCTCCATATTCTGAAACTACAAATGTGTATACTAAATGAAATAGAATACTGATAAGACATCGGTTGTTGTATTGCATTCAGAGACCCGGAGTCAAACAACGGTGGCTCCAATTGTGTATTGTCATTAAATGATGTGGTTCCTGAGTTCTCCCAGCCCCTAATTTTGTCCAATTACACTGCAATTTCATCAACCCTTCCTCCTGCAATTTCATCAACCCTTCCTCCAAGTTTCTCGGACTTGCTGACAGACTGCTCTGGGAAGGGGCAAGAAGGTTTGATTTCAGCTCCTTCCGTGCCTTTGTATAGTGGGTGTGATTGCGTTTTTCCTTCCCGGAATTAATTTTCAGCTAATTACATTGTCCAGTTTTTGAATGTAGATTGTGTTAGGATACTTCGATGTTTATTCCATAGAGCCCTTGGGTCTCTTATATAGGGAGAGAACCCTTGGGTAAATTACATGAGAGGTACATAAAGAAAATAATAAATAACATCGCAGACTAATAACTATCTCTACACTCCCCCTCAAGATGGAGCATAGATATCTATCATGCTCAGCTTGGAAGAACATCTCTGGAAAGGTCCTCTGAGCAATGGCTTCGTGAATATGTCTGCTGTCTGGTCCTCTGAACTGACGTGGGACGTGGAGATGAAGCCCTTCTGAATCATGTCCCTAGTGAAGTGACAATCCACCTCTATATGTTTTGTTCTCTCATGGAAGGCTGGATTGTTGGCAATGAATAACGCTGCCTGATTATCACATTGCAGGTTCATAGGCAAGGGAACTTCAATATTCAGATCTTCTAGAACTGCTTTAACCCACATCATTTCTGTGCTTGCCTGTGCCATGGCCCTGTACTTGGATTCGGCACTGGATCTTGCCACAACAGTCTGCTTCTTGCTTTTCCAGGAGACTAAAGAGCTTCCTACAAAGACAGCAAATCCAGAAGTAGACTTACGATCTCGTGGACATCCTGCATAATCCGCATCTGCGCAGGCTGAAATAGACAAATTTGTGGCTTTCTTGAACAGCAACCCTGTGCCTGGAGAAGACTTCAGATATCTCAATATCATGTACAATGCGTCCATATGTACTTGCCTCGGCTGCTCCATAAATTGACTCACCCGGTTTACTGCAAGTGCAATATCCGGTCGAGTTATAGTGATGTATAAGAGCTTGCCCACCATTTCTCTGTACCTTCTTTTGTCCACCTCCTCAGTGTCCTCATCGTACAGCTTCATGCTTGGGTCCATGGGTGTACTTGAAGGTCTGCATCCAGTCATTCCTGTTTCTACTAGCAAATCTGTGACATATTTCCTCTGATTCATCACCATTCCTTGTGCATTTCTTGCAAATTCTATCCCCCAGAAAATACCGTATTGTGCCTAGATCCTTTGTAGTGAACTGGCTGCCCAACATAGACTTGGTCATCTCAACCCCTTGTGCATCATCTCCAGTAACCAGTATGTCGTCAACATATACCATAACAACGATGGTACCTCTAGGGGTCTTCCGGACAAACAGTGAGTGATCCGCATTTGATCTTCTGAAACCCTGTCGTTCAATAAGCTGGGAGAGCTTCTGGAACCACGCACGAGGACTCTGCTTAAGGCCATAGATAGCCTTATGAAGTCTACACACCTTCTGTGACTCCCCCTCAGCAGCAAACCCTGGTGGCTGCTGCATGTAGACTTCCTCCTGTAGATCACCATACAAGAAAGCATTCTTAACATCAAGCTGGAATATGGGCCAGTCACGTACCACTGCAACCGATAGAAGAATGCGAAGGGTAGAATGTCTCGCCACCGGTGAAAAAGTGTCCAAGTAGTCTACCCCATATGTCTGTGTAAACCCTCGTGCGACAAGCCTGGCCTTGTATCTGTCAAGACGACCATCTGCATGATATTTGATTGTAAAGACCCACTTGCAGCTCACAACAGACACACCTGGAGGAATAGGGACCAGAGACCAAGTCCCTCTGGATTGCAATGCACGCATCTCCTCTTCCATTGCTAAACGCCAGCATTCAGTCTTCATGGCATCCTGATATGTCCGTGGAATCTCAACGGATGATACAGCTGCGGCAAACTTCTGGAAATCCCCAGTGAGTCGATGAAAGGATACATGAGAGGCTAGGGGATATGAGGCACACTGTCTTCGCTGTTTCCTATGAGCAATGGGCCGGTCCAAGTCATCCAGAACAGTGCTGACCGGTTGGTCATCCTCCTGTGGTAAAAGCTCCTGCACATGTGCATTATTTAACCCATCATTAATATCAGAACATACCTGAGGCGTGCTGGATGGTTGAGATGTAGCTTGAGCAGGGCCTTTGCGTCTCGTATAGAACTTAGTGAGAGGAACAACTGGCGGTGGTGGTGGTGGTGGCGGAGATGGTGGTGGTGGTGTTGATATTGATGATGGTGGAGTAGAGGACGGACCAAGGCTTGGAGGTGGTGGAACATAGATCTGGGAGTCTGATGATGTGGAGGAGACCAACCTGTCACCTGCAGGCGAGAAGTACATGACTGGTTCGAAAAAGGTAACATCTGCACTCACATAGTACTTGTTATTGACAGGATCATAGCAACGGTACCCCTTCTGTGTCCTGGAGTAACCCACGAAAACACACTTGATAGCCCTAGGGGATAGCTTATCAAGCCCCGGAGATAAGCGGTGAACAAAAGCGACAGTGCCAAATACCCGAGGTGTTAGTGTAAATAAATCTCTGTCAGGAAAGAGAACAGAGATTGGAGACTTTTCCCCCAGAACAGTTGTAGGCATTCGATTGACCAGATAACATGCTGTAAGTATAGCATCACCCCAGAAGGATAATGGGGCACAACTCGGAATAAGTAAAGTGCGTGCAATGTCAAGAAAGTGTCGATGTTTTCGTTCGGCAACCCCATTTTGTTGAGAGGTGTAGGCACATGTGGTTTGGTGAACAATGCCCTTAGATGAAAGGAAGCTAGCAAGAGAGCGAGTGCAGAACTCCAAGGCATTGTCTGTACGCACAGACTTAACCGTAGATGAAAAAACATTCTGAACTTCATTTATTAGATTTTGGAGAACATTTCCTGCTTCAGATTTATTTTTGAGAAGAAAGGTCCACGACACTCTGGAAAAATCATCAACTACAACTAGATAGAACCTGTGCCCCTGGTGATCCGGGACACGACTTGGACCCCAAATATCTATATGGAATAACTCAAACGGGGAGCTACTGCTCCGACTCTGACGACTGGGGAAGCTAGACCGATGGTGCTTCCCTAACTGACACGCTTCACACCGAAAAGAGGAACTCGGAGATATCTGAGGCAGGAGATGACGCATCTTCTGCAGTGGTAGATGACCAAACCGAAGATGCCAGGTGTACGGAGAAACAGAGGCCTGGTTATGCAAGGAGACGCCAGCGTAGGAGCTACGAACGAGACGATAAAGGCCATTGTGCTCAGAACCACAGCCAATCACCCTGCCCGTCAGTATGTCCTGAAAAATAACAGACGATGGATCAAAAATAGCACGACAGTGCAAGTCACGTGTAATCTGACTAATAGATAAGAGGTTCATAGAGAATTCTGGAGCATGTAGCACATTCTGTAAGTGCATAGAAGGTAGCAGAGCTGTCTCCCCCTGACCAATGATAGGAGAGTGAGTACCGTCAGCAATAAGTACAGAGCGACCTGGCTGAACAGCTCTGTAGGACTGCAGAATATCTTTCTCACGGCATAGGTGATGAGTAGCTCCAGAGTCAACAATCCATCCTGTTAGGTCATGATTATGAAATGAGACTGAAGGGCTACCTGAAGCACTGGCTGAGGCCGATGTACTGGCTGACGCTGAAGCCGCAACATCAGAAACGTCTGCACCCTCTGATGAAGAAGATTGTGGCATAATATCCCGAAGTCGTGCCACCAATTCTTCGAACCTGTGATCTGGAGTAGATGCGGGTGGACCCTGAACATGATCAGCTACACGTGCAGAAGGAGGGAAACCATGCTTGGAATAGCATGTATCCTCTGAATGACCAGTGCGGCGGCAGTACGAGCACGTAGAGCGTATGCGGCCTCCACGTCCACGTCCACCACTTCCTCTGCCACGAAATGGGAACGAACCACCACGTCCCCTGGAAACTGCCATCGCTGACGGAGTCGCAGTCGCTGTACTGGATGGAACGGGTACACGACTGAGCCTTCTGTATACCTCTTCCATCGGTGGGATGGTAGCATCTGCCAGTATCTGGGCGCGTGCTGCCTCGTACTCCGGATCGAGGGCAGCGAGTAATACGCCAACCATAGTGGCGTTGCGGAACGTCTTCTGCTGTTCCGGTGTGGCTGTAAGCGGAATAGTGTTGTAGAGCTTCTCGAACATGCCACGAAGCGACGTGTACAGGGAATGAAGAGGCTTCCCATTCTGCTTCGTGGTGAATATATCATGCTGCAACTGGAGCATCTTCGTCTCGTTGCGGACCTGAGAGTACGTCATAGCCAAAATATCCCACATTGCCTTAGCGGTGGGTTGGTGAAGGACATCGTTCGCTATCTCCGTCGTGAGCGTACCTGAGAGCCACACTTTGGCGTACGCATCATCCGCCTCCCATGAGGCATAGATCCCTGTCTTCTCCGGCGGTTCATCCTCGGTAAGAATATGCTTCTTACCACACGACTTCATAAGACTGAGGAACTGCATCGCCCACAGTTCGTAATTCGTCCCGTCCATCTTGACGATTGGTGCCGAACCTTTGAAGGCACCTATGGCGGGCATATCAACCTTCTGATCTGACATGATGCCGGAGAAGAGTAACTACTGATAGATCAAGAAAACTGTCTACCAAAACCTTGTAGGATCCAAGTGCATAGGTAGACGATTATGCACTTGAATCAAACATAACGCCGAGTCCTAGGAAGAACGCGGCACACCGGTACCTAGTAGAGGCCTTGGAAGCCTCTACTTGGCAAAAATAACGGCTGTCAAGTAACGATCAGTGGCTGGACAGCAGGTGCAGGGGCCCGGCGTCGGCTGATGAGGGCCTGGCGGCGATGGGGAGGCCCGGCAGGGGCTGGCGGCTGGTCGAGGAGGGCCCCGGCGGCGGTGGGAGCCCTCGGCAGGGGCTGGCGGCGTTTGGGAAGCCCGCTGGGGGGCTTGGAAGCCCGCTGGGAGGGAGGGCTGGGTGCTGGAGGGGCCTGCTGGGGGCTGCGGGGGGGGGGGGGGCAGCGAGGAGGCAGCAAGCCCTAGGCGGCGGCGGGAGGTAGGGTTCGAAACCCTAGGCGAGAGAGAGAGAGAGAGGGGGGGGGAGGGACGGCGGTGGAGAACCCTAGGGTTAGGGTTATGGCTCTGATACCATGTTAGGATACTTCGATGTTTATTCCATAGAGCCCTTGGGTCTCTTATATAGGGAGAGAACCCTTGGATAAATTACATGAGAGGTACATAAAGAAAATAATAAATAACATCGCAGACTAATAACTATCTCTACAGATTGAAATTAAACAAATAGCTCTTTGAGGGCACAAGTTCTTGCAATCTTGCAACCAGTATATGTAGTGTCCAAAAGCTGCGGTTAATATGCCATATGAATTAATAGAGCTTCCAACACCAAAGGTCATTGAAGAATGAACTTGGGTTGGAAAATTACAAGTGTAATTCCTTTCTAACCATATTGTGTACACGTAGTGGAGATGCTATAGAAAGTAGCTTTAACTATCGATGTGCTTGTCTTTTATTATCTCAACTTCATTTTAGAACTTTTTGAAGAGGAGACTCGTTCCAATTTCGGTGACTCTGCATAGTACAGAGCACACGTTCTCCGACGAGGAGACATAGTTTAGTTCCATGACTATGATAGACACGGTACATAGCACACATTCTCCGATGAGGAGACTTGGTTCACAATCCAACCCTTCAGTTCCTCCTCACTAGCACGACATGAGAAGCAACATCCTCAGGAGGCAGCTAGTAGAGTATGCGTTGAGTTGATATTGTCTGTAGTGTCTTGTATTGTATGAATGAGTGACTTCTTTCTATTTGTCCAAGCTGAGCATTACAGGCTCCAGCTTGATAGGGTGTGTTGGAGTTTTTGTCATAGATGGGTAATTCCTCCATGTTACAATTACCACGTCCGCTGGTTTAGTCCCATATTGTTTGTCAGTGGGGCTTATTTTTACTAGTGGGGCTATATAAGGAGCCCTACACCACTTGTAGCAGTTGAGAGAAAGCAATAACAGAGCATCCTGCCCTTGGTGGCCTTCTCCCGCGGTTTCATCCCACTCATTATGTAATAGGTTACACGTAAAATCAAAGTGTTCTTTCTTTGTTGCTTTGATTATCTTTTCAAATCTACATTCTTGTTTTCTACATTAGCGATCCATGCTACTATCTTCTTTATTGTAGAGGATCTATTGTCGTTGGCTTTTCTTGTTGCTTGTGCCAATGCACACCCCTTCGAACTTCTGAAGGGGTATGCGTTTTATATTTCCGGGACCTGCCCCTTATTGAGGCATGTGTGGTGATTTCCACTTTGGTTAGATGATTGGGCTGGCCAGGGAACTTTATGTGTTCAAATTCCCCAATTGCTTATGTTAGTAGAGGATTGTGGGTTAATGGTTGGTGAGTATTGGGACAATGAAATCTAATCACCCTTCTCTCACACAACATCTGGTGGAGTCCTTGACGTTGGCTAAGGCCCTCTCTCCATTGGAGGGTTCTTCTGCCAAGTGGGACCATTGGATGTGGGTAGATGGCTCTTTCTCGTGAAGAAGGCCTTTAAGCATTATATGCACCAATTGTTTTGATCCATTGATTACTACTTCGGAGTTCAAGAAATATGGATCTTTCCCTGGTAGATGCTAAAAAATAGATAGTGGAATTATAGATAGTTGAGCTTTTTTTATATAGGTTATATTAGGGAGTATTCACTATTATATATAGGGGAAAAGATCATCGTGAAGGATTCACCCGTCCCTCTAATCAAGATGAATGTAATAAAAATCCAATCTTTTCTTCTAACTTATAGCAAAGTGTGCATAAAATTTAAACGTAAATTCTTTTATCAACATTCCTTGAAATCATCATCAGAATTTATTCTTCATCGATAACAAAGAAATCTAGAATAACTATCCATATCAAAAATCATTGTCACAATATCTTGAATTACAAGTTCCAAAAGATCCAAAACCTTGTATAAGATGGCACAACCTCCCGCTGCTGTGTAGTGTCTTTGGCCTTCTAGGATTCTTGCTCTGGTATGTCTATAAATAATAATAATAGATAATAGAGGGATGAGTCTAAACTCAAAATGAGCTTAGACCCAGTGAGCGGGTCTCACAGGTTCCCCTACGGCTACCTTGTGACGACTTCACCTGGTTGTTGGGAAGAGAATGGGTGTTGATGGGTGCCCAGAGGGCTAGGTTCTTTTGAGGGTCAGATGGCTCCTACCAACGCTATTCTGAGGAGGTGGAGGACACTTATCATATTTTCTTTACATATGCCACATCAAGTGTAATTTGGGCGGATTCCAATCTTGATGGGTTAGCTATCGGGAGTGCCCTTGATTTCTAAGAGTCGATTGAGCCATCTTGTGATGTTTTGATGCATGAGAAAATTCAGGTGGGGACCATTCTTTAGGCGATCTGGCTTGCAAGGAATGGGGTGTCCTGAGTGAGATTTTATATAGGAAATGTTATAGAACATGTTAGAATCTTATAGGATTTTTTATCTTTATAATTATGATACTTAAGCTTGCGAATATAATACTCATCTTTATGGCATCGCACCCTTTTTCTTAAAAAGAAATCACTAATCGGATTTAAGTAGACCGATTCATGATCTCATTGCTAGCAGCCACTAGCATAATCCTCTAACGGTACCTATTAATCACATTTAAGTGGACACCACCCTTAGTTCTTCACGGATATACACTCGATAGGTTGTGTCCTCTTGCCGTCATTGCTCACTTTGATACCAATTATTAAGGCAATAGATGTGGGATCAACCACCATAGAAGCATATGTGAGAACGAGGCGTGATATATTCACGGTTAATCATGTGTTGTATGAGAAACTTAGCTCTTTGTTCGAATTTCCACCAGTCATTATGCACAAACTTATGTATATATGTAGAGTAAAGGGTCCCCAATCATGTCTCTTTGCTCAATCGCCTTTGTGCATTAGTTGTCACATGGTCTTGACAATTCTCTTTGTAAAAAGTACTACGTCAGCGAGATGTCACCTTTTTTGAGTCCGTGATGTATTTTTCTCCTATAGGTGACATATTAACTCCATCTGATTTTGGAGAGGAGGTCTACATTCCACTGTCTCCTCTTGTTTCACCACCTCCACCAGTTGTCTCACTACCACTGCCTCCTCCTATCTCACCACCTCCTCCTGTACCACCACCATCACTCAGTACCCTGGCTCAGTTCTTTCTAGATTCTATGTTCGTATGCCTTCCGGTGCACATGGGCCTCCCTAGTCATCTAGCACGCCCCACGTATGTTCTGAGCATATTGTTTCTACTGACGTCCCTCGAAATTTGTCTTTGCAGCACACTACTGCACCGTCTGAGCGGGTACCTTTGCAAGAGGCTAGTATACAAATTGAGGAGATCCCCAATGATCTGGATGTGCCTATTGTGGTTAGGAAATAGAGTCGTGCGCGTGTATCATATCCTCTTGCTTCCCATATTTCGTTTGACCGCTTGACTATGGATTTCATGTAGTTTGTAGTTGGACTTTCAGCCGTGGAAATTCCATGGACTTATCATGAGACTTTGCGAGATAGTCAGTGGCATCTTGCCATGGAAGAGGAGATAGCCATGTTGCAGTTGCGTGGCACTTGGGGTTTAGTCCTAGCTCCTTCGGGAGCCTCTATTGTCAGTTGCAAGTAGGTGTTCACTATGAAACACCAGGCAGATGGTAGTGTTGATTGTTACAAGACCAGACTAGTTGCACGCGGATTCACCCAGATGTATGGGGTGGACTATTTGAACACATTCTCTCTAGTAGTTCGCCACTCAACTCTTCAGGTTCTTCTTACTATTGATGTAGTACGTGATTGGCCTCTGCTTCAGCTTGATGTCAAAAATACATTTGTATATGGTGATCTCCAGGAGAAAGTCTACATGCATCAACTACATGGGTTTGCTGCTGAGGGGGAGTGTCAGCAGGTTTGTAGACTTCACAAGGCCATCTATGGTCTCAAGCAGAGTTCAAGAGCATGGTTTCCAGAAGCTCTCGGACTTGATTGAGCAGTAGGGATCCACAAGGTCTAATGCGGATCATTCCTTGTTTGTTCAAAGGACCCATAGAGGTATTGTTGTTATTGTGATTTATGTTGATGATATCATCATTACGGGAGATGATGTGCAGGGGATTAGGGAGATAAAGGGGTTTCTTAGTCAACAGTTTGTCACGAAGGATCTTGTCACCCTAAGGTACTTTTTGGGATTTGAGTTTTGCAGGAACCAGCAGGGTCTTATGATGACTCAAATAAAATATGTTACGTATCTTCTAGCTGAGACATGTATGATTGGGTGCGGACCTGCAACTATTTCTATGGATCCTAGCATAAGGATATACGATGATGATACAGAGAAAGTGGACAAGAGAAGACACAAAGAACTTGTGGGGAAGGTACTTTATGTTACCGTCACCAAGCCAAACATTTCATTCGTTGTTAGTCAGGTCAGTCAGTTCAGGGAGCAACCTAGATATGTGCATATGAATGCAGTCCATATGATTCTGAGGTACTTGAAGTCTTCTCTTGGTGCAGGATTATTTTTCAGAAAAGGGCATCCTTACTATCACAACTTATGCAGATGCAAACTATACAGGATGTCCTAAGGACAAATAGTCTACTTCTTGCTTTGTTGTATTTGTTGGTGGCTCTTTAGTGTCCTAAAAGAGCAAGAAGCGGATGATTGTTGCCAGATCTAGTGTTGAATCAGAATACAGAGCTATGGCACAGGGGAGCACAGAGATGATGTTGGTCAGATTTGTTCTAATTGTCTTAGGCATTGATGTACCACTTCATATGCAATTACAGCGTGACAACCAAGCAACTTTATTCATTGATAATAATCTCGCTTTTCATGAGAGAATGAAGCATATTGAAGTGGATTATCACTATACACGTGATATGATTAAGAAAGGCTTCTTCAGGGGAGCAGACTGCAGACATCCTAACCAAGGCTTTAACCAGAGAGTCCTTCCAGAAGTGTTCATCTATGCTGAGCATAGTCGACATCTATGCTCCATCTTGAGGGGGAGTGTAGAGATATTCTTATGTTACCTTACCGTTTATGTATTTTATATTTCTTTCATCTACATTATGTAATTTATCCTTTTGGTTTGTCCCCTATATAAGAGAGCCCTAGGGTTCCCTTAAATAAACAGATCATTCATTTCTTCCAATATTTAGTAGAGAGGCATCCCTTGCTATTGTAGCTTGGGCAGATGCAGACTATGTGGGATGTCCTAGGGATAAGAAGCCTATCTCTGATTTTGCAGTATTCATATGGAGTTCTTTCGTATTATGGAAGAGCAAGAAGCAGACTGTGATTGCTAAACTGAGTGACGAGTCAGAGTATGGAGCAATGGTATATGGGAGCACTGAGATGATGTGGATCATATTCGTTCTGGCAGATTTAGCTACTGACGGGCCTCTTTCTAACATTTGCAATATGATAACCATGTTGCTCTTTTCATCACCAACAACCTTGCCTTCCATGAGAAGACCGAGTACATTGAGGATTTTTTATTGCCATTATACTCATAACATGATTCAGAGTTGGTTTATCTCTGAACCCACGTCAACTCAAGGGAACAAAGAACAGATATGTTTACCAAGGCTCTAGGCAGAGGGTCATTCCAGAAATGTTTTCAAAGTTGAGCAGAGGAGTGTTAAGAGAGATATTCAGCTTTGTTTATTTTATGTATTCTCTTTTCTTATTGTCTCTATCATATAATTTTTCCAACATGATTTCTCATTTCTATATAAGAAAACCCTACGACTTCATGAATAATCAATTCAATATTCTCTTTCCATATTAGTTATAACAGTATTTTTCCAATAAAATCCTCTTTATATGATTCACAGTACAGGTGACATGTATTAAATCTCATTGCCTTTTGTGATGTTATTCTAACATATCTAACAGAAGTCTAATACCATAACTATTTTTTTAAAAAAAGTCAGTATTCCATAATTAATCTGTGTGTGTGGGCATAATCCAAAAGCTGACGACATTACTAATGCGTCTTTTCTTTTAGAAGTCTTACTTTTATCAACGTAACAAAATTTTTGTAAGTATTCATTCATTAACATATAGTCAAAAATAAAAGATTAATCACGGAGCAACATTCCAAAAGTCGGTATTTAGTCAGTTATATCACTAAGGATTAATTGATTGTTGGTCTACTAATCAGATTTAGTCAATTTTGTATTTTGTATTTTTTTTGAATATATGAATATTTTTTGTATGTATATTTCTATATGTTTACATAGATTTGGACATTTTCCACATTATCATAATGAAATAAAGAAACAATTGAATTCCAATCAAATATTAAACATCTTAGATTTAGTTTAGTTTTAAAAAATCGAGGAAATAAATAAATAATTGTTAATTAAAAAATCAATCGACTAGTCGACCTGCTAGACCAGCTAGTCGGCTTGATAGTCAAGTCAATCAATAGTACTCCACCAATCAGTGCAACTAGTCCTATTTGGGTCAGGTACCCCCGGCGACTTTACTAGTCGCCTAGTCAGCTGACTATTGCAAGCTTGCCATGAAGATATCACTTATCGGACCTTTATCACATGTTCACAAGAGAAAAAAAACAAAATGGGATGAAAGAACTTGTTTTATGATGTGGTCCTGCACTACTTATACATCCGAGGGTTGGAAGCGGGCGAATATTCATTCTGGTATCAACCAAGACACCCTTTGACCTTTGATGCGAACATTAGTCTTTTTTTTGAAGTCTAACGATTCGGGGAAGACACGGTGTGGTGCTCGCCCCAACAACTTTATTAAGAAAAGAAGAGAAAGCAAAAGATAAGTACAAGTGGAGAAACAGAAGGAAAAGAAACCAGATCCATTAGATCCCACCCAGACAAGGAAGCGCGAATTACAACAACGACCAGTCGCAAGTTAGACGGGCCACGTGAGCCAACACGTTTTCTTTGTAAAATCTCTGGCCCCTAAAAATTGTTGCGTTATGCCCCAGCCAAATCGCCCAAATGCAAGCAAAAAGACCCAAGAAGTTCCTGCGCTCCCTGTCCTTGTTCGACCGAAAAGACTCCCAGAAATCGACCAGGTCAGAAGTATTGATCCAAGACATCCTCGCCTCCTCCCAAACGCCTGCAGTGATAGGGAAAGCGAAGAAGAGGTGATTTAAGGATTCCACGTCATTGCCATAGAGAGCACAATCCACCGAAGCCAAGCCACCATATAGTCTAGCGCAACGATCCCACATTAAAATCCTCCTCCTGCGAAAGAGCCAAAAGAAGATAGCCACCCTCTCCGAGAGCTTCAAATTCCAAAGGAAGGTGCAGTCGCGGTTGAAGGGGTTCAATTGTATCTGCGGATGATGGGAAATCGCCATGAAAGCCTTCCTCGTCGAGAAGTCGCCCTCCCGCCAAGCCCAGTGGTCTCTTCCCCTCGCGGGTCTGGGCGTATTCTTAATAGTATCCGGAAGAGTAAGCAGCTCGTCGAACCTTTGGTCAGAGAGGCTGCCAAGAAGCATCGGAAACCAGCCATCCCCCGACCAACAGGAAGCCACAGAAGCGTGCCCATCGGTCGCCAAGGCAAATAAACGCGGGAAAGAATCACTTAAGGGGGCTCCATCAGCCCATCTGTCCGTCCAGAACTTGAAAGACCTGCCATCCCCGAGAACAGGAACAAAGAGATGCGAGTAGAGATGGCCCACCGACATCACCCCGCGCCAGAAGGGGGTACGAGAGCGGAGACCACCAATCTCCCCCAACAACATCCCGTTTAAACCAAGAATCTCGCGCAATAGGGAAGAACAGAAATTATCAGAAACACCCCATAATCTATTCACCCACTTTAAAAGTAGAGCGTCATTGACCCTGTCGAGACGACGGATGCCAAGACCCCCTTCACACTTCCTCTTCGTCACCTCCTCCCAATCCACGAGATGTGGACCACGCGAAGAAGGCCCCCTTCTCCCCCAAAGAAAATTCCGCATCATCTTCTCAATACGTCTCCGCACCCCCACCGCAGCTGCCAATTGGAGAGATAGTAGACGGGGATAGACGAAAGAACAGATTTGATGAGCACAAGGCGGCCACCCCTCGAGAGCAGGGCCGAACTCCAACCGGAGAGCCGCCTCTTCACCTTCTCAACAACCTTGTACCAGTCACGATGTCTAGCCCTCCCCACCCCCAGGGGCATGCCCAAGTAGTCAATCGGAAGAGAAGTAGGGGGGGAGCCCAGGGCCAGCCCACAATCAGACGTCGTCTCCGAATCCAAACCAAAGGGGATCACCTTGGATTTGTTTTGATTGATGAGCAAGCTCGATAGCTCGCTGAATATTTCCAAAGTCGCTGCCATGCCCCTCACCTCCTCACGACCCCCTTCAATGAATACGATCGTATCGTCAGCGTATTGGAGGGTCGGGATCACCCGGTCGTCGCAGGAAAAGCCCATGGATAGACCACAATCAACCACATGAGCCGCCATCCGAGGAAGCACATCAACCGCAAGAACAAACATAAGGGGAGCCAAGGGGCAGCCTTGCCGAACCCCTCTTCTAGGTTGGAAGCGATCACCCACGATGCGTCCATTAATCATTATGGAGAACGAAACCGTGGAGACGCATCGACGCATCCAAGAGATCCAGATCTTAGGGAAACCACGAGCTCTCAGGACCGAACACAAGAAAGTCCAGTCAAGCGAGTCGTAAGCCTTAGCAAAATCAACTTTCCAGAGCACCCCATGGGTCCCTCTCCTAATCCAGCTCTCCACCATCTCAGATGCCAGAGCCGTAACATCGGCAATTTGCCGACCGCGAATGAAAGCCGCCTGCCCTGGCGAAATTAGGTCATCAAGCACCGTGGCGAGTCTACGAGCGAACACCTTCGCCACAATCAAATAAAGACCATTCGAAATAGCAATAGGGCGAAAGTCCTCAAGACGTTGGGCGGAGGAAAGCTTCGGCAGCAGGACAATGATAGCCCTATTGATTTTGTCAAATCCCGCATTACACCTGCAAAATTCGGCAATAACTTCCCATACCTCCTGCCCCACCAGCTCCCAAAAGTCCTTGTAGAAAGCAATTGGGAACCCATCCGGCCCCGGTGAAGCATTGTCGTTGAGATCCCGAACCGCCTTCTTGACCTCCTCCAAAGTCACCTCCTTAGTCAACTCGTCACGAAGCAGGGACGAACATTAGTCTTGACTCGGGTTTACTTCTCTAACTCTGAAACCCCTCAGTGAAGACTGGTGGCTACTATTCCAAAGCAAGTGCTTTCTCGAGAAAAGGAGCAGTAGTTTCATCCACCTCCATTGATACGTCTATCTTGAAGGTGTAGAGGTGATTTAGTAAGATGCTCGACAGTCGGGTGAGGTTCTGCTGTGCTAGGATATTTCTTCACTGATCTGGAAGTTGATTTTAGCTTTGCATTTTTTTTCTCTTGGATAATTAGATTCCGACACTTCCCACGTGCATAAACGAGGATGAGGCTTTTCTATAGTCAGTCAAAATGTCACCCTGATCTCATTCTTGCCTCCAGTGTTTGCTGAAAGACGCAAAATAATAGATAGTAATGTTACTGAAACCAAAAAGAAACCTTGACTGTGCATCCGCTTACCACCCTGACCTCGATAAAAGAAAGACTGAAGCACCCATAAGAGCAGAGAAAGTGCAGGAGGGTCTAGAAAGAACAACGTTCTCAACCAAGCAGAAGTTATCTACAAGGATCGTCTTCCTTTTTCTATTAAGCATTCATCCTTCCAACACAGGATTACATGAGATTACACTAATGCCCTTAAGGAAAGACTGGAAACCAAGTAAATAAACATGGCTAGTACTAACTAGCATTGTATTTCTTTGACGAATTAATTTTAACGATTTGCATTGTATTTATTTGATGAGTTAACTCTAGATCTCTTTTTCTTGCGTCACTTCCTCATTCCCATCCTTGTGGCATCACGTATTTTGGGTAACAACGTGATTGAAGGATCTATTCCAAGGATTGCAACCTTGTTTTGAGAATTTTGGAACTGTGGAAGTCCTTCATCTTTGTTCAATTTTGCACCCATATCTTATTTATGATATTTCGGTCATTGTCTTAGAGCAATCAAAGGATTCAAAGCCAGCAATCTCCGACCGCTCTTCTGGAAATGAGGTGAACCATCTACTTAAATGTTCTTGCCAACTGCCGTTGTGTTGTCTTTTTTTGTTGATTCTGACTCTTAATAATATAAAATCATTTATTTTCAGATAAGCTTGTTGAGTTATCTTGCAGATGGTAAAATATTGAGAACCCTCTGGTTTTTATGTTCTGTGGCTGCAAAATTATTCAATTAGAACTCAGTACCTCAATGATTGCTGCAGTTTCTGCACCTGAAGTGATTGACGCCCTGTTGCAGCCCAAATCAGACTTCACAGTCAACTCCGAACTAATGGTATGATGGCCATTATTATGCTGACTTACCTTGATCAACTTTTGGTTTAAGATTTAGAAAGTGCTATGAAATTGATTTTAGCTTAAAGTTTCCCATCAATGCATTATTAAACCCCATCTAGATGCAACTCAATTATCATGACAGTCGTAATATACTTTTTGGATGGATCTCTAAAGGGGATTCATCCCATCTTCTAAAAAAAAGTACTATGCCAGTCCAGTACTCCTGTCATCCACATCAAGGTGCCCACAGTTGCAGTCAAATGTAGTGGCAAAGCTGGAATTTCGTTCCCTTGATGTGGAGGAATTCTGGAAATTTTGGAACAGTATTAAACAACCTTTAAAAAATTAAAATCGTGTGTGCTAATGTGTACCAGGCTACAAGCTGGAGAAAAATCCCTCCATACCGTAAGGTGGGGATCTTATTGCCCCCGAGTGGTCACAAAACCTTTTTTTTTGTTATGTACCGTAGGTAAGTCGCCTTTTCAAAAGGCGGCGTTGATCTTAACCTTTCCACCATGCTTTGCAAGGGGATTCCTATAGAAGTTTCCTCTTCAATAGTGAAGAGGCGGTTTCCATTGTTGTTGTAGCGAAGAATTGCAGAGGAAGCCGCCTCTTGAAGATGCGGCTTTGGCAAAAATCAAAGCCGCCTCTTGAAGATGTGGCAAGAGGCACTTACGTACGGTACATGACAAAAAAAGTTCCTTATCGCTCGGGGGTAATAAGATTCGCCCCTTACCGTAGGGAGGAATTTTTCTCCTGCAAGCTGAAAGAAAGTCCACAGTCCACCTTAAAGAAATGCTCAACACGCGCACTAATCGGACTCTGTTTTTGGTTACGGTTCCTTCACTCATCTAATTTCTCCTGCAGAAGTACGCATCCAACGCTTCTTTTCACGGTGCGTATCTTTCCCCTGATATATTGAAGGATGTATGTCTGCTGCCTCTTCTCCCGAACATGCTCACCGTGAGTCTCTGTTCCTTGCAGACATGCTAGCCAAGATAGAGGCCATCATCATGGAGTTAGGAGGCGATATGTCCTTGTAAGCTCTACTGCATCTGCATTTCACATTGCACTTGTGAAGAAAGGTTGTGTTGCTATTTTAGCAAAAAGAATCAGATAGGGTTTCACAAAGTAACTTGGACAAGTTAACATGATGGTCAATTTTGTGGAACATCTGCATATACACATCTGTCTCCATTCCAAAACAGGTTTCAGCATTTCCGATTGGCTATTAGGACGGATCTGTCATGTTACAAAGTAACCAGGACGGATCATCGACGGATCGTCGTGTTACTTTAAACGGTTATAGTCTGCATCTTATATACGAATATGATGATTTAAGTTTGGAAAAGGCATCTATTCTATCCATCAATTCCTGGTCGCCAACTGATGGCTGGCTATGCAGATGCTGATTTCATGCAGGTGGGCCTTTTAATGTCATGTTCCTTATGTGGCATCTAAAGGAATATAGTACCCTGATACTATTTAATACACCTTTGTTGGCATGTTATAGAGGTGGGCCTATTTTGGAACTTGGCAATAGCAATACAGGCACCGTTTTCTCAAATGGTCCAACTTAAGGAGGCTGTGTAGGGGTGTGCCTGGTTAATATTTTATATGGGTATCCGTCGCAACCCGTACGAGTCGATTCTAAACCCATGGATATCCAACAAAGGATTTTGGATCAGGTGATACCATTTGACCTGTAGCATGTGAGTTCTGGACCCTATCATAAATGAGTACCCACTGAGTCGACTCGAAAGCTTGACTCATTGCCTGGTAGGCCCGTTTAATAGGGGAATGCAAATGGTTAGATATGGATATTGTGTTAATCATATTTTTATTTGATTTAAAATACAAATACAGATATTAGTGAATATGAAAACTATGTTAACATATCTTTAAAAGAATGGACACATATGTAAAACATATACAAAATAGATAGTGATGATATTAGAACTACTCTATATAATAATTTAAATATGTATTCATTAGACTAAGGTGGGGCATTGGGCTTGACCCAACACTAGCCTACCAATTTTCTCCCGACCATGGGCCAAGTCGAGGCATGCGTTTTTGACTAAATTGAGGGCCTCCGCCCAAACCCACCTCAATACTCACGGGGTCGGGCTGTGAGTTTGGGCTAGGCTTAGCTCAACCCCGCTTATTTTCACAAAGAGTTGCATGCGCGGGATAAAAAATATATGAATATAAAAGCAACAATCATGATGATCTAAGTATTTCACTCAAAGAACGTATATTTTTCATTAATATTTTGGACATTGTCCATATATAATTCAATGAATCGATATATAAGTAAAAGAATATTATTCATTGTGGTAAAATTTATAGATAACGATATTTTTATTATCTAATTGCATGATTAAAAATTATATTAAAATTTATGAACAACAATGTATTTGTTATCTAATTGCGTGCAGAAAACTGTGTAGCAACAATTACTTGTTAATTTTTGGCAACATGGGGGTGCAGGCTTGGCTCGTACGTCAGGTTCGGGCTGGGCTCGACCTTTACCTTTGTTCATGGTTCTTATGACTCATTCAAATAATTCGAGTACCTGTTAAAATTGAGTACTCACTTGAATTGGTTGGATAAATCAGTATTTGAAATGTACCTTTATTTATGAAAATTTGCATGATTTGTCATGTTGAACATAATAGATGGAATTGCACCGTACATTATCTTCTGTGGATATCCATGGGTTCTTGTGACTCGTTCAAATAATTCAGGCACCCATTGGAATAGGTTAGTCATTAAGACAGGCAAGTCGACCCATGATCTTGTTATATTGGGTCGATGTGGGTCAAGAAGGAACGGGTCGAGTACCTAACTCGTGATGTGAAACACGTGGTTTTAACCCTACAACTTTGTCAAGTTGTTGTTGATGATGATGATCAAATAGTAGCATTTCATTAAGAAATTCATGAAAAAAATAATTTTGATATGATTATGTCATATTATAATTTGTTGTACGCATATTTTTGTAAGAAATCCAACGCATCCGAAAACTTTTAAATCGGATATTGGATGAGTGAGATATGATCATTTTAGTGAAGAGGGGTCGAGCCTGAATTTTTAATACGAGATTTAGGTGGGATTCGCCCCATAATTCTTCCAAGTCCATTTAAGGGGCATATAAAATCCTCTTTTTGATATGATATCTTCCCATTCACAACCTAGGAACCCACCCCTTACCTCCACCTCCTAAGTTCGTCGGAAAGTCACCGAGATCCTTGAAGTTGCCAGATTGCCACCATTTTTTGGAGAGGAGCTTCCTCTCGGCATCCTCCACGTAGATCTCAAATTAGAAAGTATAAAACCATTTCCTGATATCCATCTATTTGGTGATTTTGTTTATGTGTTAGATCTAAGAAAAGTTTTTGTGATTTAGAGGTTACCGTGGTCGTGATAATATACGGGAGACAGCTTAAAACGAAGACATGATATTGCATGCGATAACACCTATGTAGATACGGTCCCCTCCCCTTTTATTTGTGATTTTGCGCCTTACCTATGTCTTATGGACCTTCGTGTCTCTTTTGCTAGATGGATTTTTCCTCCTTTGGTGTGTAGATTGTCAGTTGTCCATGTTTCTAATAAAATAAAAGAAGGTTAAATGGTATTTTTGCTAAATCCACTTGCATGCTAAATAAAAGTGCATGAATGAAAGATGGAATGGATGCATTGTGGTTAAATATGTATTGATTATATTCATGATATGACCGTAAAAAGCACTCAAAAGATGTTTGCGTGATAATGTATTCGAAGTCATATACCCCCTTGCTCTTGGATTCTACATGTTTTTGATCCTTTATTGTGAACATCATTGGAGACTCATGTCTTCTTGTAGTATCAATTTAGATGGTCAGTGATACAGTATCACGTGTATTTCATAAATAGCATTACCTCTCTATAATAGAAATGCAAATATAATGTCAAGAATGTTAGCAGATGTTTCTTTCTACTCCTTGAGTGTTATACACATGGGGAGTGGGTTCTCTGCTGTGGTGCGTGATGACGCGCCTGACAATCGGGTTAAGTATGTAAATAAAAATGGTCGTCGTGACCCAAATCACCAAGCGCGGTCAATCGGAAAAATTTGTTTAAACCACTTGAGAAAAGATAGATGAATCAATGAAAACAATGTAAGCGGTCTTTCGCTATTCTTTTTACCTGGTATAGCGACCAGGGTCGAACACAAGGAGCACGATTTAAAAACTAAGTAGTCAAATTTCAGAAAAGCTAATTTTTTAGTGGTTTTTGAATTTTATATTTTTTTGTATTTTTCGAATAAGCACAAAATGCACAAGTGATAAATAGTACACACAATCTTTTTGGTATTTTTCAAAATGGCCAAAAAAGTACAGAAAACTCCAAAGAAAATGTTTTTGTATTTTATATGTTTTAAAATGTTTTTGGTAAATTTTTCGTAATTTTCTGATGTTTTTGGAATTTTATAAAAATGAGACAATACAAAACAACGAGACTATTCACAGCCAGGAGTATTTTTCAATTTACAAGATCTTTAAAAGTCCAAAACTCCAGGAGATTATTTTTAAAAGAAACTAGAAAGCAATATCTACAAATGGAGACCAAGATCACTATTTTTGGATTTTTGTACAATTTTCTACAATTTTTTTAAAGCTTTTTCGTATTTTGCAATTTTTTGAATTTTTATAAAAGAAAAATGCATGAAAATTGGATAGAAACTAAAAGAAGTCAATATGCACCTACAAGAATTTTTGTGGAATTTTTAGTCACTTTTTCAAATTTTTATGAATTATCAAAATTTAGGCAAGCAAAAATACACAAAAGACAATGTTTTTGATTTTTTAAACATATCAAATGACAACAAAAGTTGATGAAAACTTTAAACAATGACAAACACTATAGCAGGAACTTACACAAATTTTTGCAAGATTTTTAGAGCATGAAAACTATTTATTTCATTCAAAGAAGTCCTGCAAGTTATTGTTCTGAACAGTAGGGGCTGAAACACAGAGATTCAAAGTTTTTGCACTAAAAGTTAACAATAAAAAAAAAGATAAAGTACGCAATTTTACCCTTGATCATGTGCAGAGCATGTGACAAGCTGGAGAGGGGGGCGCTTTGGTAAATACGAAAACCTTTGAGGATATTTCTGCAATTTCTCCAAAAAGATTTTTTTTAAATTCAAATCACCACACTCTAGGGTTCTTCTCTTCGTACATTTCTTATTCTCACACAAAGCAGCCGCCGCCCACCAAGGGCATGGAGGAGAGGGGCCTCGCGGTGCGGGGCCGCGCGCGGGGCGGCACCGCCGCCTGCGGAGTCTGGAGGATGGGTGCACAAGCTCGCGCGAAGGGGTACGCGGCCGGGGCCGCCGCGATCTGGAGGTCGACGGAGGAGGCGGTTGTGCACGCGCGGCTGAGCGCGCCAGCAGGGGGGGCACGCGCAGGAGGTCTGAAGGCGGACTGGAGGTGGCGGGCGGCCCCAAGGGGGTGCGCAGGGGCGGCTGAAGTCCGACGCGCGGGGCTGGATCGCCGGTTGGGTGAGCCGCGCTGGGCGGCGTGCGGCAAGGAAGGGGGCGCCGCAATCACGGCTGGAAGGGCGCCGCTGATGGAGGCTTGCGGCGTCGGCCGCCGTTGTGCAGAGGGGTTGACGGAGAGCTGCCAGGCGGCCGCTGGCGTGAGATGTGGGCGGCGGAGGTCGGGCGGCTCAGCCGGTTGAGGGAGGCGGGCGGAGGTGACGGCCCCTGCGTGTTGGGAATGTTTTTTTTATTTTCTTTTATTTTTATTTCCTGCAAAATATGATGTAAGAGGAAATATATTTTTCGTATTTTTTTATTTTTATTATAATCAGAAATATGAACAGTGAGTAGAAAAAGGATTTTTTGTTATGTTTTGTTTTTTTTTGTTTGTTTTATTAAATCAACCTGCAAAACAAATTGTTAAAAGAAACAAAAAGATAAATGTTTTTTATTATTTATTCCTGCAACACAAAGGTTAGAGATAAAAGATAAATACAAAAGTTTATTGCTTTTCTTTTCACCTGCAAAACAAGGATTAGAAACAAAATAAATCTTTTTATTATATCCTGCAAAAACAAAGGTTAGACAACAGGATACAAATTTCTTTTTTTTTATTTATTTATATACAAAAAATTGGAATGTATGAATGAACGGATCTCGGCGATGCGGGAGATAGATCCGTGGACTCCGACCACCGTGCGTGGTCGGAGGTGTGTGGTTGTGTGAGATAGAAAAAGAAGTGGTGGGACACGAAAATGAGGCGAAAAATCGGTGTCGGATGTGGATTAAAATGTGATGAAATTGATTTTTTTTAATCTAAAAATTACTCCCTGCTCCTACGCTAAGATCTAAATCTACGATTACCTAGGAAAAAAGACAAGTAAAAGTGGATCTCACCTCGGGGATCGGACAAGCCATGATGGCCTCGACGAAGCTCAAGCCGCTGTCACCGACTGGATCGGAGGCTAGGACCCTCTTCAACAAGAAACCTCTCGGAAACTGGGCTCCTCTCCGCCAAAGATCGATCAAGTTTGAATGAGGGAGGAGGAGCCCCTTAAAAAGAGAAGAAAATAAAAAAAAGGAAAGTATCTACAAAAAAGGAAGGTTGTTATTGGGTGAATTAAAATAATTAATTAAATAAAATAAATAAATTAAATAATTATTTATAAAATTCGGAATAAATAAATAAAATAAAATAATTAATTAATTGTAAATTAATTGGCCACCTTAATGGTGGCCATATAAGGTGTGTAATCAAATCTACATATATGGTAGCTTATTAAGTCACATAAATCCACCAAATCAATTATTTAAATACAAATTTCGAAATTAAATAAAATAAATTAATTAATGTTAAGTAATTAATTTTTTTTGGTGGATTTTATAAATGGAAGTTAGTGGCATACATATATTATATACATATAACATAATGTACATATGCACAAATAAGGAAACAATTTTTATACAAGATTTTTTTTTAATTAACTAATTTTTTTTCTAATTTTTATTTTTATTGAAAACAATATTTATAGTATATACATTAAGTAAAAATAAATATTAATAATTATATACACAGATATATGGGTAAACTGCACAATACACCCCAGAAAACCGACTTTTTAACCGTAACTCCAAAAAATACGAAACCACAGCCATTTGAAAGATAATTTAATTTATAGTATTATGGAAGTGAGTTTGGTTCGATTTGAGCTCGTATGGAGCCGGAATTGATGTTTCAATTATCGTATTACGGCTTTTTCTGTGTGTAATTATTTACAATATATACAATATTTTATTTTACAAATATTTTTATTATTTACAACATAGTTTTATTTACAACTTTTATTTACAAAAATAATTGATTTGAGGTCAAATTATATACAAATAAAATAATGTAAGTTTTATACAAATATACATGAAAAACATGTACAAGATATTTTTGGATTTTCTGACAGACAACCTTATCTCCCCCTACTTTATTCCTGGTCGATCAGGTCAAGTCTTGACCTTATCTCGGGGTTTGGGTCAGTCTGTATTTATTGCATAAATACTTTCTTTTCTTTTTCTTTTCTTCTTTATTCTTTTATTTAAATACAAAAAGTGTTAAAAATGAATAATTAACAAATGCATGCGAAATGGTAATTTTATGGAATTAGTGGTTATTTACAGGTATTTGACTAAGGAAAAGATGCTAAAATAAAAGAATAAAGGCGATGAATCGTGGATTCATCAGTGCGCTACAGCACCACAGCCGCTCGATAATACTCGAGCATGATCGAGCGGTTGTGGATCTTCTGCTGTGGTGTTGTGGTGCTGTAGCGCACCACAGCCGCTCGATCATACTCGAGCATGATCGAGCGGTTGTGGTGCGCTACAGCACCACAACAGACGATCCAGACGCTATAAACATGTATCCGCTGCATGAATCGTTTGTCATTCAAGAAATAAATCACAAAATAGACTTGATTTTATTTATTGACCTTCATTATTCTCTGGAATCTCACGGAAATATAATGGATAGGAATGGATGTAATTTGATCTTTGCTTATACTTCCGTCACAGCGATTACCAAATTAAGGACGTAGGTAGATGAGTATTTACAAATTTGGCTTCGATTAATTAATTGCAATAACGGAATGTCGCATACATTTTTGTCGATTGGCTGGCATCCTCGTTAACAGTCCAGATTACATATGCTGAGTATGGAATTACCTTCCTAACATTTAGGTCTATTTAATTCCGTAGGACCACCATTAAACATTATGCATGAATCCGTTTTATATAATTTCAGTCACACGGATTAAAAAGGATCGGATATGTCTATTTCCATATCCATATTCGCTTCATCTCTATCGAATTCAAATACTGATATAGATATGATTCGGATATGCATTAAGGAAATCATATCCTTAAAAATATTGGTACAAATTCGAATAGGATATTTATCGAATCCGAGTACGGATCGAGTAAAGAGCGGACCCGAATACAGATCGAATAAAGATGCAATTCAATTATGAATCGAATAGATGAATCAAAATATGGATCCAATAAACATGGAATCCGAATACGGATCGAATAAAAATCATATACGAATCCGAATTGAATTTTTATCAAAGTTCATTATGATTTTAAAAAAATAGCAATGAAATATAAATAGGTTGTATAAGGAAGTTTATTAGTATCATTATTATATTATATTATATTATACTAATATAATAGCACTGCGTTGTGGCTTATATTATATTAACTAATATATAAAATAATATTAAATATAGTATTCAGATGTTCAGATCCGGATATTCTAGTTATTAGTATATCTGTATCCGTATCAAGAAAATTTATACAACTCATATTTATATTCGATCTTTATTCGATTAATTTTTGGATATGAATATCCGTATCCAGTGATTTTTTGAATATGGTATTAAGACATATCTACGTCCGTTTTCATCCCTATTCAGACATGGTCTGGTGTTTGAGGTTATCTAATACACTCCAACGTTCCAATAACCTATTGTAACTTTATTAGGATTTATTTAAGGATATGCAATTTACATCTATAATAATATACCCATCTTTTCTCTTTAATATTTCATTACCTACAAAGTTAAGGGATGATATCTACCAGTAACGTCTACGTTAAAGCTGAATGCTTGGGCCAATTTTTTTATACAAATACTAGACGATATTTTGTTTTAAATGAAGGGATTTGATGTTAAACTTCATAACATACAAGTAGAGAACCATGCACATAAGTGAATGTGCAAATGTTAGATAATGCTTTTTAAGCAAAGTCTCAACTAAATAAATGGGGCAATAGCAAGTATAGTTTTGATCAACTATAGGGTTAATTTACTAGGTCAATAATGACATTACACAAAACCCTACAGCTATGGGAAATTGGCAAAGATTCATGTTTTACCCCCCCCCCCCCTCTTGGATCAAAAATAAATGAACTTTAATACGCGTATTGTTGGAGGCAAAGTTATAGTTGAATTATGATTAACCTTATAGTATTATTGTCAATCACAATGACTATTGTACCTATAGGTGAAAATTCATGGTAAGTTGGTAAATGGAGTTAGAAATCGCAAGGGTTTGGGCAACGTACCATTGGGCCTTGTGTAGATATCTTGATGGTCATGATCCCAACGGATGAGTTATTTAATTAGTATAGGTGCATCCGCATCGAATATTATTTCAAGTGTTATTATTGTGAGAAGGTGTTCCAGAATGTGATTTCAAGTTAGTGATGTGGGTTATGATTTATCATATTACGATTTGAACAGATGCCCTTGGGAGTTTACTTTGATGAGTACCAAGTTTCTACGTAGCAGAGATTCATGAGTTCGTACTGACGAGTATTTGTGAGAAATAATTACGTGATCGAGTACCAATATTTCAAATTATATACTATGGTGAAATCTAACATACAGGTATAAATCCTAAGATCGGTATGGTAGTGTTCTCAAATGAATATTAAATTAATAAATGAAAGTAAGGCTAGAAACCAAGTTATCGATGTGTGTTACATTTGTTATTTCTTGATGTGTTAGTATACTCGAGAATGTGGGGTTGCTCTCGCGATCCCGATGAATCCTAGACGGAGTGTTAGTTCTACTGGGTATGTCGGTGTGTTCTGCGATTCTGTCGGTTGAGCGTACTGATACTGGTGCAGTTGGTGTGTCTGTGTCCCTGGTACGACGCTCGTCGAAGTCTCGTACTTTGTCATAAAGGTGGATTCGATGCAATCCTCTTTGACCGCAGTGTGCTCGTTCCCGGATATTCCCTCATGGCATGTAAGCTGAAGAAATGTGTTGAATTTGGAATTGAGGCTTGTTAGCTTGAGGTGGTTGCTCCAGTACGCGTGTCGTGGTTGTTTAGTTTTTATTACTAATGTTTGAACTCATCAACTAAATGATAGAAAGATGTCTTGAATAGTATGGTTATTTGCATATGCATATAAAATTAATCTCAATAATTCAGATAGATAAATGTATAATTGATGACCTCATAATATGAATGAAGATACAAACACTTGCAGGGACAAATAGCAAAATACATGCAACTTGTAATAATAATCTTATTAATGGTTTGAGACTTCGAGGTTCTTTACTCGTAGAGATACTCAGCAATAAAGATATGAATATTGTATGTTAATGTGAATTAGATCACACTGAACATAAATAAATGTAAATTGGATTAACATTTACTTTTGACATAATGAATATGATTCATCTTCTTAAAGGGTTTCTTGCTAATTGTAACAATTTATTGTGAATAAAAGTCAACAATTAATTCTAATTCAAAGAGGAGAGGAAAGGAAGAGAGAAAGGTTTCTCCACTTTCCCTCTCTCCTATTAGTGGGGGAATCAATCTCTTACATGGTGATTGATTCTCCCCCTCTCCTAGCAGTAGGGGACTGCAGTCTCTTTGCATGGTGATTGATTTCCCTCTTGATTTCTTCCCATTCTGTTTGAAACTGGATTCAATCCTAGACATTCGTTTAAGGAAAGGAGGCTAAATCCTAGCCATCCACTGACCTATATAAGGTGGGCCTTGGTTCCCATTTGAAGAGCATTGAAGCCTTCATATTCTGTAGTCCTTTCTCAAAGGAGATGAAAATAATTTATTTCTTCTTCACCTTAGAGAGAACACATACCCCTCTCCCCCTCTCTCCCCTCAGTGGTTGTCCACCACCTTCTCTCCTCCTTGTGGTCTGCTCGATCTCGCAAGGAGAATTATTTTCTTGGTAGAGAAGGAGATGTCATCTCTCAAGTTTATAGGAAGCAGACGAGTCATCATTGTGCTTCGGGTGCAAGCTTTGTTGGATCAGACGCAAGCCAGGATATCTCCTACTTTGGAGGCTATGATCGTGATCATTCTTTAAAGGTATTATTCTTGATCTCATGTGATGAGCGAAATGGTTTTGAAATAGTTTCCGCAATCATGTAGTTTCGTAGTTAGTATTTCACAATAATTTTATTATATAACTACAACGTGGCTCATACTACGAGCTTACATTTTGTCAAATTTGATTTGACGATTTTGATTTCTGTGATGTGTGAGGCTAAAACATCCTTCAGTCGGAGCCATGATCCAGTGTGAGGTGAGATCGTACCTTGTCAAAGTAGGTTTGCAGTTATGTGCAAGTGTACCTCAGGAGTACTTTTGAACACTTTTCATCCACCTTTACAGTTTAATTGATAGCATCATACTGAGAAATTTCTCATAACGTACCTCTTTTGTGGATTCAACAAGTGTTCAGGAGCAGCCACAACAGTAGCGACTTCATGGTTCTCCGACAGATCTGCACCGGATAAGATGCATATTCTTTGTAGTTTTATTTACTTTCCTGTTGTACTTTTTGGGGATACTATTCTGAGATATGTACTTTTGTTATGCATTCTGATGTATTTTCTTGTTATGTACATATATCTCAGTGGATATGGACATCGTATATTATCAATGGAAATCTGATGCAGTGTTTCTTTCCTTTGCTCGTTTTTGTTGCTTGTGTATTTCAAATGTGATCTGACGTGCATGAAAAGATTTGTTAAGTATTGGGATCTTACGGGGAATTCACACCCCTCGCCCCCGTAAGACACGACCGAGAAAGGATACATAATGTAAAAGAAAAAAAATACGATGTGATGTAGAAATAGAGAATACTCACAAAGCTTCTCAATAATGTACACGTGGGATGCAAGACATGCGTTAAATTATTGGGATATTTGTAGAACGAGTCCATATGAACTCGTGGTCAAAGAACCGCTGACGGTTTCGGAGCCGGCGGTTACGGCAAGACCGAGTCTTGCGGGGATCCGGCGGGCGTGGGGGAGTAAGGGCAGACTATGCGAGGGGCATTTCACGCCCTATAAATAACGACCTCCATAGATGGAAGTCGAACATCGAAGAACATCCATCGCTAGGGAGCCCTCTCCCATCTTAACATATTCTCCATCTCTCTCGCTCTCTCACAGCCGAAGCAAGAAGGCGTACCTTAACGAATCCGAGACTGGTATCAGAGCTTGACGTTGTTGCTCGACGTTTTCATCCACTCGTTCGTCGTCACCGACGCTGCAGTACGCCTTCTTTCCTTGCCGTCGCCGCTGCTTGTGTTTTCTCGGAGAAGAACGACTCAAGTCGAAACCCTAAGAACCCCAACAGGTCTTTTTTTAAAAAATAAGTCATTGTTTTTCCTTTTGCAAGAAACCCCTTATTTTTTCCCCTGTTCTCAAGAGGAAGTTTTTTTTCTGTGGTTGATGTGTTTGTTTTAGGTCACGTTTCTTTTCTTTCTTTTTGTTTGGTGACGTGTTTTTTTTAAATCAAGATTCGACCATTCAATTTTTTTGGCCATTTTTTTTGCTTACCACGTTTTTTTAAAAAGGGGGTACTTCATTTACGTTAAAAAAACTGTAATAAGTTTTTTTTTGTTGTGTACTAAAGTGAAGTTTTTTAGCTTGAAGGTTAAGTTAATTTTTTTGTCTTGTTTCTTCACGTTTTTTTAAAAGAATTAATAATTTTTTTTACTTGAGGATTAAAAAAAGTGTGGATCAAAATTGAATAAGTTCCTCTCTTGTTTAACGTAAGTTGTCTAGTTTTAGTGAAGACTCTAAAACTCATAAATGTAACGATCGTCCTCCCGAGGACCTTAGGTTACCCGTCAAACACGTCATTTGCACACTTAACAAGCTTAAGTTAATCTCATGCTTATGAAAACCCGGGAAATTTTTTTTCTTAAACATGACATTCACAAGATTTAAATTTCGCTAAGCAAGCAACCACACAAAAAAACTAAAAGCGGAAGTAAGTAGTACACCAGAACTGAACGACAACATACCCATTCATTTTCATTTCATTCATATACATGCTGAAGTTTCGCAACATTCAATATACATGTATGTATCCCAAAAATAACACTACAAAGGAGAACACAACAAACAACTGTCTAATGAGCTCCAAAAGAATATACCTGCTCTGTAAGTGTCAGCACCAAAAGAACAACAGCATCCCCAAGTACGTCGGCTACTCGATCGCAGGCCCTTTGCCTGCCATAGTAGAAAAAGGACAAGCAAGTATCTGTCACAAAGTTGTCGAGTACAAATTCTACACAGTTCTACTAAGGAAAGTAGTAAGCAAAGACTAGCACAACTAGATAAACAGTAAGGTAACTGTAGTGGACAAAAGAAGCTAGCAAGTAAAAGTGTGTTAATAGATTCTTTTAAATTATTTACTTGCTTTCAGAAGTCTAACAGAACACACTCGCTCACTACCACACTGTGTCTCCCTTGGTCAATGGAACTAACCAACAACAACTCAAGCCTAGAAGTAAGTTTGTGGTCTTGGTCCGGTTAGGACCTCGATATCCGGGTAGGACTTCAAAGTCCAGGTTGAACCTCACACTATGACTCTGAGGTATGGTGTACGGCCTCAGGGTTGGGGTGCCTTCGTAGGCATGCGATGGTGTCTTGCATCCTAACTAAGTTCCCAACACTCCTTCTAGCTTGTTCTCTCAACTCACATTGATCCTCGGTCGACACATGTGATAGCTCGCTCCCGAAGGTGTACGTGTACTCACAACTCTCTCTCAGCATTCACTCCTCGTTAGTCTTGACTAACGGTACTGTCGTCATTAGTCTCGTAGCGGAAGAGTCTAAAGATCACATATCTCTTACCCCATCACGAGGTCATAAACCTGACAGAAAGGTATTGATGAAGTTTTTAGTGTTTGTTACCCACTACCCCATCACCAGTGCACGACATGGTGGAAAGGTAATAATGAAGTCATCAGTGTCTGCTAACCACTACCCCATCACCAGTGCACGACATAGCGGAAAGGTACAAATGGTGACATTGATGTCTACTGACCACTACCCCATCACCAGTGCACGACATAGTGGAAAGGCATTTATGGGAAATCAATGTCTACTGAAGAAACTTCATCTTAACTGGGCAATTGGTGAAATGTCACAAGTCTGTTAATCACAATCCCCATCACCAGAGCACAACTTGGTGGAAGAGTAATAATTATAGCGGTGAGGAAACCTCCGAAGGGATTCGTCTGCTCTCGCCAATCCCAGTGGAAGTGTGGTCCAAGGGAAAGGCAGTGGTAGTATGACTACTACGCCACTGGAGGCAGGAAAGAGAAGAGGTAAGCCTGCCGGACCCGACTTCCTCTCTCGTTGCTCAACTCCCGGAGGAGAAGAGCTAAGTAAAAACCAGACGAGCTCGTAACTAACCGCAGAGAACCCCAACCTGGGCTCTCAAAGAAAAACCAACGGGTCAGCGGAATGGTCTAGACAACTCGTGGATCCCAACGAAGCGTAAAAAACCGAGCCGGCTCGAAGAAAACACGTAAAAAGACTGGGATCCTAGACCCATGCTCTCAATGTCCGCTACCCAAGCCTGAGCGACCTCATCTCCTGCTCAGGTGAGGGTCACCGCGCCCTCGCACAGTCGGAGCACCATTCTCCATGACTGATCATATGTGACATCACCATTTCTTTTTCATGTTACGCCCTAAGCGTCTATGGTTTCTTTGATTTGTTTCCCATCTACAAGTTATCGGTCCTAGACCCGAACTTGTTCTATAAGAACCTCTATTGATCCAAGGTCGGTGATACGGACCTGATACGATAGTCTCTCTCTAATTTCCTACTTAAGAACATCAATCTTATGATCTTGGCTATCTTACCGGAAACTTCATTCTTTCCTACGTCCCAAAAGATTCAGAAAAACCTACAAGGATCGGGCTACTCCTTAGAGGAAGACTTGCTTCATGGCAAGTGCATATAGTCTTGTTTTCCTGTATAGTAACTACATATATATATGTATCCTTAAGATCATCCCCAATCTCTAAATTTCATAATAGGTGTTTCAAGCCCACCTTTATAAGTAGCAATTATCCTAAGGCATGCTCTAAAATGATTACAAATAGAGATTTACCCTATTCACTTTTTGATCACCCCAAAACATTGTCATTGTGTGTGTATACTTCATAATAATCCAAGGCATCTAGTCCTTTTAAGTTCACACCCAACTTCATGACTTTAAAGATGTTATTTAGATGTTTAATTTACTTTAAGGTCTAACATTTAAAGGGGGTCTGTTAGAGAGCATCCCATGCTCCAATCATGTATCTATTCCACTCATAGACATATGTGTATAATAAGCATATGGCTGCAAACATAAGGAAAATTATCCTATCTTAATCCCTCTCCTGACTGGGATTAAATCACTAATTGATTTCCCATTTCAATATAGGGAAACAAGGGAACTTGGTGTTTTTAAAACTTATTAATGAATGCCTAAAAATTTGTTAGACATACATTCAACAATGGAATTTGGCCACTGTTTTGTTCATGGACAGCAACTGAATTTGTCTCCAAAATCCTCATCAAATCCAATCCAAATACATGGATTTCATGTGTATTACACTCCCTAAATATCTATAGTCAAATCCACCAAAGGATGTCTAAGGATATTATCAAAATCATGTATGTTCTTAGTCCTAAGGCAACCATCTCCAATCTGAACATTCAGTGGAGATATAATATAGGTAGTCAATAATTCCTCAAAACTCCTCATTTTCTAAAACAAACCCATGGACTAAAGATTGCTATGAAAGAGTATATATTAACCAGTAATTAACTCAAGGAATCATTTAGAAACTCCCCAAATGCATCCTAAAACTCTAATTTAAAATGCATGGACAGATCTGGACATTCAATGACATCTATGATATAGGTAGTCAACAACTCTTGAAAACTCCTTATTTTTCTAAAACAACTCCATGGACTAAAGGTTAATATGAAAGAGTATATATCTAAAAGTAATTGCACTCAAGGAAACATGAAGAAACTCCTCAAATGCATCTTAAAATACTAACCTAAAGTTCATGGACAGATCTGGACACATTCAGTTACATGCATATGACAACATCCATAACATTTCTAATCACCTAAATTTTCAAATTTAAAAACCAAGAATCATAAGCCAATTTAGTGAGGTCATATCAGTAAGCAAATATACTCAAGGAAACTTAAAGAAGATACCCAAATCATGTAAGCTATTGGCCAACAATCAACAACAACAAAATCTGAATTTTCAGTATACCCGTCCATAGATATAGTCTCTTTAAGATGTTATAATCACATGCAGTTTCGTATCTAAGCCCATGGATTTAAGCCTAACTTACTGGAGTATTAATCAATATATGAATCTACCCAAGAAAACCCAAGAAAGATCAAGAAATATATGTCTAACTTGGATTAAAAAGAAAGCAACCAGATCTGGACACCAAGTAAAACCGTCCACTCTAAGCCCCATTTTCTCAAATTTTTACAACCAAAATCCCCAAAACAAATACTTGGTCTTAGATCTGGAATATAGGTGGTAAAAACTCTACAAATGACAGCAAGAGAAGGGTTTAATTTGTACCTCAAATCAAGCTTTCAAAAGCTTGAAGAAGAACTCCCCAAGAACAATGTTGGGCTGTCCACACCTTGAGCTTCAAGCTTGGATTCCTCCTCTCCTTTGGCCCTTGATCTTACATGCAATGTAAGATCCAAGATCTTCTCCTTCCCAGCTTTAATTTGAGCCCAAGAACTCGAATTTTGGTGGAGAAATGAGGGAGAAAACTAAAAAAGAAGATGGAGATCCATGGATTTTTCATCCATGGAGAAAAGAGCTCCAAGATTTCAAGAGGAAGAAGATGAAGTGGGAGGAAGGGGTGACGCCTATGGGAGGTTATATCCTTGGGAAAATTGCAATATAAACCCCACCAACTCCTCCTAATTGCAACCAAGGCCCACCTATGAATAGTAATCACATTACTAATCATACTTAGCCACTTAATCACCTCTAGCTACAATTATCACAAGTAGCCACTAATGGCATCTCTAATTTCCATCAAGCTCACTAATGATTCACCATCTTGGCTTAATTACTCATTAGGATTTAAGGATGTTACAATCATAAAAACCTCAAAGAGAGTCTCGTCCTCGAGACTCCACTTCTAAGTTGGGTTCGTCGGTCTGTCATAAAAACCTCAAAAGGTTTTTAACCCATAAAAACCTCAAAGAAGGTTTTTACCCAGAAAGTGAAATGATTTGCCATACAGAGAACTGATAAACTAAACTGCGAAAGTACCTGAGAAGAGTCGCGGGTATCTCTCTCGCATAGATGATTCGGTCTCCCATGTCGCCTCCTCAACACCCTGTCGGTGCCATAGGATCTTGACCAAGGGAATCTCCTTGTTCCGAAGCCTCCTGACCGCAAAATCAAGTATCTGCACTGACTCCTCCTCGTACGTCAACTCTAGCTCTATGTCAGGGCTCTCATAGCTGATGATGTGCCGAGGATCGTGCACGTACTTCCTCAAGTTCGACACATGGAATATGGCGTGTATAACCGCCAAACGTGGGGAAGTGCCAGTCTCCTCAAACGTTGGAATTGAGGCTTGTTAGCTTGAGGTGGTTACTCCAGTGCGTGTGTCGTGGCTGTTTAGTTTTTATTACTAATGTTTGAACTCATCAACTAAATGATAGAAAGATGTCTTGAATAGTATAGTTATTTGCATATGCATATAAAATTAATCCCAACAATTCAGATAGATAAATGTATAATTGATGACCTCATAATATGAATGAAGATACAAACACTTGTAGGGACAAATACCAAAATACATGCAACTTATAATAATGATCGTATCAATGGTTTGAGACTTCGAGGTTCTTTACTCGTAGAGATACTTAGCAATAAAGATATGAATATGATGTGTTAATGTGAATTAGATCACACTGGACATAAATAAATGTAAATTGGATTAACATTTACTTTTGACATAATGAATATGATTCATCTTCTTAAAGGGTTTCTTGTTAATTGTAACAATTTAAAAGTCAACAATTAATTCTAATTCAAAGAGGAGAGGAAAGGAAGAGAGAAAGGTTTCTCCACTTTCCCTCTCTCCTATTAGTGGGGGAATCAATCTCTTACATGGTGATTGATTCTCCCCCTCTCCTAGCAGTAGGGGACTGCAGTCTCTTTGCATGGTGATTGATTTCCCTCTTGATTTCTTCCCATTCTGTTTGAAACTGGATTCAATCCTAGACATTCGTTTAAGGAAAGGAGGCTAAATCCTAGCCATCCACTGGCCTATATAAGGTGGCCTTGGTTCCCATTTGAAGAGCATTGAAGCCTTCATATTCTGTAGTCCTTTCTCAGAGGAGATGAAAATAATTTATTTCTTCTTCACCTTAGAGAGAACACATACCCCTCTCCCCCTCTCTCCCCTCAGTGTTGTCCACCACCTTCTCTCCTCCTTGTGGTCTGCTCGATCTCGCAAGGAGAATTATCTTCTTGGTAGAGAAGGAGATGTCATCTCTCAAGTTTATAGGAAGCAGACGAGTCATCATTGTGCTTCGGGTTCAAGCTTTGTTGGATCAGACTCAAGCCAGGATATCTCCTACTTTGGAGGCTATGATCGTGATCATTCTTTAAAGGTATTATTCTTGATCTCATGTGATGAGCGAAATGGTTTTGAAATAGTTTCCGCAATCATGTAGTTTCGTAGTTAGTATTTCACAATAATTTTATTATATAACTACAACGTGGCTCATACTACGAGCTTACATTTTGTCAAATTTGATTTGACGATTTTGATTTCTGTGATGTGTGAGGCTAAAACATCCTTCAGTCGGAGCCATGATCCAGTGTGAGGGTGAGATCGTACCTTGTCAAAGTAGGTTTGCAGTTATGTGCAAGTGTACCTCAGGAGTACTTTTGAACACTTTTCATCCACCTTTACAGTTTAATTGATAGCATCATACTGAGAAATTTCTCATAACGTACCTCTTTTGTGGATCCAACAAGTGTTCAGGAGCAGCCACAACAGTAGCGACTTCATGGTTCTCCGACAGATCTGCACCGGATAAGATGCATATTCTTTGTAGTTTTGTTTACTTTCCTGTTGTACTTTTTGGATACTATTCCGAGAGATGTACTTTTCTTTTGCATTCTGATGTATTTTCTTGTTATGTACATATATCTCAGTGGACATGGACATCGTATATTATCAATGGAAATCTGATGCAGTGTTTCTTTCCTTTGCTCGTTTTTTGTTGCTTGTGTATTTCAAATGTGATCTGACGTGCATGAAAAGATTTGTTAAGTATTGGGATCTTACAAGGGAATTCACACCCCTCGCCCCCGTAAGACACGACCGAGAAAGGATACATAATGTAAAAGAAAAAAAATACGATGTGACGTAGAAATAGAGAATACTCACAAAGCTTCTCAATAATGTACACGCGGGATGCAAGACATGTGTTAAATTATTGGGATATTTACACCCATAATCTTGAGTAGTTTCGTAATTACCTCAGGAACCCTCCATAATCACGAATTACATGAGAAATCCCAGATAAGTGCGTCGTCCTACACCCATAACCATCCCTTATTTTAATCCATTAACTCAACTAAGCCTTTGAGTTAATCGAACACATCCTCGATCTAACAGTTAAAATTAAACCAAAAACAAAAAGAAAAAGAGAAAAACACCCCTTCTCCCACCCTTCCCCCTCCTCGAGGCCAGTTGCTGTCGCCCTCCTCCTCCAGGCCAGCCCCCCCCCCTCCACCTCCCCCCTCCTCCTGGCCAGCCATCGTCGCGCGAGCAGTCGCACTGGCACCCCTTCCCCTACCTCCGTCGTCCCCTTCCCTTGCGTGAGCTACAAAACCATCGACCCTTCCCCTCCTGCCGCGTGAGAGACAGGAGATGCTCCTCCTCCCATTCCTCTCCCCCTGCGCGAGCAACCGCACCAGTCCTTCCCCTCCCATCGCGTGAGCAACAAGAGCTCCTCCTCCTCCCTTCCTCTTCCCTCGCCGGAGCAGCCGCGCCAGCCCTTCCCCTCCCATCATGCGAGCAGCAGGAGCTCCTCCTCCTCCTCCCCTTCCTCTCCCCTCGCCCGAGTAGCCACACCAGCCCTTCCCCTCCCGTGGCGCGAGAAGCAGGTGTTGCTGCTCCTCCCCTTCCTCTCCCTTTGCGCGAGCAGCCACACCAGCACCCTTCCTCTCCTGTCACACGAGTAGCAGTTGTTGCTTCTCGTCACCTTCCCCCTCCCTCCACATTCCCCTCCCTTTGCGCGAGCTGCAGCACCAGCAACCCTTCCCATTCTGTCACACGAGCAGCAGGAGATGCTGCTCCTCCCCTTCCTCTCCCCTCGCACGAGCAGCTGCACCTTGTGTGATAAGTAGCATCAACGACATTGAGATGGAGGAAGATGAAGTGGGAGGTGATGAAGGGAAGGAAAGGAGTGGTATCCCTTGTAAATAAGATGAACTCAAATGTGATTTTATATAACATGTTCTGTCATACTTAACAGAGAAAAAGATGGAAGGTACTCCTCAAAGTTATGTGCGTAATTAAGAAACTACTTAGGGTTACGCTAGTAAGAGTTAAGGATGACTAGAGCTCATGTGTGTAATTCGTGAGTATGATTTCTGGGGTAATTACAAAACTACTCAGAGTTAGGGGTGTAAATATCCTTAAATTATTCCATATGCAACACAATGCGATAAAAATCAAGTTTTAAATAGAAATGATAGTTAGAGAAAATATACTTGGTTAACAATTTTATGCAACTAGTTTTTGAAAGCAAGTATCTTTGTTTTTGAAATTCATATGAATTAAAGAAAAAAAAAAGCAAGTGGGGTCTACACTAAATAAGCATAAAATATAGCAGAATAGTTGCAGCAGTCGGTGCATCGATTACTAGTCTACTCAACCAAATAATGAATTCCATAAAAGAAGTGGAAAGTGTGTTAGACCGGCCATCAAATGAGTTTTTTCCCTGACAGGGCATCCCCATCATCTAATGCCCTATCAGGACATCTGACTTCAATATTTTCCTACCGGGGTATCAATCGACGAACTGTTTGTCGATCAATAAATAAAAATAATAGATAATATTATTTCGGAAATCTTTTTGAATTTTATATTATTAAAAATAATATATAAAAATATTTAGAATTGAGAATCGACAAACCATTTGTCGATTCTAATTCCAAATATTTTTATATATTACTCTTAATAATATAAAATTTAAAAGTTTTCCAGAATAAAATTGATCGGTGAATGGTTTGCCGATCGACGAACCGTTCGTAGATCAATGCTCTGACAAGAAAATCTTGAAGTCAGATGTCCTGACATGACATTTGGGTGATGGGAATGCTATGTCAGGAAAAAAGCTCCCATCAAATAACACACTTTGAATGTCCAATTATAACAAAGCAAGTAAAGCAAATGCATAAAAAAACTAAGCTATAACAAATATTCAAATATCTTATTTTGGATTCTTCTCTCCCTTGTATACTAACTCAAAGGGCCACTTGCAAGGGTTTGATATAGACAAGTATAAGATATATGAAGAGTAAAAAGTAAAATAGTAAAATGTAAATAAATGTGGATCAGAAGCAAGTAAATAAAATCAAATGCAATCAAATGATCTAAGCTAGCGTTCTCCAAACAAAACAATTCTTTTATTGTGCTTCCACAACAACAATGTCAAATTTTTGATATGCTTGAATCAAGTTGTGTTAATTATGAATTTTTATCGATGTCTTTAAACCCATATAAAAGTATAATAAAAATAAAACTATATTTTTTTATACGCGTATTGGTGTGCGAGTAGTAGTTATATAAACGCATATTAAATTCTACATCTTTTATTCTTTTTGACTTAGATATTCTACTTTTATATCTTAATTTTAATGTATATGTATTTTGTATTGATTTTATGTATTGTTTAAGTTGTTATATGTTACGTGTTTTTTATGATTTTTATATGGGTTTTTATCAGTTCCGTCCCTCTGAGATATCGCAATATCAGTTATGCTCCTATCTTTTTGGTAATATCAATTGTGCCCCTCACTTCTTGTCGTTCTATCAGTTTTTCCCCTTTGGGTTAGTTGGCGACCATCCACAGTGCATACTGACGTTACCTTTGAGGACATAAGCGGAATTATTTTTTTTAAAAAAAGTTCAATGGTCATTTGAAACCCTCTTCCTCACTCTTCTTCTTCCTCCTCTTCCCTCATCCTCTTCCTCCTCCTCCAACCTCCTCCTCCTCCCTCTCCGCCCGGAACTCCTCCCCCACCCCCGGCCTGCCCTCTTCGTCCGCCCCAACCTGCCCCCTCCTCCGCCCCGACCTCCCCCCGCCCCCTGCCCTGACCTCCCCCCACCCCCTGCCGCCCTGACCTCCCCCCACCCATGTCGCCCCTTCGCCCCGACCTCCCCCCACCCCCTGCCGTCCCTCTACCCCGACCTCCCCCCACCCCCTGCCGCTCCTCCGCCCCGACCTCCCCCCACCCCCTGCCGCCCCTCCGCCCCAGCCTCCCTGCCGCCCCGACCTCCTCCCACCCCCTGCCGCCCCTCCGCCCCAACCTCCCTGCCGCCCCGACCTCCCCCCACCCCTTGTCGCCCCTCCGCTCTGACCTCCCCCCATCCCCTGCCTTCCCGACCTCCCCCACCCCCTGCCGCCCCTCCGCCCCCGACCTCCCCCAACCCCATGCCGCCCCTCCGCCCCAGCCTACCCCTCCCCCCGGCCTACGCCATCCCAGAGCCTCCTCCTCCCCCGCGCCTCTTCCTGCCCCCGTCGCCCCTACGCCCAGGTTGCCCCCTGCCAGCCGTCGTCGAGAACCTGGAGAGGAAGGGCTGAAACATGAGGGCTTTCATTATTTTTTAAGTTAAGATAAGTTTTTTTACTAATTGATTCGTAAAAATTCATAAAAAAATTCAATAAAATTCACCGTTTCATTTGTAATGAGTGATATATCCGTGAAAATGCAAAAATTTTAGAGATTCGATGGATGCATGAAGGTGCCACTAAGAGAGAGAAATTATGAAGAGAAAGGAAGAAGAACAAATGGAGGAGGAAGAAGATGAAGAAGAAGTCTGGACAATAATACCCCTCTTAACTACACCAAGGTTTGAAAAAATCATGGTTAAGTCAACTCATTAATGGTCAATCTGATGGAAGGGCACAACTGATAACGGAGAAAGAAGTGAGGGGCACAACTGATATTACCAAAAAGAAAAGGGCATAACTGAAATTGTGATATCTCAAAGGGGCACAAGTGATAAAAACCCTTTTTATATATTTTTAACATTTTTATTTTATTATTATGTATTTTTATTGAGATTTTAGTGAATTTTAGTCGTTTTTCTAATTTTTATTTATTTTATAAAGATTTTATATTATTTTTAGAGTTTTATTTTTTATGAAATGTAACAAAGCTATAAAATCAATTACAATGAAGATATTATTGAGCAAATTTTTTCCGATATATAAAATTTTCAAGATTTTAATTTTTTTTGATTTTTTATATTAAAAGAACTCTTTTTTCTTTTATTGTATTCATTTTTTAAATTAAAAATATCAAGAATGAATTTTTAGTTTTAATTCTGTGCTAAGTCCATTATAAATATTTAGGGGATTTTAACTATTTATATTCTATTTTATATAATTTATTCTAGTATTTAGCTTATTTTATTTATTTAGAGTAACGTAAATATTAATTGTGGTTAGGAATCTTGTTGTAATTAGGTAAAATGATGATGCATTTATGACAATAATTTCAAAAATTTTCAAAATTACTTTGAATTATAAGAATTAAATTAGCACTATAATGTTGTTTAGATGTTTCAGATTTAAGAAAGACTTCTATTTTATATTTAACTCAGTTAAAAATATATGTTCTTGTATTACTTATACATATTTAGAAGATACTTTTGCATTTTACAACTCTTGAGTATGGAGGGTTTTTTTAACCTGAAAAGAGAAATATAAAGGAACCTAATATATCAAGGTTTGAATTATTATGATTTGATGCCAATAAAGAAATATAGAATAACATTTCGCAGTTATCAAACATTTAACCTATTTCAATGCTTAGAAAATAAATACGCGAGATAAAAATATTACAATTTACCACGTGATTTCAATGGGAATTCCAAGTAATGTAAATTTTGAGATTACTCCTTAGCTAGACGCTATTGCTTAACTTCTTCAAGAATTAACTGTTAAATCTAAAAAAGTTCCTTTCAACTGATTCCATGAGATCTGTGATTCTTCCATAGAAAGAAGGATCCAATACTTTGATTGTCTTCTTCTCACAAGTAAAGATTCTTCTTCTCAATTGCTAATGGTGTATCTTTTGCTAATGGTGTATCTTTCAGATCAAAGCTATGGTATTGTGGTGCCTCGCTCCCCCCACGAGACGAGGGATGTGGGTGCCACATTGTCTCGAACAACTCATTTAACTACACAGATATGGATACCCAACAATAATCACAATGAGAACAAACAATCACCGTTCGGAACAAAACAAAGAAGAATATACAATATCTCAATATATCAATATCCCTTGTACTATTTACAATGCACAGTTCCAATACAAATACAAGGTTCCAAAAAGGTACGATTTTGAGGAAACATGCAACACGATTTCACGTTTCTCAAATAAGAAAGTACAACATGTTACAACATTAGCTAAATGAATAAGGAAACTAAAGATTGAATCTTCTAAATCTTGCATGTCATCGATCAATGCATCCATGCCTACATATCCTAATTGTAGTAACATGTAAACCTGAAACCTGATTTGAAACCAAGGGGTACAAAGGATGAATCAAGTGATCTAATAACACAGAATGACATATAGCCATCATATATATGAAAAGGAAAAGCAAGCATGATAGCATCCCGTGGATAATCATATATATTATATATATAGAGGGCATATCCAGAGAGCCCTGTGCCCATTTGGGTTATGGTGAGCACCAAATGTGGGCTCGCCACGTGTATGTGTTGGTTCTATTTGGAAGGGGACGGTTTGGGCAATAACAATGTGGTTTGCATTATTAACATAATAAGAATTCGAGTTAAATCATTTCTTTAAAAATAGGTGGTCGGTTTTGGAAGGATATTAATACGTTTGAGCCTATTTTATTTCCAATTATATCGAGTCCTTAAAAAAAGGAAGGCGGTTTTGGAAAGATACATTTAAATCATTAATTTCGTACCGAAGAAATACTCATTGTACATTTGATCAGTAATGTAAATAATGTACTTAAGTAATTATGTGTTATGAGATCAGTAATACTGAAACAATTGTCAGTATTTTACATCTGTAATATTACATTTACAGAGATCAGTAATTCATTAATGTTACTCAAGTAATACATATTCTGTTCTCAAGTAACTATTGTTGTGAGATCAGTAATTAAGTATGTGAATTACTAATATCGATATAATAAGTATTGATTACAAATGTCCATTTTACTGAAGTCATTTTGACTGTTACTTATGTTATAGTTACTTAATACTTTGAGTCTTATGTTATAGTTACTTAATACTTTGAGTCTTACTTAAGCACCTCTTATTTACTTATATAACATTTTTAATTACTTATAATGTATCGAGTGTTACTGATAGCATTACATAAGTTACTGATCACGTGATTTTTTATACTTATTCCAATTTACTTATTCCATTACCTTCTTTTGCCTACAATTTATTGCATGTTACTGATGCTTCTATATATCTTACTTGTTTTATTCTTTGTTTTGAATTACTATCGAATCACACCTTCTTTACTTATGTAGCCTATTTAATTACTTGTAATACGTCAAGTGTTAGTGAAAGTCACACATAAATTACTTAATTATAGTTATATGGTGAATATCCAAATTTCAACTGTCTTCTAGTCCATTTAGATGATGTTGTTTTGCTCTCGCTCCTCGGCATAATAGCAGCTTCTTCAAGATACCAAATTGATGCTTTGTTCTGCAAGAAACAATAAGTTAATTTATATCTGTGAATAGTAAGAATTGTATAAAAAAAGTAACTCAGCAATATACGCGCTTAAATAAGAATCATTCAATGACAAGTAACTTCTAATGAATTGTTAGTAACATTTGTTATATGACAAGTAACTTGTAATAAATTGTTAGTAAGTCAGCAATATACTCGCTTCAGTAAGAATCATTCAATGACAAGTAACTTGTAATGAATTGTTGGTAACATTTGTTATATGACAAGTAACTTGTAATAAACTGTTAGTAAGTCAGCAATATACTCGCTTCAGTAAGAATCATTCAATGACAAGTAACTTGTAGAATTTTTATCAGTAATAATGACTATAAGAGTAGTAACTTATTATATCTTCAAAATAACACAAGGAAGTATAATGACTATAAGAATCAGTAACTTTTACTTCTATATCAGTAACTAATAGCAAAGGACAAGTAAATATTTAAATTACTCAGGTAACTTGTAGCATTTTCATCAGTAATAATGACTATAAGAGCAGTAACTTAGTATACCTTCAAAATAACACACGAAAAAGTAACAATTCTGTTAGCATTAGTAACATAAAATATCTTATAAGTAAATTAAGTAAATACATCAGTAACTCCGTATATCTTATTATATGAAATCAAAATACAATCGATAAAAAATAAATTATTACTACAGATCATGTATCAAACTGAATAAAATTGATATTATGAACACCAATTTCTCATTTTTCAATCATACTTCTCGAAAAAAATATTGCTTACGATAGAAAATATGAAATTTCATAAGCGATCAAATAATAAAATCATGAAACGATGAAATAGAAAAAAATATCATTAAAACAACGAAATTGTGATAGAAATAAGCGATCAAATCATGAAACGAATCACATACCTCTTTTCTTGCGTTGAAACGAAAAAAGTCCTTTGCGTTGGAATGAGTCGATAGTTTTAGCAATCATATACGTGTGCCTTGCCTTTCCAAAAATGTAACGCTATTTTTAGAAAAGTTTAAATTTCCGATTTTGTTTTATTTCCATACGAAAATTAGTTCCTATTTTTTGGGGATTGAATCTTGTAGATGGACGGCTACAATTGGGTGCTCAAAAAAACCTAAATGAGCACAGTGCTCTCTGGATAAATTCCCTATATATATTTGTATATATATGCGGGTAAGTAATTATATGCAACAATGTGTAAATAACTCAATTTAATTGCAATAGTAGATATCCACCTCAACAATATTAACTAACATTTTAGAAAAGTATACGATATGATCCAAAAAAAGTGTAAGTAGAAGTATAACTACTAAAGGGTATGAGAAGAAATGATAATATAAAACTACACTACTATTTAAAAGGTTTAGATGTATGCTTACAAGATATATAATTGTATTCTCTACGTAAGTTACCAACATGATCCCCACATTTTTAAAGTCAAGAATGGTCCAACTTACTCATATCACGTGCTAGGGATTCAACATATTGTTTACCTATGATCATATATTATTTGCATTAGTAGATTTACTTGAATCAAGATCATAAAAGCACTTATTTATCGCTATCACTTTGTCATTTGTTTCCAATCTCATTTGATTTGGATAGTAGGTGGTTTATGACATAACCTCACAACCAAAGAAGGTTACACCCTAAGACCACTTCCCTGAAACAAACAAGGATAGTAGCTCGGGTTGTCAAACTCCAAAATAACAGTACACTCACGATGGTACTAGATCAAGTACATGACAAGAGAGGTTCCTGCTCAACGTGTGCCAGGGTCGGCAATGCATGGCAAAAAATCTCCACTCTCAAGTGCATGTGTCCCATAGGGCACTTCACCTAGAGAAGAAAACGTGATACCACGTGTCATCCGCTTCCATACAGCTTACCCGCGATGTGAAATCTACTACGGAGGAAGCACCAAAAACTGAAAAGCGACCACTCAACAAAGTGTAATGGGAAGCTTACCACTAAAATCCATCCGAACCACATAAGCGTATGCTCTCTTCTGTATCATTTCATCGAACCCCATGAATTATTTTCCTTTAACTTGAGGTTAAGATGTGACATATTACATGCGATTCATGTTCTCTCAAATAGAAGGATTATATGCATAAGCTTCTCTTCATGGGAGACATCCTCACTCCTAACAAGCATCTAACAAACCCATGAGATATATTCGTCATCAATGATCAATAGATACTTGCCCTAGATAACGGGTAAATACACTCATGGATTTGTTGACGAATCACGACGTCAAGCTTCATACGTAATCTCATCCTAACTTAGTAGTCATTTCTATGAAAAATTAATCCCATGGGGGGGCATGTTCTCCCCCCCCCCCAACCCCCCAATAGGAAGTACTGGTTTCACCCCTGCTGGCCTTCTTCACCTTTTCCTTCAAGTTATTTTGGTTGTTGTCACCTCCTTCCTCTACATCGAGCATCGTGTCGAACTTGACATCAAATTTCTCTTTCATCTTATACTACACGGGAACAATAATAGAGACGGTCAACCATTAAAAGGTGTGGGAGAAAGTGAGGGAGGAAACAACAACGACGCTTAGTCGGGAGGAGTAAAAGTTGGAGGACTTGGAGGGTAACATCCATGCCCTGTTTGGTTGGAGAATAGGCCTTGGAATAAGGGGCCAATTCTCCTCCCGACACGGTTCCCAGTGGTATGACTATTCCCCATTATTCCATCTTATTTCACTCTTATTCCTATCTTTATCCCACCTTACCTACCTTTATTTCACCTTATTCTCCTTATTCTTATCCTCCAGCCGAACGAAGAATAGACCCTTATTTCCCTTATTCTCCATCCTTATCCCTGCTTATTCTCCTACCGAACGGGCCCTCAATGATTTTAGCGGAGTAAAGGTGTGTAAAGGGCCGCTACGGGAAGGGGTTGTCACAAGTCAGAGTTCAGAAGGGAAATAACTCAACAAGGCAGGCTAATGTGGATTTTTTGTGACTTAATCGATATTTTTCTTGAACATAAACAATTCATTCACTCTGAAAATACATTATACAAGGGGAATGAATATATTGGTGCCGTTCAAATATCCCTATTGACTTTATAAAAAGAAGCTAAATAATGAACAAGATCCACATATTTGATTAAGTTATCACCAGGGACTATTTGTCTAACAATTGACAAATTGTGCAATTATGAAATAGAAAGAGATCCGAATATCATTGATGATGATTGGAGGAGCGCAAGCATAAAATTTCCAAAATAAAAAGGCACACAACAACGAAACACCCTCACCCGCCCGTCCCCACCAGCGGGAGAAATATCGGAGCTCGCGGCTCAAATTTCACTCCCCGAGGATTGCCTCTGATGACGTCTGCACGCATTGCCACTGTCGTCTTCGACGAGCAGGAACCGGCTGCGCAAATTAGCGGCGACCATGGCCACTTCGCTTCACGTTTCCGCTTCTCCTGTGCCTTTCTTCTGTGCTACCAAGAGAACTCTCCGCCGCCCGTCCATCGTGCCCTTCTCCACTCGCTCCTCCTCTCTCCCGTTACCCTCGTTCGTAAGTCTTCTTGTCTTCTTCTGTTCGTGTTCTTGATTTCCGCTTCCTCCCTTCTTTTACTTTCCACTGTCTCTCTGCGGATTCACTCGATATGTCTCGCTCCTGCTTCTGTAAAATTAACGGGCGACTTGTGACATCTTGTTTAGATATCCCATCAACATATGTGCTTTTCATAGCTTCTCAGACATCGTTGCCATCGTTAAAAGGTTTTTTAAATACTAACAAGTTGAAATCTTTATTAATTTTTAACAGCTATTTAGGACTGTCTGCATAACTTTTATGAAATGCTTTGAGAATTATTTGTGTTACATGATGCAGTTATTGTGGAAGTTGTCCAAAAACACAACAAAGTTTGATCTGTTAGGCGATCTCGATCTCTTGTTGTAGGAGGATGTATTACCATAGTCTCTAATGCAGCAATGTTGATGAGAAAAAAAATGCTCCGAAATCGTATATGCTTTTATCCCATCTTTCAAATTAGTTGTGCAACAGGCCTATTTACCCTTCTTATTTGCTCCTCCGCTACCAAGATTAGCATATCAAGTTGTTATTAGTTGTTACTTGTTGTAAAAATACACCTATCATGTTCGAAGGCTGCATATGACTAAGTTTGTGAAGTGAATCATATGGTTAAAAGAGGTTAAAAATGTGCATACCATGGTAGAATCGTGTATCTTGTACTATAAATCAATATTATCATAGAACTGTGTGTACCGCAAGCTTGTTTCAAAATATAGGATTATGTGCACCAGAGTGTAAAGTTGAAAGAATCTGAAAGCGGATGTTATTATTGTTGATGAAAAAAAGGTTGTGAAACCCTCTAGTTATAGATTATAGAGGAACTTTACAATAGTAATGCTATGAAGAAAAGTAACAATCTATAAACTAATAGAAATGATTTGAAACAAATCTCTAACAAATAACATATTTCTAATCAAGATAGTATTTGGAATAATAAGTTCTTCTGGTACTTTCCTCAAGCTAGAGCAGACAATGCTATGGTATGGACAAAGAAGTAGTTCATTTCTCTCGTGATATATTTACTAGTGGAAGGAGTATGCATCTGTGGTGTAGTGCTAATCCTCATTCAGTGTGGAGAGTGAGCACATATTTGTGGTTGATGGAGAATAAAGAAGAGTCACCAAACAATATTATGGTGAAATGTCAACCATATCTTTTAAAGAAGAAATAGTGTGGACGCAAGGCTATCTCCACCTTAGCAAGTAGAAGTGGTAGCAATCTTATATATCCCTGAAGAGTAGTAAAGTAGCGGAGTGTCTGTCACCAAGTTGTCCTATTACTCAGGGGAAATTCAAGAGAATTTGGCTTTCTTCCTTGGAAGTCTCGAAGAATTGTGTTTCCCTTCCTATGATAACTTTAAACATGAGTGGCTTTTCAACATGGGGACCTCAAAGAAAATGAGTTTTATTTTTATGGGATAACCTCAAAGAGAATCTTTTATTAAAAATCCTAAAAAAAGGATTCCGTCTCATGTAATGACCTTAAACAACACATAGAATGCACATATAAAGGGGGCGTATAGGTTAAAATCCTGGGGCAGGCACCTATATGTGTTTCCCCCTCTTATTTCAAAAATAAATAAATAAAGGGGTGCATACAAACTGGGACGCCGACCCTTTTACTTTGAAAAAACACAGAAAATTCCACGCTAAGAGTGGATTTCAAGTAAAAGTGGCAGGCCTTGCTCCAGTTCTCTCTCTTTCTTTCATACTACTAAAATTAAAACTGACAAAATCTGGCCTTTTGGTGAACAAGTTAAAAATCAACTTGTTTCCTCTCTCTTCCTTTCTCGCAATCCCAGTTCCTTTTCTTTTCTTTGTTTTTTAATCATAGAAAAACTATTTGAAAAAAAACAATGACAAATGCGACACAAGTGCAATATAATCAAGAAAGGAACTCAAATGACAAACTTAAAATAATGAAAAATGTAAAATCCTTAAATGAACTCTAATGGGTTTAGTTGTAGATAGAGACGTTATAGATGGTGCTTATGAGGTGATATCTATCATTACATCTATTCAAAAGGAAGCTAATGACATACAACATTTGTCACATTAGTTGTAGATAGAGATGTTTAGTTGTATAGAACTTTACCTCCCACCTCTCACGAGGCGATATCTATCATTAGAACATCCATTCAATGTAAAGCTAATGACAACAAAAAAGAAAAAAGAAGAGCAACCATCTTCTACAACTGTTGTTTAAGAAGCCAACATCTCCCTCAATTAATCAATATCAACACAATTGTCACAGCAAGTAGCTTTCCCGGACCTCCCCCACACAAAGCTGTCGTTGCTCCCCTACAAGTGCTGCAGCTGCCTCCTCCCCTACTAACATAACTTTTCCCCATGTCAAAGTCACAACCACCATCTCCCTCACCAGTGCAACCCCCTTTCCCAGACCATCCACCACCTCCTCTCCAATTCGCCACCACCGTCATTCATCCCTCACCATCGCCATCTCAAGTCTCGACACTGCCTGATCGAGGTCGCTCATCGCTAGTTAAAACATAACATCATTGATAACCACCACCATCGCCATACTCGTTGCAGCCATCACTCCATCGATACTCCACGTAGGTGAAGCCACTTTCCTCGTCGCTAAAGCATGCACGAGCCATCCGAGTTTCAAAACCAGCTACGCCTTAATTTCCATTGTTTCACCTTATCATCAAGGAGTGCCATCGCTCGTCGCCACCACATGTCTCCAAAGACTTGCCACTTGCAAATGTCGAAGGCCGACCTAGGCGTCATCGTGCTTGCGTCGAGGAAGACTATTGCCAACGCCATATCCTCCTTGACCATTGCGTCTGCTGCATCTACTATCGCCTGCCTCGCTTGGGCATCATCAATGGAAACCTCTCCCTACGAATCGATACCTATGTTGTCATGATAGGGAGATACCCTAGCCGAAGATGATTTATCTCCACCAGGCTTCTTATCCCAAAGAAAAAAGGGGGATATGACTATTATGGGAGAGATTACCAGATTATGGAAATTACGAATTATTGAGTTTAGAGTACCCCTCCACAATTATCTTCTTTTTCCTCCCATTTCTTGAGTGATTATACCCCTCATCTATAATATTTTCTCATTGCACATATTCTCTCTTCTCGACTCATCCCCAAATTCTATTTGCATAAAGTTGCATCCGAATGTCATAAAGAATAAGTGAAGGGTAGGACAATTTTGATATGCCCCCTAATTCACACAAATTACAAAAAAATATTGAAAGATGGAAAATATAGCAACAATTTAGTGGGAAAATAAGAAGATCAAGCAACTTTAAGACTTCTTGTGACATATTCCATGATCAACCAACTCATTAGAAGATGGGTTTTCAAAGTGGAGGAGAATTGATGTAATCATGAATTATGGTTTCGACTCAATTAGGGTTCCACAAATTTATTGGCATGTGTTTTATTTTAATTTGGTCCAAAGAAATTATGATAAATTTACGATCTCAATATTTTAGGGTCCCTTAGGTGGTTAAATTAGAGGAGTTTATATGATTGAATTACTAATCTTTGCTGGAGAGAATGAGGAGAGGGCCTGAAAGAAGAGGTGCAATGGGTTTCGGGAGGAAAGGAGCGACACGTTGCGGAAGGAGGTTTGAGAGTGGAAGTAAGGGCCATCGTTTTTGTGGGGGTTTTGGCGGAGGAGGAGAGACATGCTTCAGATGGAGAAGGTACCAAGGTTGTGATGGCTTGCGCTGGAATGATAATGTTAATACCTCTATAAACACGGGGGAAGGCATTATCGTCAGTCCAACAGAGGCGTTTGCGTGTAACTAGGCTGATGTCATGGGAATTCTAGTTTTTTTGATGCAGTAAGGCTGGCCACATGGCCTAGGCTTGCCCATCCACATCATCGATTTTCTTGCAATGCAATCGACGAGTCATCTTCGACAATATTTCTTGTTGCAGGGCTCATACTGAATGAGGGATCACTTTTTGGAGTCTGGTTATATGAAGTATGAAGTAAAAGGTTATAGAAAAACATCATTAATCAATGATGTTATGACCAGATATGGGTCTGCGGAATAATTGAGATGTGTAAAGAAGCGAGTTGGCTGTGCTCATGTAGACGACGTTGACATGGATGCGATATGGCTGAATGATAGTTTTCTTTGCACACGTGGTTTGTCCATCAACAGGGTTATAGGAGATCCTCAAGGGGTTGGAGTGTGCATTGAAATTAATTGTTTGGTGTCACCCTAGGTTCATGGATGTGCTTTGAAGATGGCCGTCCTGCAGGGCTTGGATTTTGGGTGTCCATTTGGATTATCAGAGTTTGGGGGTGGTGAAAGAAGTTTTTTCTCTAGTTGGTGAAGCGATGGAATTCTTAAAATGTTGTGCGAGAGGGGGAAAGCTTGGGGATGATGGTCTTGATGGAGGGACCTGCTCTAAAGATGCTTGCTAGGTTGGAGATGAAGATCAACCATGCAGTTGTTTCATTGTGGATTGAAACAGTGACCGGCGACATGGAGCGTCAACTGAATGGTATTAAGGCAACCCTAATGATGATGAGAATCTCTCCAGCGAGATCTCAGGAGAAATTTGAGGAGGCACAACTAGAGGTTTGCATCGGAAGTTTTGGGTTGCAGGGAGTTGAGTTGCCAGGAACCCTACTCAACCACAATTCTGAAGAGATCTCTAACGTGACATCTACATGTGATAGATCCGGGTTGAAATCTGGATCTGATTTGAGCCTTCTTATTACTTTTGCTTGCGAAGCCCAACTCGGAAGCAAATCTTGAAGGCCTTGCTAAAGGGCTTTCGAGTCTCAATGTAATGGGTTTAGGGTGGATGAAGATGACTTCGATTCTTTCGATGGACCTGCTCCCATGCATGAAGTTGATTCTTAAGAAATGAGGATGCTGAGGGCATGCGATCGTACTCTCATAGGCAACTCTTCTTTCGAGTGAAGCGATGAGCCTCATGGGTAGGACGTTTAATGGTGGCCCTAGGGTTGTGACAATCCAAAGGTAGGTGGCAGTGGGCAAAAGGTCATCTAGCATTGGCTACCTGAAAACACATATTCAGAATAAGGATTTGCTTGTTTTATTGCATAAAAAGAGGTTTGACACCCTAAGTTGGGAACCATGGCCTCAAAGAATGATTCGAGCGAGGCCGAAGCTCAAACGAGCAATGATGGGGGCTTCCCTCCCCCTGCTGCTAGGTATGTGAAGTACCCGGGTAACAAGGAGATACTAAAGCTTGAGCGCGAACAAGTGTCTGGGAGTGAGGAAGCCAGCGTTGGAGCGATTTTACAAAAGGGAGCCAATCAGAGCATCCCTTTTTTATGGTTAACGTGGCAATGTGCGTTGGGGTGCATTTAGCGGGGTTGGTCCACTTGATTGCTCAACAAAGATGGCGTTGTGGAACGTGAGAGGTCTTGGTCCGATCGGGAAAGGGGTAGCATTGGGGGCATTATTTGATTCCTGACAGGTGGACATTGTGTGTATGCAGGAGACTAATATTGATCAAGATTAAGATTGATCGATGGGACGGTAGGAAACGGAGGCCCGCCTTTGGTCAGCATGTCTCAGAGTTTAGGGTCGTGGAGGTGTATGGAAGTGCTGGTTGGGGTTTTGTGATGGGTATGAACCACAACGTTTTTAAGTGGGTGGTTGAGATCATTTACATCAGATCTACAGTGGTTCTTGAACGTGTTCTTGGATTGGGCAAAGTTGGTGGTGACTTCAATTTATAGTCAGTCTGCAGTTTCTTTGAATATCGAGCTTTGGACGAGTTACAAGAAATTCATTCTAGATTTGATGGAATGGCTTGGCTTTTCGAGGTTGTCTTTAATGTCACGCTTGTGTCGGGTGATCATCAAGTGCTAGGGGTGGTAGATATGGGTTCTTGTTACTTTGCAGAGAACTGGAACGAGAGGTCATGGATGCATCGGAAAACAAGTGTATGCAGAGGAAGTCCGCAAGACAACTTTCTTTTCTAGATTAAGGTGCTAGATCTTTTCCCCTTGGTGCTGGTTCGGTCTTTTATTGCTCTCGCTCATATCATACACCCTTGTGTTTCGATAGTGGTAAGGGGAGCCATCCATCATCGTCTTTTAGGTTCGAGTGGTCGTGGATTTTGGAGGTCGGATTTTGATGGACAATGTGACGAGGCATAAGTCTCTAATGCAATGGGAATTGAGACGTGCATTTGCACTTAAGGAGCGATTCCGACTAGATGGATTGGAGGATGAACAAGATATGGACAATGATTAACTTCTTTGTTGCAACACCTTGCAGAAGATCACTAAGGAAGAAGATTAAAAGAGGGAGGTGGATTGGAGGCAAAAATTGAGACAAAGTGGTTGAAGGAGGGAGACAACCCTGGATCTTTTTCATGCCACGGCTAGCGGAAGGTGCTAGAGAAACCTCATCCATTCCGTAAAGGTTAGTAGTGAGATGTTTCATGGGAAAAATACGATGACTAAAGCAATTACGTGACACTTTAAGTCCATTAATAGACGGCTTGCAACATTTTGGAGTAGATGGCTTAGGCATGGGGGTGATACAGACTTCCGTGCACATAGCAGAGGCCTTGACCGTGCAATTTGTTTTATAGGAGGTGCACAAAATGATGTTTTATGCTTGAATACAGATGGATGCCCTGGTCCGGACGGTTTCCCCGTTCTCTTCTTTAAAGAGTTTTAGGATGTGGTAGCAGTTATATGAAATATTACTTATGTCCTTTTCTTTTATATATTATTTCCTTTTCTCTATGTATTTCCCATTTTATTCTTTTTCTCTCCAGGGTTTCTCTTCTATATAAAAGAGCCCTATGACCTCTAAATAAACAACTCATTTCATTTCTTTCCACATAGTATCAGGATAACGGTCTTGAACCAATGCTTTAACATCCTCCTGATACCCTAAAACCCCACCCGCCAACCTCCTTCTCCCTCGGACCTTACGAACAACCTTCGTTCTTCTTCGGTCACCACTTGCCCTTCCACAAACTCTCTCGGGGTCTGCACCCGCTCCTCTGTGTCTGCACCTGCTCCAGTGGGACCCTGGCTAATGCAGGACCCCCTCAGGTTCTGCATTTGCCTCGATGGTGCCCATCAACCACCACGGGAGTCCGGTAATGTACAACAACCACCAAGGTTGCAGAAGTCGATAGTCGGTACTCGATCGGCCGAGTCACTAAGTCGACAGTCGGACGACTAATCAGATTTAGTCGGGCATTAGTCGGTTTCGAATTTTTTTATTATTGTAAATATATAAATTATTTTTTTATACATATACTCTCATAAATTTGCACAGATTTAGTAATTTTCAATTTTGTAAGAGCTAAAAAAAGAAGCAATTGAAGGAAAAGAAGAAAAAAAGAAGCAAGTTAAGAACAAATGTTAGCTAAATAACACGAGCTAATGTTAGCTCCATTTCATGTTAAAAGAACCAAATGGATGGTTTAGTTAAGAATATTTGAATACATGAAGTATTTGAACTGAAACTCTTAAAATATAGATCTTAGTTGCCTTTTAGACCTAAATATATGGAATTATTTGGATTTTCTAGGGCAAGCGCTTGCCATTTTAGAAACTTCAGATGTTGCAGATCATGCAATCTAGAAGCTGAAGAGTGAAGAAAGAGATTTTGATCCTACCAAATGGACGGTATTGGATGACTTTATTTAACTGACATTGACTCGACATATTGGTCTGTTATAAGATTAAAAGGAAGATCTATTCATGCAGACATCCCTGCATTACAAATAAACAAAGTCGAGTCCTAAAGAACGAGATCTTTATGATTGTTTGGAGTGTCTGTCTTCATTGAATTTTGAAGAGTTCACCAAACACAGAGCATGTAGTAATTGAAAAAAAATCATGTCCACCAAGTTATCCTCCACGATATTATAAAAAATTGAAAATGGAAACCCTAACTTTTAGGTCGACGATGCTAGTTGGAGATGGAGGAGAGGAATTCCGAGTTGGCTGGAGCTAGAGGATCGCAATGCTGGCCGGAGCGATTGAAAAAGGTGCGACGATTGGAGGAGGTGCAACGATCGCTTGGAGAGAGTTTCGAAGAGAGCTGGTATCAGGTTTCGAAGAGAGCGTGATATTTCGAAGAGGCGGACAATAACCTAAATCCTCAACAATTAGAGAGTTTCGAAGAGAGCTGGTATCAGGTTTCGAAGAGAGCGTGATATTTCGAAGAGGCGGACAATAACCTAAATCCTCAACAATTGGGTATCCAGATCCACTTGCAAAACTCATCTGATTAGCCGTACGACTAAGCCGACTAGTCGGTCCGACTAGTCGCTCTACCCGACTAAGGGCCGACTGTCCCTCGTCGAGTTGACCAGGCCACCGAGTCGATTAATCTGACCGATTAGTCAGCCTAGTCAGCTAGTTTTTACAAGCTTGGCAGCCACCACATGTCACTATTTTGCTTCAAAAAGCATGCCAAATGCGCGACTGTTGCTGGGGGTATACTTGTGGTCATTCACATACCTTTCGAGTCCCATGAGACTATTCTCAGTGTTCTCTCGCACTGTTTTTGGTGCAGTTCGAGTCGGATTAGGTCATCTGAATCTAATTCGTCTGCTCGAGAGCACCGCATCAAATGATGGGAAAGATTGTGTTCTAAGTCTGCACACACAACCTATTCCCTACATGATTGTGTAGACCAAACCAACCGTTCTATTACCTGGTCGTGTCCTTCCTGTCTCCTTTATTCGTTATAGCAAGATGCAAGGTTAATGTGCCTAAATCTCCGTCTTCTAGGACATTCAAAGGCCCCTTTCCTGTCATCAAGAGTGATGGGACCAACTATGAACTATGAGAGATGCAGTTCTTGAGTATCATGGAGAGCAACAACAAATAATACATTCTGATGAAACTCCAGCACACTGACAAGACTGGAGCAAACACTTCATGGAAGCAAGATAATGCATGGGCAGGTGTTAGGCTCTCCATCACTTGTACATTGGAGATAACCAACAATGTCCTACATCAATCTGCAACAAAGGTGGCGTAGGATATTCTTGCCACCACATATTCCTATACGACTTACAATACGAAGCTTCTCCAGCTTTACTATAATATCTTCAGTTCGAAGCAGGATGATTACCCTCTCCATGCGTTCTACTCCAGCTCAAAAAGGCATGTTCAAGAAGCTTCATAGCTACATGCCTCTGAATGATAGTCTTAATCAACAATGATCTATAGGAACACCATAATGGTGGGTATTTTTCATGCGGTTTTTGATCCCCAACTCCGACCTCTACTATAACATTATATTCTGGCAAAGGAGGTTAGGCTCGGTTTAAAGGACATGGTGTTTACGATAGAGAAGCGATCGTTCTCGCTCTCAATGCACATACTAGAACCGTATAAGGCACTCTGAGGACACATGCTATAAGAAACATGGTCGCTCTACATTTGCTCGTGGTGTTGAGTTGTTTGAGCCTATTTCTACTTTTGCTGGTCAAAAGTATGATGATATCGTCTCCCATCCGAGGGAAACATGGGCCTTTAAGATGTTACTGCTAGTATTTCATTACCCTCATTTGACATTACTGCATTCGCGAGCTCCTCGGGTACGTATCGCGTTGATATTTCATAGATCATGGACTCTGAAGCATCTCATCATCTCTGTGGTGACAATGAATAATCAAAGCATACATTATCATTCCTCTAGGTTGATATGTGTTGAGAGGAAAGAATGAATTGCATTATTGAGAGGCCCTAGAGTTCTTTTATATAAGAGAGAAACCTGTTAGGCAAATTACAAGAAGAAAACAAAGAAAATAAAAATTACATAAATAATATAAAAGATAACTAATATCTCAACACTCCCCCTCAAGCTGGAGTGTAGATATCAATCAAGCTCAACTTGGAGCAGCATCTCTGGTAAAGCCCTCTGGCTAAGGCCTTAGTAAGTACATCTGTCGTATGGTCTTCAGAGCTGACGTGAGTAGTGGCGATGAGACCCTTCTGTATCATGTCACGAGCGTAGTGACAATCCACCTCTATGTGCTTGGTCCTCTCATGAAAGGTTGGGTTATTTGCAATGAACAGAGCAACCTGGTTGTCACATTGGAGGTGCATGGGAAGAGGCACCTCGATAGTCAGGTCAATAACAACATATCTGACCCATATCATTTCTGTACTAGCCTGTGCCATGGCCCTGTATTCTGACTCATCACTAGACCTAGCAATCATAGTCTGCTTCTTGCACTTTCATGGTCTCAAGGAATTCCCTATAAACACTGCAAAACCTGGAGTAGACTTCCCATCGTTGCGATATCCAACATAATCTGCATCTGCACATGCTGTAACTGAAAGGGATGTACCTCTGCTGAATGGAAGTCCGGTGCCAGATGATGCCTTCAGATATCTCAGAATCATATGGACTGCATCCATATGTGACTGTCTGGGTTGTTCCATAAACTGACTCTTTTTGCTCACGACAAAGGATATATCTGACCTAATAATTATCACACATGAGCTTGCCAAGAAGCTCCATGTTCCTCCTCTTATCGACCTCCTCAGTGTTATCATTGTAGAGCTTCATGCTCGGGTCCATAGAAGTAGTGACATGTTTGCAATCTGCCAAGCTTGTCTCAGAAAGAAGATCTGTAACGTACTTCCTCTGGGTCATCACAAGACTTCACTGCTTCCTGGCAAACCCAGTCCAAGGAAGTAGCGTAAACTACCAAGGTTCTTGGTCATAAACTGCTGCCCTAGGAAATCCTTGACAACCTGAATGCCCTGCTCGTCATCCCCTGTAACATAATATCATCAACATAGAAAAGAATGTTAATTGTACCTCTATGAGTCCTGTGCACATACAGAGAGTGATCGACAATCGATTACACAAACCCCTGTTTCTTTATCAAGTCCGGGAGCTGTTGGAACCATGCTCTTGTACTGTGCTTAAGGTCATAAATAACCTTGTGTAGCATGCAAACCTTCTGATACCCCCCTCAGCAGGGAACCCACGTGGCTGCTGGATGTAGACCTCCTCCTGTAGATCACCATATAGAAAGGCCTTTTTTCACATCAAGTTGGTAGAGGGGCCGATCTCGTGTCATAACAACATATAGAAGGATACATAGAGTAGAATGTCTGGTAACTGGGGAAAGAGTATCCTGATAGTCCACTCCATATGTCTGGGTGAACCCCCGTACCACAAGTCTTGCCTTATAGCGATCTACACTGGCATCTGCACGGTGCTTCACAGTGAGCACCCACTTGCACCCAACAACGGATGCACCAAGTGGAGCTGAAACAAGTCTCCAAGTGTCACGTGACTGAAGCGCGGCCATCTCCTCTTCCATGGCTAGGCGCCACTAACTCTCCTGAATAACCTCCTGATATGCCTGTGGTATCTCCACGACTGATAGTGCTAGGATAAACCTCCTGAAATCGTCCGACAGTCTGCTCAAGGAAACATGGGTGGCAAGAGGATATGTAGCACACATACATCTCTTCTTTCACAGAACAATCGACACATCAAGATCATCTGCCATGTTCTAGACCTGTAAGTTTCCCTCTTGAGAGGGTACCTGCTCATCCTGTAGGGAATCCTGCTGCACGGATAACTCGGTAGTGCCATCAATAGAAACAATGTGTTCATGACATACCTGAGGCGTGTTGGATGATGGGGAAGACCTGTGAGCAGGGGGAACTGGGCAAGACCTGCGAGTATACCCACGTAGCAAGAGCTCAGTCAGGACAGGTGGTGGTCTAGGAGCAGGAGGAGGAGCATGCGTAGGTACATGAGATGGCAACGGTGATAGTAGTGGAGGTGGCAGCGGCGGTGTTAGAGCAGGAGTAGGTCTCGGTGGTATTGTGACAATAGGAGGTGGAGGCTTGTAGATCTCCTCATCAGAGTCTGATAGGACTAGTATGTCACATGTAGGAGAAAAATACATGACAGACTCAAAGAAAGTAATGTCAACACTGACAAAATATTTATGCCGAAACGGATCAAAGAAACGGTATCCCTTTTAGGTACGAGAGTAGCCAACAAAAACACACTTGACAGCTCTGGGGGAGAGCTTGTCACGACCTTGTGAGAAATCATGAACAAAAGCAACCAATCCAAACAGATGAGGTATAAGGGAGAAAATATCCTTATTGGAAAATACAATCGAGAAAGGGACCTTCTCTCTCAAAATAGAGGAGGGCACGCGGTTCACTAGGTAGCACACAATGAGGACCGCATCATCCCAGTATGCGTAAGGAATACGACTCTCATTCAACATGATTCTAATCACATCGAGTAAGTGATGGTGTTTGCGCTCGATAACACCGTTCTGCTAAGATGTATGGGTACACGAGGTCTGGTGTACAATGCCAAGAGATCTAAAAAACTCAGAAAGCTGTAGGGTGCAAAACTCTAAGGCATTATCAGAACGCAAATATTTGACATTCACAGAAAAATATTCTTTATCTCATTAATGAATGACTTGATAACAAATCCAACCTCAAACTTATTCTTCAAAAGGAAAACCAAGAAAGTCTAGAAAATTCATCTACAACGACCAAATAAAAACGATGTCCTTGGTGATCAAGGACACGACTCAGACCCCAAATATCTAAATGAAGGAGCACAAACAACAGAGAACTGCTCCGACTCTAACGAGATGGAAATGAAGAACAATAGTGCTTCCCAAGCTGGCAAGCCTCGCACTGAAATGAAGATCGCGTGGAGATCTGTGGGAGGACATGATACAACCTCTACAGAGGAAGATGGCCAAAACGAAGGTGCCACATGTACGGTGACACTGGTCCAGTAGGAATAGTGGAGGCACTAGCATGAGGAGGCTGGACTAATTTATAGACCCCCTGATGCTCACGACCACATCCAATCACCCTGCTCGTGAGTATTTCCTGAAACACAAGAGACAAAGGGTCAAAAATTGCACGACAATGCAAATCATTAGTAATTTGACTAATAAAAAGTAAGTTCATCTGAAAATCATGGGCATATAAAACATTTTGAAGGTGCTTGGATGGCGTCAGATACACTTCCCTATGGCCCATGATGGTTAAGTGGACCCCATTAGCAATAACAACCCATATGCCAGGAGGTATAGTCTTGTAGGGCCTGAACTGGGCTGTGTCTCCACACAGATGGTGGGATGCGCCAGAGTCTATGATCCACTCTATCATATATGCATCGCTACTGCCAGTAAAAGCGTAAGCGATACCCGAGGAGCTTGAAGAGGCTCTGACTGCGGCTGCAGTATCTGTGGATCCTGTAGTGGTGGTGCCGGTCACTGGAGTCATGATCTCTCATATACGAGAGACAATGTCATCCGGGCGTGGATCGGCTTGGGAAGCTGGAGTCTCTGAAGGCTCGATCTGTTCTGCTAAACAAGCAGATGCAAGGTATCCGTGCTTCAGATAGCATGTGTCATCAGAGATAGCATGTGTCCTCAGAGTGTCATGAACGACAACAATAGGTGCAAGGACCACGCTGGCGTCCACCCCCTCTGCCACAAGGACTACGCTCCCTGAACTGGGTAGACCGTCCTCTACTGTGAGACGTGACCATCGTTGAAGAGCATTGTGGAGTGGCAATAGGAGGAATAAGAAGCGTGTTGAGATGACTGTACGTCTCTTTCATGGGAGGTATGGTCGCTCCAGTAAGGAGTTGTGCTCGTGCTGCATCATACTTCGGGTCGAGCGCAACCAAAAAGACTCCAACCATCGTGGAGTTCCTGTATGGCATCTGCTGCTCAGTGGATGTCGTAATAAGTATGAAACTGTGAAGCTTCTTGAACATACCATGAATGGACGACCATTCTGCTTGGCCCTATAAATGTCAAACTGAAGCTGCAGAATCTTGGCCTTATTCTTCGCTTGGGCATAAGTAGATGCCAAAATATCCCACATTGCCTTGGCAGTGCGCTGATTCACAATATCATTGGCTATCTCCGTGGTGAGGGTCCCGGAGAGCCAAATACACGCATATGCTTTGTCTTGCTTCCACGAAGCATTGTCCCCAGTCTTATCCGTCGGCTCCGACTTCGTCAGAATGTACTTCTTATTGTTGCACTGCATGAGGGTGAGAAACTGCATGGATCACAATTCATAGTTGGTCCCATCCATCTTTACGATGGGAGCTGGGCCATTGAAGGCACCGGATGAAGAAAATATATCACCCTTGTTCTCTGACATGATAGAAGAACGACCGAAAACAGAATTCGATTGGGAAGCAGACTGATCTGAACGAGTCTACACAATCATATGGAGGATTGGTTGTATGTGTAGACTCATACAACCATCCTCGTCAATCCTTGGTGCACGTTAGGGCCGGAAAACGTGATTTATAGGTGTGAAATCACGTTTTCCAGTCAAAATCAGACCATTTTCATATCAAATCAGACTGCTAGGTGACCTGGAGGCCCTTGGCGTCAACGAACGGGGCCCAAGAAGGAGCCTAGCAGGGCCTACGAGCCCCTAGGAGGTAGCAGCGATGACAAGCATGACCTGGACGCTTGTTGGTGCACCCTCGGTGAGGCCCAGTAGCGGCGCTAAGGCTGCTACTGGTTGCTGGCCACGTGATCTGGTGGACCCACCTAGCATCCCTTCGGTGGCGGCTTGCTGGCTTGAGGAGGCGTGCAGAGAGGCTAGCCGGCAAGCGGAGTCCGGCGGTGACATGCAAGGGTCGTGCGAGAGAGGCCTCCAGGTGGTGGGGATCAACTCTTGTCGAATTATGCCTTGTGGTGACAATGTGGATTAGGTCAGAACTCCGATTTAGGACCATCACTCTAATACCATGTAGAGAGGAAAGAATGAATTGCATTATTGAGAGGCCCTAGGGTTCTCTTATATAGGAGAGAAAACTGTTGGACAAATTACAAGAAATAAACAAAGAAAATAAGAATCACATAAACAACATAAAAGATAACTAATATCTCAACAATATGTAGTTATTGTTGACAGGAGACCTCCTATTACTGCACACGTAGAGATTCTATTGATGCCTTCTATGCGTCCGCAAAAGGTTATACATGCACCGATAATTTCTACGAGTTTACTGTCCATCAATCAGATTACTAAGAAACCGAGCCATCGTGCCATTTTGATCCTTCTTTTCTTGTGTTTTATGACATACTCATGGGCATAGTGATTAAAAGTGTCCGTTATCAAGGGGGTAGTGGTGCTACAAAATTGAATCATTTGGATTCCTTGCTCCTTATACTGGAGCTGGTATGATTGAAGATTTGATTATATTGATATATTGAACGACATACTATAAGAATTCATGACGATCTATCCTCTTATCGTCAAATGTCTCTTCTATTAAGAAGACCCCTTGGGCGTGAAGCTTATCCGGGAGATGTTTTTTTTATTTACGTTCACGTCTTTTAGAAAGAGCTGCGCCATTTAGTTCGAACTTAGGTTATACAAGTATGACCGCTTTACCAATAGTGGAAACTTAATTTGGAGACTTATGGGATTTCCATTACAGCTGTCCTTAGGGTGGAGCATTGGGCTCGACCTAGCCCAACCCGGAAAAGCCCGGGCCGGGCCCATTAATTTTTCTCGGTTTGTGGGCCGGGTCGAGGCTCGGGATTTTTGCTAAATCGACAACCCAGGCCCGGCCCAAGGCCTGCGGGTTTGGGCCCGGGTTCAGGTCGGGCTTGGCCTGCTCCAAGTTGCTAGTTCCCACTACATAAGTGTTTTCCTACTTGCAACCTTTCCATATGAATAACTTTATAATCAAACTATTTCAAATAAATAAATACATAAATACATCTGAAAGAACAAACAGAAAGAGAGGTCGACGTCGGCAAACATAAAAAGTCTCCGGCTCCAAATGTCAAAAAAGAGATGTCGTATCATATCAATCTTCACCAGAATCTCAACAACATAGGCTGAACATAAAGATACAAGTTTCTTCTCTAATTATATAAACCTGTACAATTTGTACAACAAGATTTCTTCATGTAATTTTAGAATGTTATGTCATTTCCTACCCATTATCGGCATTATGTTGCAAAAATATCGCAACCTTGAACTTGGTAGAATTCCATTCGAGAAAGATGCCGAGGAAGAGAATACTGCACCACATCAGATGCAGAGGACATATTTACACTAGCATTTCATTAGAATTTAAGGTGTGAATGTTATTGATCAGATATGTTCACCAATGATAAATCTATTATACAAAAATCGTAACCAAAGGAAGGTGACGATGGAAGTGTTGTATTCGTGTATTGATATATGAACAATAAACTAACATACATCACGTACAATAACGTGACATAGAAGATGTGAAAAAGAATGGAGAATCATGAATAACTGAAGCATCTTCTTACAGGTCCATCCGTGCTGGGTCGGGTCACCCCGGGTCTATTGGGGTTTGGGCTGGACCAGATCCGAAATAGAAATTTGGAAAAAAAATGAAAACCCGGGCCCGACCAATATATACATCGGGCTCGGGTCGGGTCTGGGCTTTGGCGGGTCGGGTCAGGGTCGGGTCTGGGCCGACCCGGCCCAATCCTCCACCCTAGATGTCCTATCTACCGATCTATTCAATGCTGGAATATAACTTGCTTGGGTATTTCTGTCTCTCTTGTGGGATATATGGCTCAAATTCAGGTGCTGACAAATGGAAATGGGAATTACTCAATTCGTAGAAACTCAGATCATTCAATAAAAAAATTCAAAAAAGTTCGATCCGGAATGAAATTAACCGAATATGAATTTAACTTGTGGATTCGATTTCCAAACAAATTGAATCAGAATTAACCTGAATTCGTTCGATAATAATTCGATTCGATTTGCATACACTTATATAAACATACATTATATTGAGAGAATGTAGGGCAATTGGATCAGAAGGGGCTTCGGGCAACATAATAACGGGGTGGGCTGGTGATATGTTCGAGCTAGAGGACGAGGTGCGGGGGCATTACTCTTTCTCGATACTTTTGCAGCGGAAGGCACTGGTGACGAATGTTTATGGCTCATCTAACGGCCGAGGCATGGTGAACTCGGTGGGGGAATTGTTCTTGGCCAGGGTGACCTCTTCGAATGTTGTTTGGATCGTAGTTGGGGACTTCAACGTGATTTTGCATCAGGAAGATCGTCCCAGGGCCGAGGGGGACGTGACTGTGGCTTGACAGAATTGATGGGCGGGATGGAGGAGCTCGGGCTGCTGGTGATGAATGCTCATGGTGCTTGTACACGTGGAGGATTGCGAGATCCAGGTCTAGGCTTGACAGATTTTTGTTGTTTGTGGAGGCATTGGACGGCTTCCCATTGGCTGGGGCCTGGACCTTGCCAAGAACGCATTTGGATCATACACCGTTTTTATGGCACTCGGGGGAGGATGGGAGGTCTCGATCCTTCTTTTGTTTCGAGTAGGCTTGGCTTCTGGAAGAGGGTTTCCGTGAGTATATTGTGAAATTTCGGGAGGGCTACCAGCCTTGTGGGTCGGCGACTGCTCGACTTGCTAGCAAGCTGGCCTCGCTCATGAGACACTTGGTGGAGTTCAATAGAGCCAACCAGGCTCAGCATCATTCTAGACGGGGAAAAGCGTAGGAGGTGTGCAAATTGGATAGATTGGAGGATCTTCGTCTCGTTCCTCACTTGAGAATATGTTGCTGCGAGGATATCCCACATCGCCTTAGCAGTAAGCTGATGTAACACATCATTGGCGATCTCAATCGTCAATGTTCCTGAAAGCCAAACTTTGGCATATGCGTCGTCCGCCTCCCATGAGGCGTTTACTCAGTCTTCTCCACCGGCTCCTCTTCGGTAAGAATGTGTTTCTTACCATCTGACTTCATAAGGCTCATGAACTGCATAACCCAGAGCTCATAATTTGTCCTGTCCATTTTGACGATAGGCGTTGGACCTCTGAATGCGCCTGTGGCGGGTACATCAACTTTGTTCTTAGACATCTTGCCGCATGTAGAAGACTAGGGTTTTGTAAACCAAAGAGTGAATGTCTACACAAACTTATGTGGATTTGGGTGCATATGTAGACTTATGCCCCCAAATCCATCAATGAAATGAAGCGAACGACGCTGACGTGTGGAGGTTCGACACGCAGAGGAGCCGCGCGCGAAGGACGACGTGCAAGGGTGGCGGCACGGGAGCACACTAGGCGGCGTGCGTGGAGGCGTACAGGGCGGCATGCGGTGACGTGCGAAGATGGGGCCGACAACACGCGGAGGTGGGTGGGGGGGCAAGAGGTGGGGTTACAGTTTTGGATACGAGAGCTCCGGTCTAGGACCACCGCTCTGATACCATGTTGGGAGAAAAAGAAGAGGTGTTTATTTTTATAACCCTAGGCTCTCTTATATAGGGAAAATAATTAAAAATAACTGGAAAGATACATGGAATATAGAAATATCTCAACACCCTTGATATGACTATTTTTCTCCCCAAATAGGGCAGAGACGGTAAGCCTTCATCCTTGTGCTTTTTCCTTGTACTTCGTCAGGATCATTTTAAAATCTTGTATACGGATGATCAGTGGAACATGCAAGATGAATCGCATGAAGTTTTAGATGTTAGCATATTTAATTAACAAAACCAAAAGGGTCTAATTGCAGCTGATATATTTGTATCATTTCTCAATCCAGATCCTTTAAATCAGCAACTATAAAGCCAGTCAATCCTTTCACTAATATTCAGATTTTATGCAGAGGTACTTGAGTAGTAATTACAAAAGATGGACATGTTTTTCTAAGGATGCTTCTACAGAGATCCCCATAGGCCATGTTGATGTGGACGAATTGATAGACGAGGAATCATGTGAATTGGTCCGGGGAAGTGAGATTGAGATTGGTGAAAGTGAAGTTACGCTCCATGCGTACTTACTAGAGGCTGTGAAGAACAATAATGGAGCTGGCATCATATTGTTGTCTGACATTTTTGGGTTTCAAGATTCATCTACTAGGGATTTTGCTTACCGAGTTGCTTGCACTGGTTACAAGTATGTTTCTTGACTGGAAATTTCTATTTTTCACAACTCTAATATCGAGTACTTTTTGACATGTTCATCCAATTGGTGATTTATCTTTCTGCTTTATTTTGTGCAAATACCTTTGTATACAAGCGACTGAAATATTTAAACACCTAGATATGCTTCAATTTACTGTAATATAAACTTTTAGGTACGGGATAAGTTATTGAAGATCAATAAGAGCCATGCTTCTGTTCAATAAGAACTGTTTGTATATGTAAGAAGATGGATAATTGGATCTCTTTACAATTACACTACTCTCATGTTTAGTCTTACATCAATTTATAAGTGGGACTCCGATCTATCTGTGAGACTATATTAGATGCCCCACACTCTTTATACTCATTGAGAGATTCACAATAAAAGATATGTCCTTTTGAGGCATTCTCTCGTGGTTTTATCCCGCTCCTCTCGGAGTAGGCTTACACGTAACGCATTATTTATTTCAACATGGTATCAGATATATTCAATCGTGTAGGTTCGATTTTAGGGTTTTGTTCTTGAATATTTTATTTTTGATTACATTCACGTTCAAGATCTATTCAAAGATAGAAAAGAATTATTCCATAGTTTGTTCTAGGAATCTGATAAAACCTTAATTCTTCACTGTACCCAAGGCGGCGACGTACGAGTCCGACCACTCCATGCGAGGATGAAGTTTAATCTCTCTTACCATCTGTTGACGCTACAAATCTACGATGTGACGCTCTGGGATTCGGGTTACCCGTTTACGCAACATTCGCATTATTTAATTCACGTTTGTTCGCATCAAGTTACTAAAAAGTAGGGAAGGTTTTTTTGGATGATTGAATGAGATTTACAATGATATAACAAGCCACATCAAGACATGTGTCACCAAAGAAATATTACATTAGTTCCCATATAGTACAACATGTATCAAAAGAAAATTTATTGTTTTATACATGTATCCTCAAAACTATAGCGGAAGAAAAAGTAAGCACAAAAGAGATACAATTATCTGTACCAGGCTTTCCTGTGTACTGTCAAAAGTCGATCGTCGTCTGAACACCAAAAGCTAAGGGACCTGCTGACCAAGCTACTGTGTTGCAGGCGCCTTCCATGCCATCCATATTAGGGACAAGGAGGCATCAACAAATGTTGTGTACAAGCAACAAGTATTAGAATTTAACATGAATTAAAATGGTTAGAAAAGGAAGCAAGTAGACAGGTAATGATTGTAGAGATAGTTTCGAGTATTAATAATTGTTTATTTATCTTGTTGCTATTTCTCTCTTTTATTTATACGTCCCTGTAATTTACCCTTAAGGCCTCTCCCTATATAAGAGAGCCTAGGGTTATCTATGAGAAATATCGAAGACTCCTTTCTTCTAACATGGTATCAGAGCCGCCTTAGGGCTCTCCACCCGCCACCCCTCCCTCCTTCTCTCTTCTAGCCGTCGAAGGCTACCAGAGGCACCTGCCGCCCCCTCCCAACGGCCCCCGCCGCCGCCCCAGCGCTCCCAGCCGCCAGCGGCACCCGCCGCCCCCCCCAGCGGCCCCCGCCGCCCCCCTCAGCGGCCGCCTGCCGCCTCCAGCCGCTCCCCAGCGGCCCCCAGCCACCCCAGCGGCCCCCAGCCGCCACCCCAGCGGCCCCCAGTCGCCCCACCGGTCCCCAGCCGCCCCAGCGGCGCCCCCATCTGCCGCCGTAGGCCCCTCTCTGGCCTCCAACAGTCCATAAGCGGCGTTCTCGAGGCGATTCAAGGGTTGTAAGCCTTCTTGGAGGCGTGCCCTAGACCCCTCTTCCTCCGATTTATGGATTTGAGTGCGTAAAAGTCTACACACGTATTCAAATTCGATGCAGTTGGTGTAGACGTTCATCAACGTGTCTGTTTTCCCTTCATCTTCTTCGAGCAGCACTATGTCAGAATCGAAAGTCGATTTGCCCTCCACCGGCGCATTCAAACGTCCTGCGCCAATAGTGAAGATGGACGGGTCTAACTATGAGCTATGGGCTATGCAGTTCATGAGCCTCATGAAATCAAATGGTAAGAAACACATTCTTACCGAAGATGAGCCTGCAGAGAAGACAGGGATCTATGCCTCATGGGAGGCTGATGACGCTTACGCAAAAGTCTGGTTGTCTGGTACGTTGACGATGGAGATAGCTAACGATGTCCTCCATCAGCCCACTGCTAAGGCGATGTGGGACATCCTTGCTGCTACGTATTCGCAGGTGCGAAACGAGACAAAGATGTTGCAGCTTCAACATGACATTTTTACGATGAAGCAGGCCGACAGACCTCTCCATTCTCTATACACATCCTTGAGAGGGATGTTCGAGAAGTTATACAGTACCATTCCTCTCACTGCTACTCCGGAGCAGCAGAAGACGTTTCGGAACGCCACCATGGTGGGCGTTCTACTTGCTGCTCTCGATCCTGAGTATGATGCTGCACGGTCACAGATTCTAGCAGATGCAGTAATTCCTCCAGTGGAGGATGTCTACAGAAGGCTCAGTCGTATTCCAATTTCCTCCAGCTCCTCTACTCCACCCCCATCTGCGATGGCAGCTTCGCGTGGGAGAGGTGGACCGCCTTCTGGACGTGGTCGTGGACGTGGCCGTGGACCTCAAGGAAGAGGTCGCTTCAGTCAGATGTGCTCGTATTGTCACAGATCTGGACACTCGGAGGAGACATGCTACTCAAAGCATGGGTTCCCAGCATCGGCACGAGTTGCAGAGCATTCACAGTCTCCATTACCGTCTACTGCAGATCATAGATTTGACGAACTTGTGGCCCGTCTCCGCGATATTACGCCACATTCTTCTGGTGATTCATCTGGTGGCTCTTCAGACATTGCTGCCACAGCCTCTGCCAGTTCATCCGCTGCAGCCAGTAGCTCAGGTAGTTCATCAGCGCACATACATTCTCATGATATATCTGACTGGGTTATAGATTCCGGAGCTACACATCATCTTTGTCGAGATAGAGGAAGATTACAGGCCTACAGGGATATTCCACCCGGCCGCTCAGTACAGATAGCAGATGGTACCCACTCACCCCTTGTTGGATAGGGGGAGGTTTTCTTATCCTCCACTATGCAGCTACAGAATGTTTTACATGCCCCTGAGTTCTCACTGAATTTGCTGTCTATTAGTCAGATTACAAAGGATTTGAATTGTCGTGCTATTTTTGACCCGTCTTCTCTCATTTTTCCGGACATACTCACGGGCAAGGTGATTGGCTGTGGCTCTGAGCAGAATGGTTTATATCGGCTGGTTCGGGAATCCTATGCTGGCGTCTCCTCTCACTCCGCTGGACTAGTCTCTCCTTACATTTGGCATCTTCGATTTGGTCACCTTCCGATCCAGAAAATGCGCCATCTTCTGCCCCAGATCTCTCCAAGTTCGTCGTTTCGCTGTGAAACATGTCAGTTGGGAAAGCATCATAGGTCGAGCTTTCCAGGTCGTCAGAGTCGGAGCAGTAGCTCCCCTTTTGAGTTGTTACATATAGATATATGGGGTCCGAGTCGTGTTCCCGATCACCAGGGACACGGGTTTTATCTAGTGGTCGTGGATGATTTTTCTCGTGTCTCTTGGGTATTTCTTTTGAATAATAAACCTGAAGCAGGAGATGTTATCAAAAATTTGATTAATGAAGTGCAGAATGTTTTCTCTTCCTCAGTCAAATATGTTCGGACTGACAATGCCCTGGAATTTTGTACACGCTCTCTTTCTCTATTTCATTCATCGAAGGGTATTATTCACCAAACCACCTGCGCATATACATCCCAACAAAATGGTGTGGCGGAAAGAAAACATCGCCATCTCTTGGATATTACTCGTACCCTGTTGATTCAAAGTTGTGCTCCTATTTCTTTCTGGGGGGATGCTGTTCTTACTGCATGCTATCTGGTCAACAGAATGCCATCCTCTGTCCTTGGAGAGAAGATACCTATCTCTCTTATTTTTCCAGACAAGGAGCTCTTCTCACTGCCACCACGTGTCTTTGGCGCTGTGGCGTTTGTCCATCATCTATCTCCTGGTCTTGACAAGCTCTCTCCAAGAGCAGTCAAGTGCGTCTTTGTTGGTTATTCCAGAACCCAGAAGGGATACCGGTGTTATGATCCTACAACCAACAGGTACTTTGTTAGTGCGGATGTCACCTTCTTCGAGTCAGTTATGTATTTCTCGCCAGCTGGGGACAGAATGGTACCATCCACCACCACTGATGATATTTATGTTCCACCACCACCTACTTGGAGTTCACCTGAGTCGCCTCCTGTGTCAGTTCCTATGCCAGCACCACCGCCACTACCACCTCCACCTCCACCCATTCCACAGCGAATCATATCACCGTTTCCTAACCATTATACGCGTCGGTCAGGTCCTGCTCAGACGACAGATCAACCAATCACTACGCCTCAGGTATGTTTAGATGATGTTACTACTGACGGGTCAGGTTCGGTACATATGCAGGATGACTCATTACAGGTGGACCCAGATGATGATCTTGATGTTCCGATTGCTATTCGGAAACAGAGACGGCAATGTGCATCCTATCCATTTGCTTCACAGGTTTCCTTCCACCGACTCACAGGTGATTTCCAGAAGTTTTCCACAGCATTGTCTTCCGTGGCCATACCACGGACATACCAGGAAGCCTTGAAGAGTGAGTGCGGGAGATTAGCTATGGAAGAAGAAATGGGGGCCTTGCAGTCCCGTGGCACATGGTCTTTGGTCCCTGCACCTCCTGATGCATCCGTTGTGAGCTGCAAATGGGTCTTCACAGTCAAATATCATGCAGATGGCACGTTGGATAGGTACAAAGCACGCTTGGTCGCCCGTGGATTTACACAAACATATGGCGTCGATTACATGGATACATTCTCTCCAGTGGCGAGACACTCGACTCTCCGTATTCTCCTGTCTGTTGCAGTGGTTCGTGATTGGAGCATTTCTCAGCTAGATGTCAAGAATGCCTTTCTGTACGGGGACTTACAGGAGGAAGTCTAAATGCAGCAGCCACCCGGGTTTACTGCTGAGGGGGAGAAGCATATGGTCTGTAGACTTCACAAGGCGATATATGGCCTCAAACAGAGTCCACGAGCGTGGTTCCAGAAGCTGTCCAATCTAATTTAGCACCAGGGATTCAAGAGGTCCAATGCTGATCACTCGTTGTTTGTCCAGAAGTCCTCGGCAGGTACGGTTATCATAATGGTCTATGTGGATGATATTCTTGTTACAGGAGACGATGTTCAGGGCATAGCGAGGGCGAAGGCATTCCTAGGTTGTCAGTTTATTACAAAGGATCTTGGAACCCTAAGATATTTTCTGGGGTTGGAATTTGCAAGGAATGCACAAGGTTTGGTGACGACACGTTCGCTCCGTATTAGAAGATCTACATGTAGCTGTACCTCTACCTATGAAGCTTCAGTGTGACAATCAGGCAGCATTGTTCATTGCCAACAATCCAGCTTTTCATGAGAGGACCAAGCATATTGAAGTCGACTGCCATTACACCAGGGACTTGATCCAGAGAGGATTGATATCCACTGTCCATGTTAGCTCAGGAGATCAAACTGCCGATGTATTCACCAAGCCATTGCTCAGAGGACCTTTTCAGAGATGTTCATCCAAGCTGAGCATGATTGACATCTATGCTCCACCTTGAGGGGGAGTGTAGAGATAGTTTCGAGTATTAATAATTGTTTATGTATCTTATTGCTATTTCTTTCTTTTATTTAGACGTCCCTGTAATTTACCCTTAAGGCCTCTCCCTATATAAGAGAGCCTAGGGTTTTTCTATGAGAAATATCGAAGACTTCTTTCTTCTAACAATGATATTAGGTAATAATTTAACTACTTGCATGGAAAGAAGGTTATCTAACTACTCAGTACCCTAATCCCTTTCTTATTCACTATACTCCAAGATCAATGTTTAGGCATCTATTTACTGATTATGAGATGATGTCAGATTAAGAGATCTGGATACGAGTCATGTCCTTTCAACGATATTGATATCATTTATAGGATGTAGTGATGGATTACTTTAAGATATAGATGATTTCCATGTTACGATCTTTTTCCTTGCCAAAACATACTGGTGGAACAGTAACCAACTCAAGCGGTGAAGAAGCCCACTAAGGGACTCATTCGTCTCGCTTCCCCAGTGGAAGGCGGTCCAGGGGGAAGTTAGGCAGAACTCCAACTATGACCCCTGAGACGAGTGGAAGAGACTCTTCAGTCCGAGTCACTCTACTCCTGCTCGAATCGGTGTAGGAACGAGCTAAATAAGCTCGAAGAAAAACCAAGGGTCTTCCAGCCCAGGAACCCCAATAGAGCCCAGGATTAGCGGAACTGCTCAAATGGAAACACGTGGATCCCTGAGAAGCGGAAAACTGCGAGCTCACGATAAAATCGGGGAGAGGACTGGTATCCTAGACCCTCGCACTAGGCAACCGCTGCCCAATCTGGGCATTCTAACTCCAGCCCAATTGAGGGTCACCACGCCCTCTCACGGTCAAGTGTAAGAGGTACCTTGACCGGCACAAATATTTGTCATCACTGATGCTTATCAAACCTTATATTCATGTCATCATCCATTATCAAACCAAAGGTGCACAACGACTAAATGATCTAGATAATAACAATGGCTACAAGTTTGGTCCTTTCTGGGTGCGGCTAACACATGTATGGTTAAATTCGGAATGTTGAAAAATGATATTGACTGGATGAACAAGACTGTGGCTGATTCAAAGTACGTTTAATGCATAATGTGAATCCAAACTATTGGGTGTAACTGTAACAAGATTCTTGGCATATGAAATCAAATTCAACATGGATCTAAGAAAAGAAGGGTTCACTAGAGTCATTATAATATCAATTAGGTCTTGGCTTATAAATCATTTGAAAATTTGCAAGCCTGTTGCCTTAACCAATCTGAAAATGCAGGGATAAGAGAGATCCAAAATTATATTGACCAAATATTGTTATATAGTGAGGATTACTGATATAAGCCATCCATCAATTACAAGTTTAAAGTGCACACTAAGATATTACTTGAATTTATTAACTCATCTAAGCTGCCAAAAATTATTTTATAATATTTGTGGAAAAAGACACTCTTCAACCCATCAATTAAAATGAAATACTGACTGGGAAGTATATTTAATTGTCAGCATGCACCGAACACCTAGAGGCAACATTAAACAACATTCTTACAATGCACAGCTTCTGTTTGAAGATAATTAAAATGAAAACAACCTAATAGGAAGAGTCATAGGAAAAAGAAGAAGAAAAATGCTCATGAATAGTTGCCACGTCTATTCAAAACAAAGACGAGCATGCGAGAAACAGAATAAAGGCAAGCTAACTCTGTAGAATAATATCACAAACCAAATCGCAAGTGAAATCAACCATTCTATTTAGTATCTAATCAGCAACAAACTCATGAATAAAAATCCGTAAAATTTCTCAGTTATTCAATATCTAATCAGCAGCAGAAACATGAATAAAATCCCCAAATTTTCAGCTATTTTACTAAGCAAATCAGCAGTAGAAACATGCATTGAAATCTTCAATTTCTTAACCATTTTACTAAGCTAATCAACAGTAATAACATGTAATAAAGTCTTTAATTTCTCAGCCATTTTACTAAGCTAATCAATAGTAATAACATGCAATAAAATCCCTAATTTCTCAGCGATTTTACTAAGCTAATCAACAGTAGTAACATGCAATAGAGCCCTTAATTTGTCAACCATTTTACTAAGCTAATCATCAGTAATAACATGCAATAAAATCCCCAATTTCTCAGCCATTTTACTAAGCTAATCAGCAATAATAACATGCACTAAAATCCCTAAATTCTCAGCCATTTTACTAAGCTAATCAGCAGTAGTAACATGCAATAGAGTTCTCATTTTTTAGGCATTTTACTAAGCTAATCAACATTAATAACATGCAATAAAATCTCTAATTTCTTAGCCATTAACTAAACTAATCAGCAATAGTAACATGTAATAGAGTCCCAAATTCTCAGCTATTTTACTAAGCTAATCAACAGTAATAACATGCAATAAAATCCCTAATTTCTCAGCTATTTTACTAAGCTAATCAACAATAGTAACATGCATATAATCCCCAATTTCTCTGCCATTTTACTAAGCTAATTAGCAATAATAACATGCAATACAATCCTCAATTCTCAGCCATTTTACTAAGCTAATCGGCAATAGTAACATGCAATAGAATCCTCAAAGAATTGAATGGAAGAAGAGAATGGAGATAAGATTCATGGATGACAGCAATAGGGGATTGTTGTTGTACCTGAAATCCTTGAGAAAACAATGAAGAAGCTTGGTTTAATCAGCAGCTACAACAACAATGTGCAGAAAATGGAGTTGGGTTTCACTGTTTGGGGAAGAATAGGAGGAGAAGAAGGAGAAGAAGAATTGGGGAAAAGAAGGTTTGGTGATATATATGGAGGAGGGAGGGTCTTATGTGGCAAAGAATTTGGGAGAGGGGGGAGGGCACGCGTGTTTCTTCCTTCTCTCTATATATTTTTTAAAAATATCTTATTTTTATCTTTTGATGAAATGCTTTATAACTTGCAGTTATCACCTCGAATCTCTGATCCAGGTGTATTATAGTCTGAACCGATTGTCTCGGAGTGATGGTCAAATTGAGTCCCTTTACCCATATTTTTTCGACATAAGATGGGTTCAGAAAATTATCGAAATATGATTTTAGTTTAGTATTAAATTTTGTGGATTAAAATCAATCAAATGACCTCCGATCGATAATTCCGTTGGTTTTAGTTTATCGAAACGGAATTAGTGGTGGTCTCCGTTCATTTTGTCGTTCAGATCACATCACAGACTTTTCCGACGACACAAAATTCAATGTGATTGGTTTTTAGTTAATCGTATCTGAACGGGATCCGATCTACGATCTGCGGATCGATCCATGTTTATTTAATATTAGTTGATTTTTTTATCGGGTCACGCGAACTCATGTCAGGTCGGGTTCGATTTTGGATTCAGGTGGTTCGAACCCGGGCATTGCACGTAAGCATCTCCAGGAGAGGGCATCAGATCCACACAAGCTTCTCGTAACAAGGGCTCCTTCTAGCCGCACCTAATCATGGATCCCACTTATGGCAACCCGATGGAACCTGCAACCTGCAAACTCGGTAACGGCTCTAGTATGGGTCACAACAACGTCTGGGTGGTGGGTCTTCCCCATTGGGAATCGTGGATGACGATATATGGTGGTTGTGAGGCCCGCTCCTTCTCGGATTTGGGATACCCGTTTACATATTACCCGTAGTATTATGTTAGCTAAAGATCGCATTACAATACTGAAAAAGGGAATTTTTTTTCATATTTACTTTATGAATGACATTCACAAATTAACCAATAAGCCACATAACTACAATATGTCACCAATTATTGCATAAATTTCCATAGCAGTTAACATGTAACAACAGAATTGCAATATATACATGCATCCCAATTTTAACAGAAGAGAAAGAAAAGCATTATATAATACCTTGAACAAACTATAGCATACATACCTGATATGTTTTACTGCAGAAACAGACGTTCAACTCTCCCCATACCACGATGCATGTATTAAGCCTACAATCCATGCAATAGGGAGAAAAGAACATCAACAAATGTTGAGTAAATCTTATTAATTAGAAATAATAGGAAATTTAGTGGCTCCAAAAGGAAAGCAAGAAAATTGGGCTTGACAATTAAAATTTAAAGTTACTTGCAATGATACAGGCTTTCAAGTTGTTTGGTATGTAAAACCCCATTCTACTCATCCTACATTAATTACCCATATTAATCATTTTTATACAAAGATTATATGATCCATATTTAAACTGTCACCTTTTGATTAATTATAAATTATGTTTAATGGATCTTGAGATGTGGATGTTGAGTCTTTGTTCTTGGTCTTTATCCAATCAATCAGATTTAGTGGATAATCTGGGATCTTGATCTGAGTGTGACCTCATATTATGATTCTAAGATGTGACTCCAGTATAAAACTGTATATGATTTCCGTTCTTCCCCATCAATTTCTTGTTCCAATGATTTATTCAATGGCTATCATAATTGAAATGATCATGATATCTTGAGTATTTAATGATTGACATGGTCGAGATGATTCGGGTCTCTTTTGATGTTTGTGAGTTATGAGGATAGACCATAGTAAGTGTAGATGATGAGTCTGATGTTTTGATTCTTTTCATATTGAATTTCTCAAGCTTAGTGGATAGTCTGTGGTCTTGGTCTAGATAAGACCTCACACTGTGACTCTAAGGCAATAAGGAAGCCTTAGGGTTGGGGTGCCTCCGTAGGCATGCGGTGGAGTAAAATGCATCCTAACTAAGTTCCCAACACGTCCACTAGCTAATTCAATCAACTGTAGTAGTAGCTCGTAGTCTGATAAGGATGATTTTCATAAATTGATCTTTTTCTCTTCATCAGGAAATACTGACGGAACAATAACTAGCTTAATGGAAACTAAGCTCAACTACAACCAACTCAATTGTAATTCATCTCAACTTTAGCCAAACTCATTTGTGACTCAATCCAATCTCAAATGTAGCTCCAAATTCAATTGTAACTGATTCAGATGTAGCCATAGAGGATTCAGATGTATACATGGATGATTCATATGTAGCATCTCCAAGTCTGTTGGCGAAAAGTAAACAAAACTCAAGCTGTGAGGTAGCCTACAAAAGAGGCTCTTCCGTTTCGCCCTCTAATTGGAAGGACGGTCCAATAGAGGGATAGGTCTACTCCAAAAATACGCCACTGAGATGGGTAAGAGAGACTTTCCGGAAAAGTCACTCTAAAAGAAAAATCGGCCCGACCGGTACGAGCTAACGAGCTCGAAAAACTAAAATCAAGGGCCCTCCAGCCTGGGTACCTTTAAGAACAAGGGTCAGCAGAACTGGTCTTTAAAAGAAAACCTGTGGATCCCAAGAGGCGTAAAAACTGCGAGCGCTCGCGAAAAAAAAATCTGAGAAAAAGACTGGGATCCTAGACCCGCGCACTAAGCGGTCGCTGCCCTAACTGGACTTCCTAATCTCCCGCCCAGCTGAGGGTCACCGCACCCCTCGCACAGTCAGGCGTAAAGGTCACCATGACTGTCACTCTTAATTATTAGTCACCAATGAATCACCAACGCTGACTTGATTCCTCAACCTTTCTCAATCTCTGCTGTGGTTGACTGCACAGATCTATGTCTTTTTTTATCAACGATCTTATTGATATAAATGATTCAGCATTGATTTCACTTATTCATCTACCCCATCATTTCTCAATCTCTTCAGTGGTCGACTTTACATTCTAGGTATTTTGTCACTACCTATCTTTGATGATATGTATAAATAGTAGAGTATATCTAAAAGATTAATTTATGAAGATGATCGGTCTTTGTGGTCACATCTTATTATTTCTAAAATCATAAGATCACCATCTATGCTTTGGATATGGATCTAGCTAGTCTTTATCATTTTGTTTTATATGGTACCTAAACAAGAATCATGTCTCAATTGTACCAGTTCCAGTTGAGACATCAAAGGAGGGGTGTTTTCTGATCATTTGCCATAACATCCTATATATAATAGATTGTATGAATAGTAGACTATACATAATGATCAATTGATTGATGATTTCTTATTCGTAAAGATCTTGAGAAATCATTTGTTGACTTTGAGAGAAGAGTTCTAATATTTAAAAGATGAATTCTCAGAAGATGTCAATGCTATATAATATAAAGGGGTTATCGGGAAGCTATTACATATCACTGTGAATTGCTTGGACATTGCTCGTGTAGATAGCAAAGTAGATTAGTTCATGGGTCACTCTAGGATATTGTTATAATGCTACACATATACATTATGATTTCCTCAGTAACGAATCTCTGGGTTTCACCATTTGTGCATATGTATATTATACATGTTTTCCTGTAGACAAGAAACCCATGACAAATTTTAGTTTGTAACCTGGATGAAACCTCATTACATTGCGATTCAAGCAACTGTAAAAGCTATATGGATAGATCCTTAGGGGCATATGTTCTTATAGGAGCCTCTACTCATGCAACCAAATTATGATATTATACTGCATTATTCATAGTACAAAATTGTTTTCCACCTTGGACCAAACATATGGAGGTTAATGGCACATGATTATCTCTTCAAGCAAGTTCATAACAATCACTCTGTGAAGCTCCATGTTAGCTGTTGGAATTCTTGGTTGGTGTGGTCTAATGCTTGTTTATGTTTAGAATAACTCACAATCTCGAGCTGTTGTCTACAGCTCATCTGTTGGGGGATATTGACATTATTTTGATATGAGATTATGTTCAGTCTATAAGCATTGACATCATCCTTATTAGGATTTCATCAAAAATAATGCATCTTTAGCTACAAGTGCATCAAAGTAACTTATTATCAACTTTAGACTCTCTTTATTATTGAAAATAGTAATTGAATATGTCCTTGATATAAAAGAACATGCAGTTGATTAATAGGAGTCATTGCTTTCAATTATAAAGGTAAGTCATCCTGTTTTGAGGTTGAGTTTTTTTTTAAGAATTTTGGAGGCTCAGTTACTTATATTAAATTCTTTATTTATGAATTGTTTCATCCTTTTCAGGATTCCATAAGAAAAATACATGTCATTTTCCCCTAAATTTCTATTTTTTTGTACTAAAAATTTGGGCTAATTAATGGCCTGAACTTATATTAATTTGCATACTAAACCCAACTTTTTAACCTCAAAATTTTAAGAAATCAAGAGCATATATAATGGTTGTAATGTTTTGTTGAATTCCATGTAAAACTTCACATTGTCATCTAATTTCAGAGGCAATTTAAGTGATTGAATCATGCATGGAAGGCAGCAAGATGAGGGGGAAAGATTGTACCTTTGATCCTCTAAGTTGGAGGGAATTTTGTAGCTTTATCTAACATACAACAATAGATAAAATACCTGATGGATAGCAAAATAAAAAAAACTGAATTAGAAACTTCAGCATTGACTTTAATGAGAACAAAGAGGAGAGAGATATGTATCTTTGAATATCTCCACTTTGGAGATCCAAACTTGCTTGCAACATCCTTTTCTTGACAGGAGCTTCAGTTCATTCAGATCCGGATGTTACAGTGGTGCATCTCCCTCTAGCAAGGTGGCGCGGGGAGAGGTGTCACTCACACGATTTCTCCAGTTCGGTCGACTCCACGGAGGCACAACACACTCCATCTTTCAAGTGCAAAGGTTCACGCACAATCATCGATCTCAGCCAGCCCTAGCGTTGATTCCCTCTCCACGATAGGCGACAAACCTCCAATCCATGAGGCTCCTCTCTTGTAAGCTTCCAATGCTGGCTCCATGCGATACACAAATGCTCCACTGATCTCCTGAAGTCCATCCTTATGCTGGTGGCAGCGCCCACCCCTCTAAACGGTGGCTCCAGGCCCTCGTCCTTGCCCTCCTCCAGATCGCATGCAACACATCCTCCTCCCCTCCAAGCGTCAATGCATGATCTCCTCGAAGCCACCCTCTTGCACTCGATCAAGATCTTCTCCAGAGATGGAGGTCATGTTGCACTCGACTCTTGAAACTCCGCTGGCTATGCCCCCCTTGCGTGTTGAAATGAGTCCCCTCTATGGGAACCCTAGCCTTCGACCTTGCACGTTTTACAGGCAGCCTAGTTCTCTACTACTTAAAAAAGGGGAGATGTGCACTTATTCTTTGGCCCAGCATCCCAATAAGAAATGAAGAGAGGGGGAGAGGTATTTGGGCCCCTTGATCCGTTGCTTAAAATAAAAAAGGAGGGTGGTTGCTATAGTATCCGAAGGGAAAAAAAGATAAGGGCTTGATTTAGAGAAAAGGAAGAGATATTGATTAAAAAATGGAAAGGAAAAAAAAGTGCATGACTTATGAGAAGAAGAATAGAAAGACGACTTATAAAAACAAAAATCCGAGCAAGAAAATGAGAAAAAATAAAAAATATATGTTCTTCGTTGGTCATCTATGTCTATATTCTGATAAGGAGAAAGATGGAGTGAGAGCATGCCACATTCTTCTCCTTGAGTTGTATCTACATGATTTTTATTGCGTCCATCATCATCTACTCGTAGCTCCTCAACAAAAGCAATCTCTTTTCCATGGTCCTTGTATATGCAAATCGGCTTCAGGTCCCCGTAAGATACGCGAGAGGTCGATTTAAGTGTTCACGTATGGGAGAGGCCTGACTCTCGAGATCTGCATATGAGAGATGCCCACTCTACTTCTGGTATTCGACTTCGACATCAACTACTCCAAATGGACTTCTGTACCTAGGATTGTCTCAGACTTCTTCCCATCCACGACATGAACATTGACGCTCCAAATTACTACTGCATATCGACCATCTTCATCGAGTATCGACTACTTCTGCACCGGTCTCCTAGTGCACCTACTCTCCACGTTGGACTTCTTTTATAATGAATTTACTACAAGTACGTCCTGATGTTCTTCTCAGGTACATCCTGATCGTCGCAGTGAATATACTGCGTGCACATCTTGATATTCTTTCCAAACGTATGCTGATCGTCGCAAACCCATCCTCGTGCGGGTCTTCTCAATAGCAACTACTCCGAGCAGATCTCCTCCCGTTTTTGTTAGATGTATCGAGTGAAGATGTGTTATATATATATATATTCTTTTTTTGCAAGCTGCAGCTTTCTCATCTCCAGCCCTACTCCCCTGTTTAGTCCCATATCATTTTTTTTTGACGCTCAGTCCCATATCATATTTAAGCAGGACTCTGATCTGTGGTCTATATAAAAAGCCCACAACTCCGTACTCATTGAAAGATTCACAATAGAAGATTTGACCCTTTGAGGCATCTCCCATAGTTTCGTCCTGCTCCTCTTGGAGTAGGGTTCCACGTAAATCCTGAGCATTTCATTCAAGATGCAGTACAAGGAGGGAATCTCACTACTCCGCATATCTCCACAGACCTTCAGCTTGCAGATATTTTCATGAAGGCCTTGCCAAAGAAGCGTATATCCGGATTGATTTCCAAGCTGGGCATAATCGATAGATATGCTCCAACTTGAGGGGGTGTTGGAGCTATTTTGTTTTTCTTCTTATTTTTTTTGAGTATCGTAACCCTTCAGGGTCTATTATATAGTCATCACGTTTTGGGCTCTAAGGTTTCACGTTATTTAAGAGATACCCTTTAAATAAATCATTCCATTCATTCTCAATTGTTTCCACAATCTGAAACACTTTATAGGCCTTGCTAATGGTTTGGCTATGGACTCTTTCCCTCTTTGTTCTGTTGGCTCGCGTCCTCGTGCTTTCTCGGATCATTCGCCTATCATTTGGACGATGGTGCTGGCCTTAGTCCTCGGGGGCTCTTTCGATACGAAAAAAGATGGCTATTGGAACCATCCTTTAAAGATATTGTCATGAACCATTGGAATCATGTCCCGGTCTCGGGCTCGGCGGCGGCTAAACTCTCTCAGAAGCTCTCCTCCCTTCGTCGGGTTCTTGCTGATTTCAAGTCTTCCATTAGACATACGCGTAAGGCTATACGTATGACGAAGCGGAGAATCTTATTTTGCATCTCGACTCCACGGAAAACGAGCGCGACCTCTCTATGGACGAGCTTCATGATCGCTCTAATGCTATTGCGCGGGTTCAGGACGAGGATAAAAAGAGATATATTGAATGGCGTCAACGCTCTAAGGAAAAATGGATCAAAGAGGGCGATGCCAACACGTCCTTCTTCCATCGGGCGGCTAGTAACCGTAGGCGCATTAATTATATTCGGTCTATCTCCATCAATGATGAAGTGTTTTCGGGTGATCGTGAGATGGGTATTGCCATCACTGACCAATTCAGACGTTCTTCTACTGCTCTCCCTTCTCGGCGGTGGCGTTGGCTTGGGGAGGGGGCTCCACGGGTGTCGGACGTGGACTCCTCTCTTCTTACTCGCCCTATCTCCATGGCGGAGATTAAGGCTGCTGTGTGGGGCCTGAATATTGATTCTTCCCCGGGTCCGGACGGTTTTCCCATCGCCTTTTACAGGGATTTCTGGGATGTGGTCTCGGGGGACGTCCTCACGGTGGTCTCCGAGTTTTGTTCTGGCAACCATGGCTTTGATCGTATCAACGGGGCTAACATCGTGCTTATTCCAAAGAAAACCCCTGCTCTTCGCTTCGACGACTTTCGTCCTATTGCCGTCTCCAATGCTATCTATCTCATTGTGGCTAAAACTTTGGCCAACCGGTTATCGCAGATCTTAGATGGCCTCATCTCGCCAGTCCAAGGTACGTTTATTATAGGTAGACATATTGCGGATTGTATTCTTGTTGCGTCGGAAATTGTGGCTGATTGGAAGAGGGAGAAAAAGAAGGGGAATTCTATGGAAGATCGACTTTGCTAAAGCTTACGACTTGATTGATTGGCGCTTCCTATGGTCTGCTCTGCATCGGCGGGGATTCCCGAATATTTGGATTTCTTGGATGCGCAGATGTATCTCCACGGTCTCTCTTTCTGTGCTTATCAACGGTCGTCCGGTTGGCGGGTCTTTTCAGCCGCGCAGGGGGGTTCGTCAAGGCTGCCCCTTGGCACCTTTGCTCTTCGTTCTTGCCTCGGATGTCTTGTCACGTATGGTGCACGGCGTCATTGATGCTGGTCTCACGTCGGGTTTTCGGTGGGGAGGTTTATGCGTGCCTATTATCCAGTTCGCAGACGACACAATTTGCTTTATCGAGGGGGCTCCGACGCGGTGGCTGGGATGGCGCATACACTCTCTATATTCTGCGAGCTTTCGGGAATGTCGACTAACGTTGCTAAATGCATTATGGTGCCCTTTGGCTTGTCGGCGGCGGAGGAAGTCGAGTGCAGCCGCTTACTCGGCTCTCAGACTGGGGAGCTTCCACTCCCATACCTTGGTGTCCCTCTCTCGGTTGGCCAGAACCGTTCTAATGACTGGAGGACTATTCTGGAACGGATGGAGTCGCGTTTTGGCGGGCTGGAAGGCTTCCTTGCTCTCCCGGGGCGGTCGTCTTGTCCTTCTTAAATCTGTTCTCTCTGCTATTCCGATCTACTTCTTTTCGGTTCGAAAAATGCCTGTGGGTGTTCGCGTTCGATTGGAGAAATGCATGCGGAGATTTTTGTGGGGTCGCTCGGACGGCAGTGGCCGAGGGGTTCATTTGATTGCTTGGGATGTGGTGACCCTGCCTAAGAGGTTCGGCGGACTTGGCGTTCGAAACTTGGCTCGCGTCAACGAGGCTCTTCTCCTGAAATGGGTGAGTAAGATCTGGGGCAAGGATGGTTCCTTTCTCTGCAACGTGCTGCGTGCGATCTTGGGCGAGGATTGGAGTACCTTCATGCGCGGGATTTGCCCTGTTCACTCCTCTCATTTTTGGCGTTGCGTGTTTGATGCATATCAAAGGAACCGCTCTTTGTTCAACCCGGTGCTGGGGTCGGGTTCCGTCTTGAAGTTTTGGCAGGACGACTGGTCGGGGGGTGGCTCCTTCCAGGCTCGCTTCCCGAGGCTATTCGCTCTAGCGGAGAATCGGTTGGCCTCTGTTGCGGACTATTGGATCAACGGCTGCTGGTGCCCATCTTTCTCGGGCGTTCTTTCAGATCAACGCGCCAACGATTTAGCCTCCCTTCTGGAGGCTCTTTCCTCTTCCGTTTCTCCTGGTATTGTGCGGGACCATTGGGCTTGGAAGGACGGGCCCTTCTCCTCTCGCAAGGCCTTCTGTGCTCTGCTTCCTCCTCCTCCTGCCTTGGTTGCTTCCTTGGTGCGCGACTGCGCCTTCTTATGGGGGTTGCGCCTGCCCGCGCGGATCACTTTTTTCTTTTGGGTCTTTCGCCACCGGCGGCTGATGACCCGCGACCGTTGCACCTCTTTTCTTCCCACCCCCAACGTCCGATGCCAGCTCTGCGGGGTGACGGATGAATCAGCCGACCACCTTTTCTTTCAATGTATGTCGGTGACTCGGATTTGGGACGATGTTGCTTGGGCACGTGCGGCCAATACCGAGGACTTCTGCGACATCCTTTGGGTCAACAGAAAGAGGTCCCGTTCTGATCTGTTGGGTCCCATTGCGCGCCTTTGGTCTATCTGGCGGGCTCGCAATGAGACTATCTTCTCGGGGACGCGTTTTTACAAGGAGAATGTGACGTTTGCGGCCATCAGATTAATCTCAGATTGGTGTAATTAGTTGGGCTACGGCTTCCGTTAGCCGCGTTTTTATTTTGTATCTTTGGTTTCCCTCTTCCCTCCTTCATCCCCCCTAACCCTGTAAGTATCTCTTTCTATACCATTCGTAGTATATAATACTGGGGCGAACACCAACGAGTGTATCCCCCTTTTTTGAGCCTAAAAAAAAATAAGGCTATTGCTCTCTTTATGGACTGGGAAGCTATGATCAATGTCGAGATAGCGGAATCCTTCCAATTTTCTCCATTTTATACTCGAGATTTGTGTTCTTAACCCAGTTAATGTATGAAGGGACCATAAATTGTACGTAAATATTTATTTATTGATAGGATAATCGAATTAATGCGATATATTGGTAGGATGCACAGTGGCAACAGTGTGACATATGACGTTATCAAATCAATATTTGACTAAGATCCTCCTATCAACATATGAAAAAAAGGTTAAGCTTTATGTTTATTCTGTCCTTTCGGAAATGGCACACATTAGGAAAAGCCGTCTTGCTCTTTTACATAAGTTGCAACAACATGTATTATCGTTCATAATTTGACATATATTTTGATTCTAAATAGCAGTTTCTTTTGGTGTTTTCCTTCTGTTGAGGCTCTTCATACTTCCAAAAAGTTTAAAAGGAACATAACACAATTCTTGAACTCCAGAGCAATGTGTCTATTGATTTCAAAGGCAGAGGGTTATGAAGATTTGTTTGGTTTTTCTTTTTTTGGCAATATGGGTTTTTGCTTGCCTTTTTGTTTCCATCCAATTCTCTTGTTGCACCAATAACTTGGTTACTCTGCCAGTGTTCTCATCCCTGACTTGTTTCGGGGGAATGCATGGAAGCAAGATCAAGACAGTTCCAAATTTGAACGTTGGTTGGCAAGTCATCCTCCTGAAACGGTTGCTAAAGACATTGGTACATCGGCGCAATGGATGATCGAAGAATTTGCGGCAGTTGGAGTTCCTACCAAACTTGGAATCATGGGGTTTTGCTTTGGTGGGTCTCACTTGGTCCAGACTTTGGCAAAGGATGAACGGAAACTCTTCACTACAGGTGTTTGCCTTTATGGGACAGGCTTAAACGTCTCCCTAGCTTCACATGTTAAAGTTCCAGTCTTGTTTTATAAGTGGGGATAACGATCCACTCTGCCCCGTCGCCATCCAAAAGGAAATGACGCAAAACATCAAGGGTTCAAAGTTGGTAGTGTACAGTGATAGGGGCCATGACTTCGCTCACCGGCCACAATCTCAAGAAGATGATGATGATGCAGAAAGTTCTTTTGGCATCACAAAAAAGTGGTTGCATGATTTCTTGGTTGTAAAGAAAGACCTGGCTCAGTTGTAACATAATATCAGTGGATCTGTTGCATACTTGATAAAATAATGTTTATATGCATCTTGATGTTAATATTCGATTTTGGAATTCAGCACGACTTGAAGCCGATTCATAAACATAAACATGATGATCACCTTTATGTGAATTCGAACTATTTAGGTTACTGAATTGATTATAAGTATGCTAAATTGATCCAGGGAGTCCGACGCTCACAGCACAACACTGGTGGTGAGGGCCGGAGGGGAGAAGGACATGCAGCTTAGAAGACATTGTCAGGATGCGAGCCATCATGTGTGGACGGCTCTACCTTATTTGATCGAACACGATGTTGGCGAAAGCTAATATCCATCTTTCTATGTCTGAGGAGGAGCGATGTAGGTAAGGGAATTTGTCGAGGTGTCAGATGGAAGCAAAGTTGTGAAGGAAAGTGGGCATCGAGTCACGAAATTTAGGGGCACAAATGTAATCAAATCTTTCTGAACTAGACCCTTGTTTGAAAAAAAAACTATGATTTAATTCTCATCTTAGACGGTCAAACTAATGGAAGGGCAGATTGCTAACAATGCAAGAAGGTGGAGGTACAAGTGTTATTGTAAAAAAGGGGGCGAATGTGTTAATGAGAAAACTCAGAAGGGTACAAGTGTCCCCAAGTAAAAACCACTTTTAATCAATCCCTCTCCTCCCTTGGAATCTCCGCGAATGGTGGGATCATTACAAGAAAGGCTATTGTGAAACCACTCATAGTAAGAGATTTGCACATGCTGTTTGTGTATTATGGTATATAGTCTTGGGTGACGATTCATTTTATCTTGAGGAAGTTTATATACAACTCATCCCATTTTTTCTTTTATTAAGAAGAGAAAAGAAAATCCTAGATATATGTATGCATTAGAATATCATCTTACATAGCTTTTTCTTTTGCTGAACAGGATTTTCCACCTAAATCATTCCTTCCGTGAATGCGTATTTTTTCTACCATGTATGAGAGCTTTAATTTGGATGTAATTTTTTTTCTTATTTTATGCAATTCTTTAGCAGATTTATGTAGAATTTGACCCATTAATTTCAAGGGATTCATCAGAAGTTTGGCATTGATTTCTTGAAAACCTTTGCTCCCATGGCAAAGATGAACAATATGCATGTTATTCTTACTCTAGTTGTGATTCATGATTGGAAGCTTCGTTAAATGGATGTCAAAATGCTTTGAATGGTGATGATCTCAAAAAAAAAGATTTGCATGCACATGCTTCTTGGTTATGAGAATGTAGGAAAGTCCTGCAATAAGAAGGCATTGTATGAATTAAAACAATCACAAATGACATGTTTTGAGATTCCTAGGATGATGATGATTAGAGTTAGAGATTGCAAAGGCAACAAAGATCATAATTTGTGATGTCAAAAGAAGAGACAAGGTGTCTCTCTTATTGGTTTGTGTTGATGATATGATCATCGATGATAATAATGAAGATGAATATGCTTAATTGGAGGGGAGGTTTGCTCCTAAGTTTGATTTATAATGTAAAAGATGGTCTGTAATGTATCAGATAAAGTATATATATATGATATGTTGAAGAAAATTGGGAAATTGGGATGCAAACCCGCTTCAACTCCATTGGAGGACAAAAGTTGAGCATCAAGAATGGAAGTCAACTCGAAAAAGATACGAAAGATTGTTACTAGAGGCTCATGGAGAGATTGATCTACCTCACCTTAATCAAATGTAGCATTATCTATGTCGTCGGTGTGGCGAGTTAGTTTTTACACACCCATGGAATGCATTCTATACTACCTAAAGAAGAACTCGGGGAAGGGATTCATGTTCACCAAAGATGTGAAACTTGAGATTGAATGTTATGTAAATGGCGATTGGACATGACATGTAGATACTAGGAGGTCAACCACTGGATAGTGCTTATATTTGGGTGACGATTTTGTGATTTGGAGTAAAAGATTATCCATTGTGTGAGGTCCAGTGTTATAAGTCGAATACAAAGTTGCCGCGACAGGAGTTACAAAGATGTTATGACTTAAGATCATTTTGAATGATATTGGAATACAATTTTGACTTACCTAAGGGGATTATTCTATAATAACAATACATTAATAAATGTATTGAATATCTGTGTAATGTATGGTAAAACAAAGCATGTTGTGATTGTCACCACTTCATCAGAGAAAAGACTGATTTAGGAGCTTATGCTACCTTAAGTAAAAACTGAAGAGCAAGTTGCAGATACCTTCGTCAAGGAACCTTCCACGAAGTATTTGGAGAATAATGTGGGTAAGTTACACATATTTGATCATTATGTCCAGCTTGTGTTTGTTTGTGTATTCAATGGGTTATGGTTGAGGATCTATTTAATCTTGTGGAACTATGTAATTCAATTTTATTTTGATTCCATAAAGAAAAGATAAGAAAACCCTAAATACATGTATGTGCTAGAGCATCTCCTCTCGCGATTCTCCCCTTAAGTTGAGAATGATTTTCCCATGTATATCATTATGTGCATGGTTGCGTATTTTTCCATAATGACATGTGGCGCATGTTATCAAATGGTCATTTTATAATTACGATCCTTTGAGATTATGTAATTACAATTATGACCCTTCATTTTTTTGCAAAATCAGTTGTGTCCCTCACCAAATGATGGAATACAATTGTTCCCCTCTAGTTAGTTGCTGCCTGAATTTCTCCCAGACAAATGTTATATGAAGGGTAATTACAGCTGACCTACCGTGAGAACCAATAAATAAAATATCGAATGAAAAGCAAATGACCATTGGTAATATACACTCTATAAAGAAATGGCAACAGAGGACGGAAATTAGAAAATGAAAATCAAAGCAAGGAGGCAACCAGACTTTATCTCCTAAAAGATAAGGCATAAAGTACACTTTTTCCATGAAAAAGTAGGTATTAATATACATTTTTACTCAACTCACACCTTCATTCACAACTCAGAATTCATGTACATGGAATAATATTTGATTCCACAATCAGATATCCATTCAACTTGGCAGAGGTTCATGTCCATGGTGTCTCATTCTCTAGCTTAACATCCTATCATGCAGAATTTTAGCCCCAATTAAGGCGCCTTTTTGATATTGTAGTGCCACTAAAACTTTAAGAAAATCTTGGAGCAGAGGAATGAAGTTCTATACTTGTCAAAGTAAGAGCTGTAGTTTCTTTCAGTGAGTGGAAGTCGAAAACTTGGACCAATCCTCGCACACATATCAAAAGATATTGTTATTATGTAATGAACTTGTATAAATAGAGAAACATTTGAGGGAGATAATTATTATCATGAAGATAATAGTCATATGTGTCATGATATCTGTAGCTACATATTTCTATCTTAACAAGGAATTATGAGGATATTTTCATACATGGATGCAGAAATATGAGAAGGGCATTTAAATGTTATCCAATCTCCTTTTCAATGTAAATAAAACACAGTACTTAGAGACCATATTTATACACATGAAAGTTCCAGTTCATACATCTTACAAAATATGTAGTTTGTATAGAAAAATGTTCTTCTCTATGAGGAGACAAAAAAACATCGTCGACAAAAAAATGATTGAAAGCTGGTATACACATTTGTCACCTCCCCACCCACCTATAGGTTGGCATTTATATCTGCATAAAATTGCAAAAGTTTGATTATTAGCCTCTAAAAAACATCAAAATATTGGATGAAATGTGAAAGAACTGATGCCATCTAATTCGTCCTACCTTCCACAGAAATGTATAATTTGAAGATGATGATTAACAAAAAAGGATCCACTAGCTATGATATGTGCTCCTAAAGATAGAGAACACGTCAAGTAAATCAATCGGTATAAGTATTGTAGTACCTTAATCTAAGTTCATATTGGACCATCCTCTAGCGTCTCAAAAGGTGCTTTTCCTTTTTGGGGTCAACTACACCTCCTTGGCATATTGTCATTTTGGCATGGTGTCGTTTATCATGTGTAAGAAGAAGAAGAAGAGGAGGTTATACTACTAGTGCATCAGTCTAGCATGATACTTGCTTTGACTTTTCCCCGAAGAAGAAAGCTTTTCACCCTCGACCTAGCTCACACTTGGCATGAACATGAGTACTTCATTGTTTGCCTCACAGTTGCAACACCACTACAGATTAACATTTAAACCACTTACTGAGATTTAAAGCTAAAGAAATTCAATATGAATGCAATTATTAGTCACTAAATATTGGTCAATAGATATTAGTAATCCTTATTTGGAGAAGGCTTATGATTATGTCCCACGGTAGATACTGTGGAGAGATTTGGAGAAGAAACAAGTACATGTCCTATGTATTAACCTCATCAAAGATATGTATGATACGGCTTCATCTTGTGTAAGGATAAAAGCTGCGAAGACTAACTATTTGGACGAGTTGAGTCCATTCCTTTTTACTTTGATTATGGACGAGTTGACAAGTCACATTCAAGATGAGATACCTTGGTGTATGTTATTCGTCGATGATATTGTATTGATTGATGAAATTTGAGATGGAATAAATGGAAAGCTTGAGGTCTGGAGACATGCATTGGAGATTAAAGGATTTTGTATAAGTAGGGCTAAGACAGAATATATGGCGTGCACTTTTGATTGAAGCATTGTTGAAGGAATCGAGGCGAAGATTGGTGATGATAATATTCAGAAGATAGGTTCTTTTAGATACTTGGGATCTATTTTGCAACATGATGAGGAAATTGATGGAGATGTTACTAATAGAATAAATGCAGGTTGGCTAAAGTGGAGATGGGCCTCTACTGTAAAAAAAATCCTTTGAAAACTAAAGGAAGGTTTTACAAAGTAGCCGTGAGACCTACTATGCTCTATAAATCTGAATGTTGGCCTGTAAACCATAGACATGTGCAGAGAATGTCAGTAGCAGAAATGAAAATGCTAAGGTGGATGTGCGAACATACACGTAAGGATCGGATTCGGAATGATGCAATCAGAATGAAAGTTGGTGTAGCTCTTATCGAGGATAAGAAGCGAGAAAATCTCTTAAGGTGGTTTGGCCATTTGCAAATGAGATCAGCTGATGCACCAGTGAGGAGATGCGAGTTTTGGGATGTTGAGCCGGCTACGAGAGGGCGAGGAAGGCCTAAGAAGTGTTGGAATGAGACTATATGAAGGGATCTTAGTTTTTTGGATCTAAGCCCGAGAATGACCCAAGATAGATTTGAATGGAGGCAAAGAACCCATGTAGCCAACTATACTTAACGTGGGAAAAGGCTTTGTTGTTGTAAATGTTAGTAATTCTAAAATTGTATAGTATGCGTACTATTAACTGTTGCTAATGTGTATTAATGTAAATGAAATTACACTCCAATTAAGAAAGATTGATTTAAAAAATCAGTAAATCATGCTACGAATGCAAACCTTAAGCTCGCGAAAGCAATTGCCTTAACATAACTATATGCAAATCATGTTGAAGCAATGACGGTAGCATCATCCATTGATGATTAATTGGAATTTTGCACATGTTCTTGTGATGTTCAGCTTATTCAAAACAATCACAAATATGTCCTGACCCCCTCTCTTTAAAACTTCATCCTTGAATCTAATTCAATTTTTCTTCTGTATACTTGTTGATCATTTGGTACGCGGTGCTTTGATCACATATGGCAGGTCCACAATTTCCCAAAAATCCTGATCTGACAAGGGTACGACTTCAAGGTCATAAGACTTCAGGTATTTTTTTCGGGTTGTCGTATGCAGAGATTTAATCGTCCCACTCAACTCCTCTTATACTCCTGAGCACGGTTGTTGCATGCCTGCACAGAAGACCACTCAAGTTCCATCTTATGCAAATATATGGATGTGATTGGAGGTCCATCAATCCTGAAGGAGACCACACTTCCGCATCTTTATCATTAGATCTCTTAAAAGTTAAACCCTGGATCTCTGGTGCTTGCCATTACATATTCTGATGCAAGAGGTACCAAGACCCTTGTCATCCCACTACTCTTAATCTTCTCTCATCCATTATTATCATAATATCATGTCTTATCCAATCTATCAACTTGCATAGCAGTAGATGCCTGACCTTTGAAATTCACACACTAAATGATTAACTCAAATTGTTGGTTGTTGGAAAAAGTGAGCAATCTATTATTCCAAGGAACCCTTGTCTCTCTTATATAGAGAGAGACCTCATGGGTAAAATACATAAGAGTCGAGAAAGTAAACAAGAATTAAGAAATGGTATAAAACATAATAATATAAGTCTCTACACTCCCCCTCAAGGTGGAGCATAGATGTCTATCATGCTCAGCTTGGAAGAACATCTCTGGAAGGGTCCTCTGAGCAACGGCTTGGTGAATATGTCAGCAGTCTGATCCCCTGAGCTAATGTGAGATGTAGATATCAAGCCTCTCTGGATCAAGTCTCTCGGTAGTGGCAGTCAACTTCGATATGCTTTGTTCTTTCATGGAATGCTGGATTGTTGGCAATAAACAATGCTGCCTGATTGTCACACTGAAGCTGCATGGGTAAAGGTACAACTATATGTAGATCCTCTAGCATAGATCGAACCCACATCATCTCCGTGCTTTCTTGCGCCATGGCCTTATATTCAGATTCAGCACTGGACCTTGTGTTTCTTGCTTTTCCAAGAAACCAGAGAGCTCCCAACAAAAACGGAAAATCCTGAGGTAGACTTTTGATCCTTAGGGCACCCTGCATAATCTGCGTCTGCACATGCTGAATAGATAAATCTATGCCCTTTCAAAATAGCAACCCTGAGCGTGAAGAAGACTTTAGATACCTCAGTATCATGTATATGGCATCCATATGAACTTATCTTGGCTGCTCCATAAATTGACTCACCCGGCTTACTGCAAAGGCAATATCGGGTCGAGTTAGGTAATATAAAGGAGCTTACCCACCATATCTCTATATCTCCTCTTGTCTACTTCTGCAGTGTCATCGTCATACAGCTTCATGCTTGGATCCATAGGAGTACTCGATGGTCTGCATCCAACCATGCCTGTTTCGATCAAAAAATCTGTAATGTACTTCCTTTGGGTCATCACCAGACCCTGTGCATTCCTGGCAAATTCCAACCCCAGAAAGTATCTTAGGGTTCCAAGATCCTTCTTGACGAACTGACGGCCCAGGAATGCTTTTGCCCTCTCTATTCCCTGAACTTCATCTCTTGTAACCAGAATATCATCAACATAGACCATGATGACAACCATATCGGTAGAAGACTTCTGAATGAACAACGAGTGATCTGCATTTGATCTTTTGAACCCCTGTCGTTCAATCAGATGGGAAAGCTTCTGGAACCACACCCTTGGGCTCTGTTTAAGGCCATAAATCGCCTTGTGAAGTCTACACACCAAATGCTTCTCCCCCTCAGCAATGAACCCTGGTGGCTGCTGCATGTAGACTTCCTCCTGCAAATCTCCATACAAGAAGGCATTCTTGACATCAAGTTGAGATATAGTCCATTCACGTACCACAACAACTGATAAAAGAATGTAAAGAGTAGAGTGATGAGTCACTGGAGAAAATGTATCCATATAATCCACGCCATAGGTTTGTGTGAAACCTCTCGCGACCAGTCGTGCCTTGTATCGATCTAGACTGCCATCAGCATGGTATTTAACTGTGAATACCCACTTGCAGCTAACAATGGATGCGTCATGGAGAGCATTAACCAAGCTCCATGTGCCACGAGACTGTAAGGCACGCATCTCGTCTTCCATAGCCAGTCGCCAGCAATCAATCTTCATAGCTTCTTGATAGGTTTGTGGTTTGTCCACGGAAGACAAAGCGGCAGCAAATCTTTGAAAGTCGCATGTGAGGTGATGAAAGGACACCTGGGAAGCAAAAGGATAAGACGCACAAGTCTGTTTCTGCTTTCGGATAGCAATGGGAATATCAAGGTCGTCGTCCACTATACTGGATGGTGTAGTCTCCTCCTGTAGTGAAGAATCCTGCACATGTACCATATATGACCTGTCAGTAGTGATGCCATCTGAGCATACCTGAGGCGTGATGGATGCCTGACGTGTAGCCTGAGCAGGACCTGACCGACACGTATAGAATTTTGGTAAAGGTGGAATAGGAGGATGTGGAGGTGGCGGTGGTGGAGGTGGCGGTGGCGGTGTAGCAACTGGAGCTGGAGTGGATTCAGGTGACTCAAACTAGGAGGAGGAACACAGACATCATCGTTGGTAGTGGACGAGACCAGCCTGTCACCTGCAGGGGAAAAGTACATAACAGACTCAAAAAACGTGACATCAGCACTGACAAAATATTTCTTGTTTATGGGATCATAACAGCGATAGCCCTCCTGAGTCCAAGAGTAACCTACAAAGACACACCTGACAGCTCTAGGAGAGAGTTTGTCAAGTCCAGGGACAGGAGATGAACAAACGCAACAATACCAAAGACACAAGGAGTAAGTGAGAATAATTCCTTATCAGGAAAGACGATAGAAAGAGGAATTTTCTCACCAAGGACAGATGACGGCATTCGATTGACCAGGTAGCAGGTTGTAAGGACAACATCCCCCCAGAAAGTGATAGGAGCACAACTCTGAATAAGGAGGGTTCTAGTGATGTCAAAAAGGCGACGATGCTTTCTTTCTGCCACGCCATTCTGCTGAGATGTGTACGCACAGGTGGTTTAGTGAATAATACCCTTAGACGAGAGAAATCGAGAAAGAGACCGGGTGCAGAACTCCAATGCATTATCTGTACGAACATTCAATGGTATATATGGTATATAATTGGTCTTTAAACCAAAGTTCATGCCTCAGTAGTCTTGGTAGTCTCCATTTTAAAGTCTATCCCCTCCTCGTTGGCATCAATCATTTAACAGCTTTCATATGATTATTCAGAGGTAATGTCACACTAATCAATGTTTGGTTCAACATCAACTTCATATGCTACAATAACACATCATCGACTTTGGAGCTCTCCTCAAATTCTTCCAGCAAAACCCCCTTCCTTTTGTAGCTACTCGAGAAAACCTCATGTAATCTGTTTGGACCTTTTCTTGCCCTTGTGTTGATGTACCCAGACCTTCCCTTGGCACCTAATAAGGGGGACCTACCCTGGGTTTGGGAAGCATGATCATGCCCTTTATTTGATGTTCTTGGTGATTTGCGACGTGTAGTCTGCTGATCATGCCCCCATTCAGTTCTTCGTGCATTTAGTCATGCAGACTTTGGCGTCCGAGTAACACCTGTTGTGGAGCATCATTGGATAAGGTCTTGCAACTCCATTACCTTGTCATACCAATATTCTATGTATCATTTGCAGCTTGTGTTCCATCCTCCACAATTTCATCAACTACTTCAGAAGCATCAGTACCTACTTCTACCCTCATTGTCCTAGCAACCTTCTTCATTATATTGGTAACACCCCCTCATCTACTACATCCCCTTCCTCTCCCATACCACCCCCTGCACATTTGAATTAAAAAAACACCGGAAAGATTGACATACCATGACGGTCGACTACAAAGGAGGATTGTGCCTCTCCCTATAGCTTCATCGTCACATTACTTTCTATCTCTTTATCATGGATATAGGTTAAAGTGTCATTGTCTATGAAACCTATGACAAGCTCAACATTTGTTTCGTCCGTATGGATGATAAATGTTTGCGTCATGTCACTTCATTTGCCACCTAGACAAAAAATATTGCTCTTTCTTTAAGATCTTCGTATCGCATAGTTAGCGATGAAGTGCTCCAAGGAACAACCTTGGATAAGGTTTCCATCAAGTCGAAGAAGCATGTGAAATCAGGGTTAACACGAACTTGACATATTTCTCGTTCTGACATCCCTTTGTATTTTTGAAATGACCACTTTGTCTCATATAGAATGTGAGTACACCATGCCCTCCTTTGAACCAACCCATCCTACATTCAAGAATAAAGAATGATGAGTTACAACAACAAACAAAAATCCTAAAATCATCTAAATAGGTAAACCTTAAATCCTATCATAATCATAAGGTAAAATTTTCATCAAAATTGAAAAGCCTAAACCTTTCCGTAAAGCCCATCAAATTCATAAAACTTAGAATCTACCAGAATTGGTAAAACCTAAATCCCATCAGAACTGTAATCACATACCTTCTTCACAATGATAATGATCTCCTTCTCAATGGGAGAAATTAGCGGTGGGAAGGAGAAATGGAGGACTAGTGTTGGAGAAATGAAGGAGATGATGCTCAGAAGCGGTGGTAGGATTGAAGGTGATGGCGCATGCAGTTTCCATGAAGGAGGGAGTTGTGCAGTCAATGAAGTTGGGAAGAGAGGATTTCTTTTTTAAACTTGTTCTCCCGCCATATTAGTGTGTTAGGGGCAGGTGGGAGAGCTAATCTCACACAGAGAGGATCGTTTAATGAGCCCTTGCTGCATCAGACTCTGTTGTATGAGCTACAACCGTCTGATCACCTATCCCTCGTCTTGAGATGCGCACTCACTATCCCCGACTCTCTAGGAGGGTCGTTGGATCCTCATCTGACGTTCCTCGTGCATTACAACCCCTGTTGTAAATGGCATTTACAGCTGAGGATCGGTTCCCAATCACACATCACTCGATGTCCCTCGAGATTCAAGGTTAATTGCAAAATCTAACCATGGTTTGCTTATTCCCACTGACGCCTATTTGACGGAGGGACAAAACTGCTAATGATGCAATTAATGAGGGGTATAATTGATATCGTAAAAGGGAGGAGCATAATTGTAATTGTAGAATTTCAGTAGGATGTAACTGTAAAAAACCTCATCAAATCTATATTTGACTGAGAAACTCCTCTGACTTCAAACTGAAAGGATCATACACTACAAGAAAAATGAGTAGTGGCCACGGAATGTGGCTACGGAAACTTGTGGCTACGATAATTCCGTGACCACTAGTTTCTCGTAGCCACAATCCGTGGTCAAAGTCTTCATATAAGAGTTGTGGCCACGATAAGTTCCGTGGTCACTTGTAGTGGCCACGGCATATTCGTGGCTAGAGAACTTTCGCGACGAGACTTGTAGCTACGGCTACTGGCCACGACGTGTCGTGGTCAGAGCCCAATTCTGTGGCCACAAACTCCATATCCGTGACCATAATTTTGTAGCCACAACTTGTTTTCCTTGTATTTATATCCTTGTTTTCAATATGAGCTCGGCTGTTCTTACAGCTCAATTCTCTTGTTTCACTGTTAATTATACAAATAAAAAGAATGTACGCATATATTTGCTAATGATCTTTGGCAATAAAATCTTTTTATAAATCAAATTTATTATTACTTATTTTTAAGTGGTTATAAATTTTACAATTGGAGGGCTAAAGTTCAGTAGAGGTTTGAGACTCTCATTCTTAGATATAAAACTATACCACTATTTCAAATTTTCTTAAGCCGGAGAAACAGATTATAAATTTATTGTTGATTATGAATATTTATAATGGATGTTAAGTTAATAATAAATTAAACCATGTTTCATATATCTTGAAGATGATTCATATTTCTTTATCAATAAGAAAATATTATGTGCTTCAAAGTGGGAAAAAAACAAGTCGAACATAAACATCATCAAGGATTGTTTCAATGTTTATATGATAAAATAAATAAATATTGTACCGACGAAAATATTTGTAGGTCACATGACTAGGAACTCGATATCCATGGAAGAAATGTTGAAAAGTAGAGGGAACGATGTTTATAAAGATATGAAAGGAAAGCTAAAAACACATAAATAGTGGGAAGGAACGTAAAAGCTAAAAAGACACCATAAAACTGATATTCGAAAATAGGAGGGATATAACTGATATTGTAATATCTAGGAAGGGTACGAGTGATAATTTTTTTATATAAATTATGAACATTCTTCTAATTTTTAGATTTCTTTTTTAATTTTTAGTGACATAAATAGATTTTTTGTAACTTAAATAATATGTTTTTTTATCAGTTGTGCCCCTCTAGATATTGCAATATCGGTTATACCATTCCCTTTTTTGGATCATCAGTTCAGCTTCTAACTTTTTCCATAATGACCACTTATGCCCTTCAAGTTAATTGGCGTCCATCCCCATCCCAAACATACGCTAACTTTGAGGATACAATGGTAATTAGATAAAAAATCGAGGGGGCAAAAGGTCCTTTTCTTCTCACTTTCTTCTTCTTCCTTCCCCTCTTCTTCCCTCCTTTACCTAAGGCCATTAGGCAGGTGGTACAACTCCTCGTCGGCATTATGCAGGTGTCGAGTTTATTCGATGTTTCTTGAATCGGTCGGGAGATGTTTAGATGCAAGGGGGCAGAGAGGAAGAGGTTGTGGCTAAGATGAAGTACAAGGAACCCATATTTGTTGCTTTCGAGCTCGAGTTCGGCTCCCAATTTGCATGTTCCTCTACTTGAGCAGCAACTTACCAAAGAAAAGAACATCTTACTCTTCTTCCTCGTGTTTGAATCGACCTCTGGATGAGGAAAGCGTCGACGAAGCCCTTGACCTGCAAGTTTCAACCATTACCATTTCAGGTAATTCCTTCTTCTTCCCCTACTTCTCTTATTTTCTCCCTCCTCATTGCATCTCCATCCGTTCACCAAATCACCAAAACTTTTATATTCTCGCAGATAAATAATTTCTTCTGATATCAAATAGATTTTTTCCAGAAATTTTTTCGAGCCAATTTTTAAACCAATTAATCAAATGTTTGGGGCTCCTAAACAAATATCTGGAAATCCCAACAAGGTACATTTTTCTCCCTCCTTGTTCCTTACTCCTCTGCTCCTCCTCCTTTGCATCCACTACACATCTACACATCACTACCACCACCCCTTTACCCCACAAAACACCCATCTTCTTCTTCACCAATCCCTCTTCCTTCCACACACACGCACACACGCACGCATGCACACACACAACATAGCAACAATTGTAGCTACATTTTCCACTTTGAACCCATCACAACCGATCTCCTTTGCTCGAGATGGAGGTCGGCATAGTCGACGGAGGAGAAGGTCAGGGTGGTGGAGGAGGAGGTTGGGGTGGAGGGTTGGGCAAAGGAGGAGGAAGTTGGGCGGAGGGCTGGGTGGAGGAGGTCGGGGTGGTGGGCTTTGTAGAGAAGGACGAAGGGGATGGGGTTGGGCAGAGGGTTGGGTGGGAGGTGGTGGAGGAGTTCAGAGCAGAGGGCTAGGCAGAGGAGGAGGAGGAGGTTGGGATGGGGGGCTTGGTAGAGGAGGACAACTTACCCCTCTTAGTGGAACCGTGGTTTGAATTGATCATGGTTAAGCTCAATTCATTTTCGACCAAGCTAACATAACAATACAAATGATAACGGTGCAAGAAGTCGAGGGCACAACTGATATTGCAAAAAAAAGAAGGGGCATAACTGATATTGTAATGTCTCATATGGGCACAACTGATAAAAATCCTAAATAATGCTTGTTGCAAGATCTATTTAATCCGGATATAGTATACTTGTCAGCATAATTTGCATTTTCATTATAGAAATTATATATAATTTTTATTCCAAATAAAGGACAATTAATTTCTTATGTCATAAATTACAAATATTCTTAGACTTTTTACATTGATATTGTAAAAATCCAATACCATGAGTTGATTCCTTTCAACTTAGATAATATTTATTTCAAGACTCACTTTATTTGATAATATACCACATACTAATATATAGTTTTTCTTCGTAATGAACATATTAAATAGAATAATTCATTACTTATCTACTAAATCATAAATAATATTTTCTTGGTCGATTTAATTTTTATTATCCAACCATTGATTCTTGATAACTTTAATAGTCCAACATACTTATTTTTTATCACTTCCAATTTATATCGTTTTTATTTTTTAAATGACTAATAAAATTTATGATATTTTTTATAATCCTTATTGTGGCATATTCCTTGCAATATTCCCTTGTTTATCAACTCACTTTAATTTGATATGACACAATCTTATAATGTTATTGTAAGGATAATGCATGGTGGATGCGGAAATTTTGTGTGTATATAAAATACATATATAAATATAATATATTTTTCTTGCCAAAATTTTCAAGAGCAAATTATTTCAGTTGGAATATATTGCATCAAATATGAATTTCATTGTTAAATTCATATAAAAAAGGAAATTGATGGTATATAATATTTGTAGTTGGAAGTTCATATCAATTTGTATATCAACGAATTTTCAAAATATTTGACTATTTACATGTATATTATGTACCCACTCAAATGGTCTGGTGGTAGTCTGCATGTATATTATGTACCCAATCCAATGGTCTGGTGGTAGCATCGTGTGTCTACCACACAAAAGATCAGGGTTCGAATCCCTCATTGTGTGGGTTGTGTTAGGTAGTCGACAACCAATATAAAAATAATCGGATCTTTCAACATGAATTTGAGCAAAAATCCGTCTAGCCGACCCCACTTTAAGTGGGAGAAGGCTTCATCATTTTTATCTACATGTATATTATACCAGGCATCAGTACACATATATTATACACATTAAACTTTGGTTGGTCAACCATCTTCCCATAAAGGTTGTTAACAATACTGCTGCATCACGTCAAGTAGGGATCCAAAATATTTGCATCAACTATAACCTAACTTGACCTGCAGAGTTTGACTCTAAACTTACGAATATATGTTATGCCTCGCATTAAAAATCATGTGGAAGATCGAACACATGTTGGGTATCAGTTTCGAAGATCCCGCTATTTACCATGATCCCAAAGGATGCAAATATTTTCTGATATGATCAATGTTTTGAAAAACAGATCGGACTGGCCGGTCCGACCGGTGAACCGGGCCTGGACCAGTCCACTTAATCGGTTCTTGCTAGTTTGATTAGAATGTTCAAATTTTAATCATCTATTAGTTTTAACACAGTTTAATTAGGTGCAACCGAAGTTGAACCGCATTTAATTTTTAATTTACTTAAAAATAATGCTAGTAGTTGGAATTGAACCCTTTTACATTCAATTTTGTATTTCAAACTCTTTACCAATAATGGTTTTTAAATATAATTAAACTATTATTATGTTATAGAGCATATAGCCTAAATAATATATATATGATATGTATGACATTTTATGATGCATACGAAAAAAATATTTATAATGTGAAATATATGCATTTTCTATTTATTTTATTTTTATTTCAAGTATATTTAAGTATATATTTTATATACTTTTCATTTCATTTCGATTTGATTAGCAAGTTCAGCAACTTTTTTCTCACCGGTTTGGTTTAATCTGATTTTATATGACGACGTTGTCACCATCCAGTTGAACCGATTTGATTACATGATTCAACTCGATCCGGTCATTTCGGTAAGGTTTCTGGTTCTATTTCAAAAACATTGGATATGATACATGCATAATTATTAGTTTGTATTTATTAACTTTTAAAATATGAATACTATGGATATGGAAAATATGGCTGTGGATATAAATCTTTATGCAAATTGGTTTATGTAATAGCATAAAATACTTTATATATTCGTTCAAATTTACATGTATTGAATGTCTTATACATTTAATAAACATGTCAAATATGTTTATTTTACAACAAACATATAAAATATGATAAAAGAAGATATTTTTTCTGTTAATATAATTAAAATGAATTTACATCTACATTTTTTTATATATGAAAACATAGATACATAAATAAACAATTGTCGATATCAAAGTGAAAATGTATTTTTATCCATTTTAAGATAGTAACAAGTACAATCACTGGAAGACGAATTAAACCTCAAAATAATGGGTCGGATACAAATGTATTAATATATGTTTGCATTCTTATTAAGAACATGTGTTCTCTCTTTCCTCTCTTCTGCTCTCATGCCTTGGGCCTCCGCTCTATCGTGATGCCGACATCACATTTCACCGTCAACTCCGCCTTTCATCTTGACGACTCCATACTGCCTCACCACTTGAGCCCAAATAGAAGCGGATCCTCTGCTGTCAGAGCTGCTCGATCAAGATCGAGCGGTTCACACGCAAAGGGCCACCAAAATTCGTATTTTGTGTGAATCACTTGATCTTGATTGAGTGGTTCACATGCAAAGGGCCACCAAAACTCGGATTTTGTGTGAATCGTTTGATCTTGATTGAGCGGCTCTGCTTATACAACGGATTCTATTATACAAAGGAGCCGTCGCTTCCGAGGCCAAACACCAATGAATATAATCATTCTAGCTACACGATAATGTTTCATTTGACATTCGTATAATGACATTATAAATTATAGGAATTTTTACACCCATAGCCTTAAGTAATTCTGCAATTACAATCATAACTATGTATAATCGTAAATTACATAATAAACCCTATGTAGTTACTCGGTCTCACACCCATAACCCTCGGTTAGTTTTTTTGTAACCCAACCATATCATTGGGTTAATTTAACCCATGATATATATCCAATTGCTTTCAAAAAATTAAAAAATTAGCAGCATTAAGGCACGAGGTGGTGGTGGCGGGCCGCAGGAGAGGCGGGCGGGGCTTGGGGGTGGGAGGGGCTTGCAGGCGCGCGAGAGGGGTGGGGGTGTGCGCTTCCAAGCAGGAGGCGGCGACGACGGGCCCCTGTGCGGGGTGGGGTGGCTTCCAGTTAGGCGGTGGGGCGAGGCTTGTAGGCACTGAGAGGGTGTGCGGGATGTCGGGGTCCTTGTTGTTTCAGCTAAAGGGGGTTGCAGGCACGCACGTGGGGGTTTGGGGTGGGGGGCTCGACGACGGAGGGTTAGCGGGAGGAGGGTCCGGGCGGGGGGAGGTTGGGCAGCCCCGGAAGGAGGTGGTTGGGGGGGGGGGGGGGGGGTGTTGATGCGGACTGGAGATGGTTGGCGGCGGTCGGGTCGCCGCAGGAGAGGGTGGGAGCTCGAGGGGGTAGGGGGGAGGGGGTGGAAGATGGGTGCAGCTGCCCAGGAGGGGGTGGGCTAGGGGCAAGGGAGGGGTGTTGGCGGGGGTCGGGTGGGGGGGGGGGGGGGTGTGAAGATGTGTGCGGCTGCCCAAGATGGGGTGGGCTAGGGGCAGGGGGTGGGGGATGGGCGCGGCTGCTCAGGAGGGGGTGGGTTAGGGGCGGGGGAGGGGTATTGGTGGGGGTCAGGGGAGGGTGGAAGGTCGGGGCTGAGCCGGAACCCATTGCAGACCTCCTCCATGAGGGCCTGAGCGTCAAGCTTCTCTGCCATGGTGGGAAGGAGGTCCTCGAAGTCCACGTGCGAGCTCTTCATCACCATGTGAGGATGGGTGCAATGGGTTTGGGCCGGGGGTGTTACATCAGCGAGGGGACTGTCAAGAACGGTGGAGGGGACCGACGACTTCGACGGGGGCTACCTAGGCTTGAGGAGGAGGAGGTCGGTAGCGGCGGGGAGGAGGAGGTGGTGGACGGATAGGAGGATGTGGTCGGAGGAGGGGAGGGTTGTCGACTAGAAGGAGGTAGGAGAGGAGAGTATACTTATTTGTAAATAATACAACTTAAAGGTATAAAATGTAAATTGTTTAACGGATACCGTCATACTTGACGGAATATTGGATGGAAGTTAACTCGGGGGTTATGAGTGTAAGAGTTAAGACTACTAAGGGTTCTGGATGTAATTCACGATTATGCAGGGTTATGATTGTTATTGCAGAATTACTCAGGGTTATGGGGGTAAAAATCTCTAAAATATATAATTCAAGAAAGATAAATAAAATTAATAAAAAAATATAAAGTTGCCGATGTTATGTGGTTGCCAATTATTTAGCTAAATTATAATTAATCTCCTCTTTCATAGAAGTGATCTCCTTGGGATGAACTCGCATTATCTGTTAGACTACAAATACATATATGGTTGTATATTTTCATATAACATGTATCCCTATTACACAAATATTTGTATACTATATTATATGTATTTGTATACATACTAAAAAATAGTATCCATAAAAAATATCTGTACTCGTACTTATATTTTGGTTGATTGCGAAAAAAAATCAGATGGTTGAAATGCAAGACATACGTATATTGTATTTAATGGAAATGCATATTTTATCCATATTCTAAAGCCAAGAAGATATGTTATGGGAGGAAATCTGGAATAGAGAAGGACGTGGATCATTAAAGTTCCAACTAAAATTAATTTTTCTGTTATGACTAGATAGTCGTCGCATGTATGTCAGATGATGTGGTATCTATTCATGACATATTACGTACTTCAGGTAAAAAAATATTGTTAATGAGATCATCAAGGTATATATTAAGCAATAATTATCAGGGATCAACATGGATCAATAACAAAGCATCACATATTAATGAAAAGATAATCATACGTTTCTAATTCATGTTCCAATTACATAATGTAATAATGAACCGATTAAAACATTGATATATTATATCAGGGTAAAATTCATCAAGCAAAAGAGCAAATCAAATGCAACAAACAAGATAGTAAAAAGAATGGATTAGAGGTCACCGAAGCGTCCATGTAATGCACTGCCTTTGGAGAGGATATCATCCCCGCAATAACAATGCGAAGGGTACTGGCGATCCACTCCCAGGATACGATGGCACACGATCGTCGTCCGACACACAATGATGAGATCGTCCTCGAAAGTACCTTAGAAAACCGCAACTTAGAGAGGAAGAACGGATCGCAGTCGCGGTGGAAGAACAGAGAGCGAGAGGGAGAAAGTTTTCTTGTGAGTGAAGAAAATGATTGTTCGGGGATATGCATAAGAAGACATAGCTCACGGCTTTTCATCTTCCGAAAAAATCCCTCAACGGACATCTCTTTGGATTCTAAAACGATGGCTAAGTCAGAGTCGCTGGGAGTCGAGTTCCCGTAGTGGCCGGATCTCAATTAATTCGCATGATTAATTTATTCGACTAGTAAAATGAAACCTATAGCAAAAATGCTGAGATTTGAATTGACACTTCCGAGCTCAAGCTCGAGCCGGAGACGGAGCAGAGCACATACGCATGTGTGGTCCTCCATTCATCTTCTCTAATATTGCTACAAGTGATTGAAGTGTGAAGTCATATATAAGTCTATCGGATTTTTAGAACTACTAGATTGTGGTGTTTAAAATCTAATCAAGTCTCCCCTTATTTTAAAATTTAAGAAATCCCAACTTCCCTCCAACATCGTTTGGTTTCCTTTTTACCGTAATGGGGTCCATGCCTTTGCTTACGTTGATGTAAAAGTAAAGCAACCGAGCCATAACTTCGTCAAATCTTCTTCTCTATTTGGCTTTTAAGTTCATTGACCATATCAAATGAATCGTCATAGTTAAGTGTACAAATCTCAATCAATTTAAATACCCGTTCAAAATCCTCCCAACCTTAATCCATCTTATCTTGTCTTTATTCCGAAGTAAAGTGTTTAGATGCCTTCAAGCCTAACTCATATATCCCATTCAATACATTGAAGAGTCTGATGTGTGACCTCTCGTTTTGCTACTGGGTAAATTCCATCCACATTCTATTTTTAAGTTCATTTTGTTTTTGGATTTGTGGATCTCTTCAAGGTTTAAAAAATCGGACCGGACCGGTCGGTCGGACCGGTTGGATCAAGAACCAGCTCAGATTCAGTCGGTTCGGCCGGTTTTATGTAACTGGTTTAAAAAAAAAAGAAAATAAAAAATTGGGTCCGACCAATGTGGATCGGGTTGACCCGGGTGGTTGGAACATTTTGATGGTTTAGTATATTTTCAAAAAATAAATGTTTAAATAATAAAATAATAGATTTTTTTATCACTTTTGCCCTTTTTAACTCCTGCAATTTCAGTTATGTCCCTATTTTTTGGAATATAACTTGTACCACTACTTTCTTAGTAAAATTTTTAGAAGCAACTATAAATAAATTATTACAATATTATATTTATATATAATGCTAGAAAAGGTGACTACATTTTATAGAGTTTTTACTCGAAATAGAGAATCATGTTATTCTATTAAAAGATTTATCATTTTAAACGATTAATTCATTGATATATACATACATATTTACATATATGTATCCGGTTTTATCGGTTCAAAAAATCGGTTTGATCAGTCAAACTAGTAAATTAAGTCCAGTCTGATTTTTTCCGAGTCGATATGAATGATGATGTCATGCTGACATCATCACTAGTCCGACCAGTTTGGACCGACGATCCGACCCGGTTGGACCAAACCGAAGACTGATCGGTTCAATGTCTGGTATGATTTTTAAAACCTTGGATCTGTTCATTAAGAAGACTCTAAAGATATTATAGAAACACCCTTAGGTCTAGTTCGGTTGGGGGTTAGTCCCTTATGTGGGAGGTTACCTTCCAAAACTCAAATCCTTAATCTCCTTGTAGGACCTACCAAAATCAACTCTCTCTCTCTCTCTTATTTAATATATCAAAGAGCTCATTTTTCTTTCATCCATTTCAATAAAAAATAATATGGTATACTATCTTATCATCTAAAAAATATAAAATACTCAACTTCTACTCACTTTTTCAAATTCCAATATAATTAAATCACATCAACTACTCAATTTTTCAAACTTCAATGCAATCACATAAAAAAACGGATTACCCACCATGGATAACCCTCTTTACAAACACACCCTAAGGTTAGGTTTATATTCATGCCATGCACTCGTGAATCATGTTTTTACCAACATAAATGAGAAAGATCCATCGTCAAGTACCCTAGTTAAATATGAACCTTGAGATTTCTTGCTTAATTGTTTGATCTGAATTCTCTTTTCACTAGGCACATGGAATAGATAGTCTTTGTTAGAGAACACGATTGATATGATCAAAAATATAATTGATATCTTTGAGAAGATTATATTGTTTCCACTCTAGTATTTACCTCCTTTCTAATATGTACTATTGTTTCTCTTGTCTCTACATAAACACCTACACAGGTATGTATGTACGTACATACATACCTACATATATGCATAGAGGTATAGGACGTTGTAACAAGACATTAAATTCCTTTCATTCCACAAGTTATTTGAGCATGTATCTTTGCATAATTATTTCTTCATTTATCTAAGTTTTAATCATTAAAAATAAATAAAAACTTAAAAATAACTTGAAAATCCATCACAACATAAAAATATTACAAGTAAATCGAAAACAATAAAAAATATGAAAATACAAAAAAGTGATTGAACTTTAGACATTGTGTCAGCATTGTTAAGAATAAAAAATATTAAAAATAATTTTAGATTAAAAAACTTTTAAAGAACATTAAAAATCTAATTAAAATTGATAAAAAGTGAAACTAAAGTCAAATGAAAATAAAAACACAAAGTAAATAGAAATATAGAATTTTTTAATAAAATAAAAACTTCCTAAAAATCAATAACACATAAAGATAATATCGACATAAATCAGGAGATTTTTTCATAGGGCGCCCATAATCTTCTACAATTAAATGATAACACATGCCTTCTTCATGTTTACCAACGATCCTTATGAACTTGCTTCGTCTTAGTTAATCCTACTGAATTAATCAAATCGTATCTGCTGGAACTGAACTCCCTTAATTATCTTCATTCTTGAGTCCGACTTCCCCAATTTCGACAAGGTGTCTAGAACTGAAGTTCCTTGTATGATGTAGATAGTAGTGTAGAGATGATTCATGGAGATGTAAGTAGAGCTTTCGATCATTTTGGTTTTCTTCTTGGCGGTTGCAATTATGTATTAGTGTTGTAGACAGAGGCATGCAACCATAAAAGATACAAAAGATCATTCAAGCATGGCATTTGTTGATAACATGGAGGTTACAACATGATAATAGAGGTGTTGTGAAGTCGTGGATCACATGATAATGATGTGTATAAGAAGCATAGTTGTCTGGTGTATATATGTAATAGTTGAATGGATATTGATTCCTATTCTCTCTGTTGTAATCTTGTAATGTCATTTAGTAGAATGTGTATGGCAATTATACTAATACTAAATGCAATGTCATTGAGTAGAATGCATGGCAATTAAGAGTGCGGATCTTCAGCAGTACTGCATGGATCTGTAGTAAACCATGAGGAGGCCCAAGCCGCTCGATCAAGATCGAGCGGTTCGCATAGTAAGGGCCCGCAAAAACCCAGATTTCGTGCGAACCGCTCGATCTTGATCAAGCGGCTCGGGCTTCTTCGCGGTTTACTACAGATCCCTACAGTATTGTAGAGGATCCGCTCGCGATAATTAATGGCACGAATATGGGTGTTGTTCTTCAATTTCCTTTGTTCTAGTGTTGTTCTCCAGTGTCGCAAGCGGAGATGGTGGTGGCCGCGGCGGAGGAGGAGAAGGTGGCAACAATGGCGGAGGGAAGGGATGATTATGAGGAAGGGAGACATGTTATTTGAAAATTTGGTTTATTATAAGGGTAAACCATTATTTTTTAAAAAAAGATTCCACTAAACTTAGATTTGGATGGAAAATTAACCCAAGGGATTTTGGAGTAAGAGTTAGTAACTTTATACGCTCACTGGGTAAATATAAAGAAGTTAGGAGTTATCATGTAATGCAAAAGTTTATAAGGATTGTTGTATAAAAATTCTTAAAATTAAATATAAAATAATATATAATTATAAAAGTAACTACAAAATATAAAATTAGATAAAAGTATAACAAAAACTAAGTAAATAGTGCACCTAAAAAATTTTTACCTAAAAATCTTTGAATTGCCTCTTTGAGGCCACTCGATCCTATACTAGTATAAATAAGAATTAAATTATTTTTAACAAAGAATTGATTACTACAATAAAATAAAATTAAATCAAATTCAATTCTTTATGTAAGTAGGTCCGAAGTATGGTGTTTATAATGATCACATGCTAATCTTGCAGAAGATACCGGTGCACATAAGTGAATACTAGTATGCAAGAAATAATGTCAAGATATTCAAGGGCGAAGCTTAGATGTATGCTGCTATATTAAGTCTCGTACCGATATTTAAGCTAAAAAAGCGCGTTAATGATCGATGGTAAATGAGGCTGATCCTTATTAGGTTCTTATAAAGTGTGAATGATATGATAAACTTCTTGCACTTCTTGGAAGCTTAATGCAAGTAGCATAAAAACTTGGTTACTTTGTATCTCGAGCTTCTTTTCTTTTTAGTCGTGTCTAAGTTGTTATTTGTCTTCTTACTTTGCCTATCCTTTTAACTTCACTTGAGCTCTTTCTAATCGATGTCTTTAGCTTTGGTGCTTGTAGCTCGAAGTGTAGGATCTCCTGCTATGCATATCACATGCGCATGTTTAATCCACATACTTTCAAAAGATAATTCAAGTCTTTGTAATCAATTTATACGTTTTACCTTGAAATCATCATTTGATTATTGATGCTTTTGTTATCATCAAAATTGAGTTAAATCTGAGTTCTAAGTATCACACTGCAGTCTTCTGTCTTCTTCTCTAGTAACCCCTTGATGTGGACCATCAATATGAAGACATGGAAAATCAAAGACTCAAGCAATGAAAGAGGTACTTTACCTGATATTACAACGGGGATCTTCAAACATCTTCAAACTATGATTATGGGGTAAAAAGGGCGCTTCAATGTAAATTTCCTGATTACGAGGTAAAAAGGGTGCTTCACTGTAAATTCCCTGATTATTAGGTAAAAAGGGTACTTCCCTGTAAATTCCCTTTGGAGAAAAAAAACGCCCCTCAAACTCAAAGTAGATGCTGCAGGTAGGGTGGAGCATTGGGCTCGACCCGGCCCAATCCGGGAAAGCTCAGTCCGAGCCCATCAATTTTCCGTGGGCCTTGAGCCGGGTCAAGGTCCGTTTTTTCAGCAAACTGAGGACCCGGGTCCGGCCCAAGGCCCGCAGGATCGGGGTCGGGTTCGAGTCGGGCTCAACCCGCACTTATTTTGATTCCATTAAGTTGCACTTTGATTCCAATTTATTGTTATAGATATAATTCATCCATAATACATAAATATTGGATGTATTGTTACGTTATAATATTACTATTGATGGATGAAAGAAATATTGGATGTATTTTGATTATAAATCTGTGTACCATAATTTAATTCTAATATGATATTTTGAAATATGAAGGCCCATGCTCGACCCATTTGTACATCGGATTCGGACCGGATCCGAACTTTTGCAGATCGGATCAGGATCGAGTTCGGGCAGGCCCGACCCAATGCTCCACCCTAGCTACAGGCAGTTGAAACAGACCACGTCCCTCTCTCCCCCCAACAACTCCAAACAGTCAATCGGTGACCATAGAGGCGGTGAAAAGCCCCTCCGATCTATCGCCCCTTTTCCCAAACGAATCTCCCACTTTTCAAAAGCCCGCACTTCCTCCTCCTCTCTCTCTCTCTCTCTCTCTCCACTCCCCACCACCTCCTCACTCCGACGATGGGGTGCGCTCAGTCGAAGATCGAGAACGAGGAGACTGTCGCCCGCTGCAAGAGCCGCAAACGCTTCATGAAGGACGCCGTCTCCGCCCGCAACGCCTTCGCCTCCGCCCACTCCTCCTACGCCGTCTCCCTCAAGCACACCGGCGCCGCCCTCTCCGAGTACGGCCAAGCCGAGCTCGGTCCCCTCCCATCCTCGCACCCCCCTCCGCCGCTCCCCTCCTCCCTCCCCCCCGGTCCCGCCCCCATCCCTCTCCGCCCTCCCCCTCGCCCCCACTTCTCCCCTCCCAGCCCCCCGCTCCTGCGCTCCGCCAGCATGCCCGAGATCTCCCTCCCCAAACCTCTCCCCAAGAGGAGCAACCCCGGCCAAACCATCTCCGAGGAAGACGAGGCTGATGACGATACCGCTGCCGAACCCCCTGCCGCTCCCGAACCTCCGCCTCCTCCCCCGCGCCCCGCCACTCCGCCGCCACCTCCCCCCGAGGACACTGGCATGGGCTGGGACTTCTTCTCCGTGGACGATCACATCCCCGGCCCTTCCCTTCCCGATCCTCCGGAGGAATCCCACTTCAAGCGGGTGGCGAATTCCGAACCATCTCCCACGGAGGCGGAGACTGTCGTGGCCGATGTTAAGCACGACGAGGTTGAGGACGAGGAGGAGCCCCCACAGCAGAGGCTGGTGAGGAAGAAACCCGTGGGGGCCTCTCAGCACCAGAGGACGGGGTCAGCAGGTGGAGGCGAAGGGAGGAAGGGGAAGCCGGGGCATGTGAATGCTAGCGTGAATCTTGTCCAAATGCTGAACGATTTGGACGATCACTTCCTCAAGGCGTCAGAGTGCGCACAGGAGGTGACGAAGATGCTCGAGGCTACTCGTCTGCATTATCATTCGAATTTCGCCGATAACCGTGGTATGATGCTTGATTTCATTTCCATGAGTTTTTTTCTTTGATCACTTCTTATCGCTTAAATAAATGTAATAATTTAATAAGCTTGATATAACAAGAATGCAATCGTGTAAGGTTGGCTACCTCAATTTATCGCCTGCTGTTTATAGTTTCTTGCTGCACATTTAGTTCAAATTGGTATATTCGCTGGTATTTTTTTACTGAAATGGAATAGGTGATCGCTTTGAAATCAAATAGTTGCTGTTTCGTTCATGCATTGAATTGTATGCCATGTTGTAATATTTCATGCTTGGTAATATTGTGGTGTAAATGTAACCGCCTTAACTAGTTTCTCTTTGAGCAGGGCACATTGATCATTCCGCAAGAGTCATGAAAGTCATAACATGGAACAGGTCATTCAAACACATGCAAGATGCTGATGATGGGAATGATGATTTTGATAATGAAGAATCTGAAACCCATGCGACAATATTGGACAAGTTGTTGGCGTGGGAAAAGAAGCTATATGATGAAGTAAAGGTGATTCCGATTCTTAAAAAAATATACGTCTTACATTTACTTGGATTATTTGAGTGTCTAGTTGTCCTTATCATCTAGCAACCTTTATAGTTTTTCTTTGACAAACAATCATTATAAATAAAATTTAATGTGATTTTTGCAACCATAAGTAGTATTTGTTCTTTTCTTATAATTTTCACGTATTCACTCCTACGAACATTGCAATAATGCATTATTGTATATACCGTTCTAAAAATGACTTTACATGCCTGCCACATGAATATTGCTATGTGGATATTGATGCACGCCCATCACATTTGATGCCTAAGAACTCTTTCATGTTGTTAGTGAAAAGCAAGTCCCATGTTGGCACAAGTCTAATTGAATTTCACGAAAGAATCCCTTTTAAATACCGTAAAAACCCTTTTTTCCAAAATAAACAGAGAATTCTATTATCATTTACAAAATTCTCCAGGCCGATTCCTCTATCTCAATCAAAGCTTTAGAACCCTAATTTTTGTAAGCGAAAAAAGTATATACACCCAGAGTAGTGGCACTGTATCGTATATTAAGAAAACATATTGTTGGGCTATTTGTTATGTGTGTCACTTGAGTTGTAGATGGGTAAATGGATCACTCCAAGATCCATTTATTACATCCGGTTGTTTAGTCCCACATCTACCGGTCGTGGGATGTGGAGACTCATTGAGGTTTAAATAAGAAGCCTCTCACCCTCTGTATCCAGTGAGAAAAGTCAATGAACACATCAACCTTTTGAGGCGTTCTCTCGTGGTTTCATCCTGCTCCTTAGGGAGTAGGATTCCACTTTAAATCTCGTTGTTCCATATTTTTTTTCTTTATTTCTGATACGCTTCGGCATTCCTATTTTCTAACATGGAGCGGGTCGATTCTCGAGGATTTTATGTTTATTTTTATTCGAGAGTCAGTTCTTGATTATTGTTGAAGATTTGTTTGTGAAGATCAGTTATTCTATTTGTTTGTGAAGATCAGTTGTTCACAATTCATCTAAAGATTCAAGAAGTTCTAGGGTTCTCTTTTTGAAACCCTAATTCAGTCCTAGGTCCCTTGCGCACATCCAGGCAGCGCACTTCACATGCTACACCCTCTTCATCGCCTCCAGGCAGAGGCATCTCCTGCAGGTCAGCTCCCGTGGCATCACGCACATGCGGGGCATCTCCAAGCAGCACCTCTAGGTGGTAGAAACCCTCACGTAGTGGCATGCCCTACAGGCGGCGCATTCTTTCAAACAACATGATCGTTGGGGGCAACAACCTCCAGCCCGCAACAACCTCCAGGCGGCGCTCCTTCTCGTTCTCCCACACCCAATCAGCAACTCCCATCAGGGGAGGCTACTCCCCATAGGCGCATGTGGCGATGGACACCAACCAGTCGCAGATCCGGACTCCGATTCTTCAGTGGACTCCTTGCAGAGGCTCTCCTATAACCTCCACGCCTTCCTCTCATCGCGCGATTCCCAGGCACGATAGGCCCTTCTCCGATCATCCCTGCGGCGGCGGTGACCCACACTCGAGGAGCCGCGACCCAATCAACACCTTCTTCCAAGGGGCGGCGACCCACCCTCGCGGCTCCTCCAGTCGCACCCAAGCAAAGGCGACGGTCTCAACCTCATCTCTTGCAAGTATGCAGTGAACTCCAGCGGCGATGCTGCTCCTCCATCTCGTGCAAGGGGCGACGGCGTCGGTTAGCTCCATCTCCAGCTAGTCCTTCATCTGCAGGCGGTGACTTGTGAAGACCCCCATGGAGGGCATCTTTCTTTCGCAGAAAAGGGTTCCAATTAGGAACCCTAAATAAGCAACGCCTCAAGTGGGCCGAAAAAATGGTGTTGCGGCTCTAGGGCCCATGTGGGTCGGGTGCTTTGAAAAGAAAAAAAAGAGAGCCTAGAGTTGGGCTGTATTTAAAAAAATATTTTGAAGAAAAAGAAGCGTACAAAAGAAAAGCTGTACGCGTATTTGTAAAAAAATATTTCAAAAAAAATGTGAGAAGAAAAGTCATAAAATAAGAGAACGGCTTATTTAAAAAAGGTGACAACTATTAAAAAACGTGAATGAAACAGCAATAAAAAATTATTCAAAAAAATTGAGCAAAAAAAATCGACATTTATGATGTGATTCATGTTCTCTCCATCTCTCTTGTCTTCTCCTAGCTTTGTCGATGCCATTGTTTTCCGACAAGTATGGGAGAAAGACGGAGTATTGTGTAGAGTCACAGGTCTGTTACAGATTCAGATGTCAGATTCCAGACCAATTAAAATTTTCAGATTCCACAGATGTTCAGACTTGACGATCAGATTTTGACTCTTCAGTTCAAACGCACACATGTATGTAGTCTTCAGTCCGATGTGCACATGTTTGCCATCATTGTTTGTGGTCCCCATCTTTTGTGTTTCGAGAGTTTTCATGTGTTCCATAGGGACTCCAGAGTAGAGATCCCATTCCCTATGCCATGTGGGCTAGAGTTTTCATGTGGTTTCATAGGGACTCCAGAGTAGAGATCCCATTCTCTGAGCCAGATGGGAGAGACTCAGTTCTCCGATGAGGAGACTTTCAGACTCCATTCTCCAATGTTCGTGAACTCTAGTACGAGATCCTTCCGAGGTTCCTATGAGAGAGAACCCACTTTGAGGTCCTTATGAGAGAGATCCATCTTCAGAGATCTACGTATGGATAATTAGCGACGTTCTTTATTCGACCCTTTCAGAGATGGAGCAGTTGTCCACATGTTGTAGCGGGCCAGAGCTCTCCGTGTAGAGACTCATTTTCAGTTGCAGTGACTCTGGCATGTGCAATATAAAGCACATGCTCTCTGACGAGGAGATTCAGTTTGACTCACACTCCAGCCTGTTCGTCCTCCTCACCTGCACGGCATGAGAAGCAATGTCCTCGACAACAACCGACAGTTGTGCGCGTTGAGTTGATATTATTTGTAGTGTCTTGTATTGTGAGTTGAGATTTCTTTTTGTTTGTCCCAGCTGAGCAATGCATGCTCCGACTTGAGGGGGAGTGTTGGAGTATTTGTTATATGTGTCACTTGACTTGTAGATGGGTAAATGGATCACTCCAGGATCCATTTACCACATCCAGTTGTTTAGTCCCACATCTACCAGTTGTGGGATGTGGATACTCAATGATGGTTATATAAAAAGCCTCTCACCCTCTGTATCCAGTGAGAAAAGTCAGTGAACACATCGACCCTTTGAGGCGTTCTCCCGTGGTTTCATCCCGCTCTTAGGGAGTAGGGTTCCACGTTAAATCCGTTATTCCATATTTCTTATCCTTTATTTCTGATACGCTTCCACATTCTTTATTTCTAACACATATCAAACAAGGTTACAAGAGCTAAGCCTCTGAAAGAGCCTTCTCTATACAAAATCTGTCATGACAAAAAAGCATCATTTCGTGCTAAGCAGACAGCCAAAAATATGATTGGAGATGGCAGTGGGAGATATTCGTAATATAATTTGCCAAAATTACGATCATGTTAACCCTCAAAGATGCCTTATAACTCCAAATATTCTTAATCCCTGGGCAAGTCTCCACGATCAGAGATAGCAGTGGGAGATATGCCATGTAGGCCTTCTTGATAGAGAAACTATCGATCATCCTAAAGCCAATGGTCCCAACCGGATGATAACTGCTTCCATAGATTCAAGCTCCACACAATCCCATATTCGTTGCTCAGAATAGTTAGATCTAAAGGTGGGGTATTATGCACCATCAACCCAAGCATCCGTGCATATAAGTTCATCATCGCCACTACAACAGAATGTCCCATAAATCGATGGGGCAACACTCTGTTCCCCAACAGGGCTCAAAATATTGGGACATATCGTTGACATATCCGTGATATGTTGATATTGATGAGTTGGTTATATTGATAATGGGGTTACTGTCGTTTTCTCAGGCTTTGGTAATATTCGAAAACTTTAAGATTCCTTTTTTTTTTTATCCCTTTTTGTCAATATCTGCCCCAACCATTTCCCATTTCAACCCCGATCTCTCCAGAGAGCATTTGTGAGGTCTTGTAAAGGTCCATAGAACATTTGAGGAAGATATTGGAGCTCAGATAACTTATCGATCGACATTATGTCAACTCCAATCCTTGATTTCTTTGAGATGAACTTTCATATAGTCTTGTTAGACTATTTCTTTGTTTCTCTACAATTTGTGTGTTAAATCTTGATGTTTCGAGTCCCCTAACTTAAAATTACTTGAAGAGTTGGCCATATTATACAGATATCATCCATTATATATGCTAAAAAGATTTTTTGTTTGTTAAATCTGAAAATTTAGGTTAATTAGATATATTTTAGGTGATTCTGGTGCATTCTTTGTCGCTTGTTCTGGATAGCAAGAGAGATCATACAAGATTGGTAGTGATGTCCGTTTATGGTATCTTAGGGGTGTCTCTGAACTCTGTATTGGTCTGGATTATTGGTGGTGATTTCATTATTACCTAACCCTTTATTCATATGATAATCATGAGGCGAAAGGTGTGTAGGACCTTGATCTACGTTGTTTGCAGAGGTGGTAGAGGAGTTGACTAGGGGCTACTTTTCACGAGAGATGACCCCTTGTGGATGCAATTTCTTTATCATCTTCTCCTGTTGAACATGGACGAGTACCGCATGTGCTTGGGAGATCGTACGCGTTCTGGATAAGAAGATTGGCGCTGGAGCATTCGATTAGATTGACGTTGTTGATAATGATGGAGAATTAGGGGTTCAAGAAACCCTAGATCTTTCTTGAATCTCGAACTTGAGCAGATCAATGAACATGGACAAATCTTTCAACGATAATAAACATTGAAAACAAAAATATTCAAAAAACAAACTCTGAATCGAACCTAAAGAGAATGCGGAAGCGTATTAGAAATAAAGAAATGTAAACAATGGAAGAACGCTAGGATTTTACGTGGAACCTTACTCCATAAGGAACGGGATGAAATCACGTGAGAACTGTCTTAAAGGGTCGATGTTTATAATAATCTCTCTCAACTGTTACTTGTGGTGTAGTGTTTCTTATATAGTCCCACCTATAAGACCAAGTCCCACTCACAGATGATATGATACCAACCCTGTGGATATGGTAATTGGACCATGAAGGGATCCAATGACGCATCTATGACGCATACTCTAACGAAGATGGACTATGTTACATTGTTGCCCCCATCTAGGTCGGATCATACTCCCCTCTCTCTGGATACCATGGAAGGCCATATCTATCGATATCGTGTCGATACAATATTTCGACGATATATCGGTGATATATCGTCAAAATATCGCCCATATCGACGCACTTTTGTGAAGGAAATGCCTGAAAAGAGCCTAAAAAAAGGAAATGCCTGAAAAGGAGGATATATCGCCATATCGATACCGATATCGGTCTCATCTCGATATCGATATAATGCGATATACCGCGATATTTCTTTTCATGTTGGATACTGGCGTTGGGAGGGGATCTTCCTCTTACTTCAGATTTCAGCAATTTTGGTTACTGGAGGAGGGGTTTCAGGGGCTTGTGGTTACATTTTGTTGGGCTTGGAGGTGCAAGGCTTTGCCACTAGGAGACTGGCATTGAAGTTTATGTGGCTCTGCATAAGAGGCCAATCACATTTAGAAGGGAGTGTAGGCAGATGCGTGGCGAGCACATGATGCTTGCACGTGACGAGGTTGTGAGTTGGATTTTTTGGACAATAGAGAAGAGTTGGATGAGCATGAATGGCTAAACAAAGGCGTGCTTTAGAAGATTATCGAGAATGATCGGAAGTGAGGTGGAGTGGAGGTAGAGGTCGCAACATAATTGGCCAGAAGAGGATGATTCAAATACTATATCATGTTGTAGCATTCAATTGAGGTGAGAAATGAGGTCTTTCACAGGGAGTCTGTCAAGGGCGGTAACTGACTATTTCAGGGATGCTGGTCATCCCTTACCACACGGTGTATCCAGGTGGCTCAGTTTGGGAGTCACCCAGATTTCATTATGATATATTCAGGGGATTTTCTTTCAAAAAAAAGATATATTCAGGGGATTTGCCCTCAATTATCCCACGGAACAGCCCTATACTCTAAACATTACAATCAGGGTTATCCTTCACTTTTGCCTGTACTCCGAAATGTATCCATCTTATAGATCAGCCCCGAAATAAACAGCTCCTTAGAAGTTTCTAAGGCTCCATCTTTTTGAGCATATAGCATGCTAACACAAACCATGCAATTTCATTTGTTCTTTATGTTTCTTCTTTTTCTCCAGTTTTATGTTTGTAGCATTTTTTACATGAAAGAATTTACATCTATAGAGTCTTTAATCTTATACTTAAAATGTGCTTGTCAGGCTGGCGAGATAATGAAAAATGAGTATCAGAAAAAGGTGGCTCTGTTGGAAAGGCAAAAAAAGCGCAATGCGAGTAATGATACACTGGATAAAACTAAAGCAGCAGTAAGCCATATGCAAACACGATGCATAGTTGATATGCAGTCAATGGATTCCACTGTTTCTGAAATTCAGCGATTGCGCGATGAGCAACTTTATGCAAAACTGTCAGCCCTTATTGACGGGTAAAGCATGTGCTTCTCTTTTATTTATCAATATAGGTTAAGTCCTACTCTTTATATATCAACTTTAGCTGTGCCTGCTGTGGTTGGTGTTATTTAATTGATTCTGTGCTGAGCGTGCTTAATCTGTAAATATTCTGGTAATTTTGGTGTACAATATTTATTAATTGCCTCTTTTTATTATGGACCTGTGACATCGAATTCAGTTATCATCTTCCTCCACAATAATCCATATTTGCGGATAATACTTCAGTTATTGGACCTTGATTAGTTTTGACCAGCCCATCAGTGATGTCTGTGTCTTTCAGTCTTCAGAGAAGGTTATTCATGATTGTGAGTGTACACTGGATATTCCACCGTGGACCTCCCTTTGCAGTACATGGGTTTGTTGTTAACTGGTGGCGAACTTAGACAATTAGACTGGGGTATGTTGTTGGAGAATATAAAGTGCAATTTAGATGGGTGGAACCATGGAAGAAGAGAGGAGCAGTCTGAAGCTCCGGATGCCTGTTTGGTCATCCGTGCGTTCTATTCATCATCACACAAGTATCATCCATCTAAGATGGGTGTATAAAAGATTAGATGATGATGGGATTGTTCTAACCCAGTTCACGTTAAGATAGCAGAGGTGGTGTGCATGAGGATTGGGTTTGGTCACCAAACTTCTTGAGCCAGTGATGTCGATACTTTAGATGAGCATAGATTGCTTATGGAGTGGGTGGTTAGTTTATGGGGTTGTAATGGCAACTTGCTTTGCATATTAGTCGGAGTCATTTACGATTCTCTAACAAATTTGGCATTACAATTGGGAATGTGAGATCTCCAGTTTTGACAGAGAGAGTCCGAGGACATTGTTTATATATTCTTCTCTTGTGGGTTTGCTCAGGAGGTTTGACAAGGTGTGTATTTGGTATGGGTGAATATTTTTTGTGCTGAGGGATCTTGGATGAGACTCATAAGTGTGGGAGAGAGAGGCCTTGTGTGTTACTGTGGGCACCATTGCTAGCTAGGAATACCTTGATTTTTCGTGATTAGCTGTTCTACATGCAGATTTTTCTGGCTCATGGGAACTTCATTTTTTTATTCTTCGCCCACGTACTTGTAAGTTGTGTGATTTATGGACTGTATGGGTGATCACCTACTAAAGGTACTGAAATTACGAAATTCATATTTTCAGGGAAAAGTTTAGTTGTTAAATCGTGATAAGATTGAATTTTAGCCAATTAGTATAATGTTCCCTTCCTTTCAAAAAAAGTACAATGTTCCCCTCTTGATTTACCAAGTTTCATTGATGCAGCGTGAAAGGTCGGAATTAGGGTTAAGTTAATGTTTTTTCCGTACTTTTAATTTTATCTTATTAGAGTGAAATTAAAATGGGGGTATGGTTAATTGTTGTTTTTGTCCCATTTAAGTCTTTTGCGATTTCAGATTTTATTTAAATAATGAGATTGCATGTTTCTCCTTTCATTCTTTCCTTTATATTTGCTTTCTTCACTGAAAATTCTTTTTCTGTATCACTTATGGTTTATGAAAAAAGGTATTGATTTCTTGAAACTCAAAAAACTAGTCATTAGATCTTGTAGTGAACATGAACCACTCATGTTTTTAAAAGACAACAAGAGCAACTGTACACTGGGTTTTTCTTTCTTTCTCAATTTAAAGGTTGTGCTATGTGATCATATCTCTCACTACAAACCCAACCTGATCTGCACAAAAATCAGTAGAAAAATAGTGCTGAGATAGGAAGTAGAGTGCTTGGCTGGGCGCATGGGAACCAACACCCGCGTGGATCTCGAGGAGGGCTGCTATACTTGCACAGTTACTCTAGGGTGCCAACACCAACCCAGTGGCAATGCTGGGCACCGTGTGACACCCTGTCAGCAGTGCTAGGAGCTGTGTGCCACTGGAGGAGCAGCGAGCTGGTGGAGATGAGCGCTCGAGGGTGAGAGAACGGAGGCTGAGGTGGCGGCGCAAGGGCGATGGCATGGAATCCGAGGAGAAACAGCCGATTGATTGGGTTTAGGATTTCAAGGATAATAGAGCGTTGGTCTTGGACCACCGTTCTGGTGGAAAGAAATGAATAAGTTATTTATTTTGTGACCTTAGAGCTTCTTTACATAGACGAGAAACCTAGAGGGCAAATAATGAATGAGAAAATTACATAAAAGAGAAATAAGAAATGCATAAATACTATTTCCTATTATATTAAATTATAAAAAATGGTCTATATTGATGTTTTTTTAAATCCATAGCTTAAACATCCATTGTTAAATACAATGACGATATTATTCATTAGGAAATTCATTTTTTATATGTGAAATTCGTGATGAATGCCATATCCGTTGCTATATCATTAGCGACGCTTCATATACTAACGCTTATGACTTGATACTGTAGAGGTTTATGTTATGTTATCATGTACCATTTCGTATTTTCTATTTTTCTCTTGGACCTCTATGTAATTTACCCATGGGTTCTCTCTATATAAGAGAGCCTAGGATTCTATGGAATAACAATTAACTCATTTGCTCCAACATGGTATCAGAGCCAAATCCCTAACCCTAACCCTAATCCCGTCGTCCCCCCTTCCCCTCTCGACGGCCTCTCCACCTGCTGCCAGCCCTCTGCCGGTGCCCCTAGCCCCCAGTGGCGCCCCCGCCAGCCCCCAACGGCGGCCCCGACACCCGCCAGCCCCCAGTGGCGGCACCCCCCGGGCCCCCAACCCCCCAGCAGCATCCTTGCCTCTTGCCGCCAGCCCCTAGTGGCGGCCCCACCAGCCCCGCAACCCTCCCGCCGGCCCCACAGGCCCTGCAAGCCCCCTCCCGGATCCACTAGCCCCCGTAAGTCATGGATTTGAGTGCATAAATGTCTACATATGCATTCAAATCCTATGAAGTCTTTGTAGACACCGAGTTCTTGTCTACGATCTTCAGTTTCGTCTTCGGCAAGATGTCAGAAAGTAAAGTTGATATGCCCTCCATAGGCGCGTTCAAGGGACCAACGCCGATAGTCAAGATGGTTGGGACGAACTATGAACTCTGGGCGATGCAGTTCACGAGTCCTCATGAAGTCGAACGGTAAGAAGCATATACTTACCGAGGATGAGCCGGCAGAGAAGACTGGGATCTATGCCTCCTGGGAGGCTGATGATTCTTATGCCAAGGTTTGGCTATCCGGAACACTGTCGATGGAGATTGCCAATGATGTCCTCCATCAGCCTACCGCCAAGGCGATGTGGGATATTCTGGCTACCACATATTCACAGGTGCGGAACGAGACCAAGATGCTACAACTACAACATGATATTTTCACAATGAAGCAGAATGAGCGACCGCTTCATTCTTTTTACACGTCCCTGCGAGGGATGTTTGAGAAACTATATAGCATCATTCCGCTTACGGCCACTCCAGAGCAACAGAAGACCTTCCGTAATGCTACCATGGTGGGAGTGTTACTCGCAGCACTTGATCCTGAGTACGAGGCAGTCCGCTCCCAGATACTTGCCGATGCTACTATTCCTCCTATGGAGGAAGTGTACCGGGGGCTCAGTCGTATCTCTGTTTCTTCCAGCACATCTACTCCACCCTCTTCGGCGATGGCAGTATCACGAGGGAGAGGTGGTCCGTCTTCCTTTCACGGACGAGGACCTCGTGGCCGGGGAGGTCATTTTCGCCAGCCGTGCTCTTATTGTCATCGCACAGGTCACTCAGAGGACTCATGCTATTCTAAGCATGGGTTTCCAGCCTCGGCACGTATAGCCGAGCACAGTGTTGTAAAAGTCGCCCGACTGATCCGACTATTAGGTCCGACTAGTCTAGTCAGTGGGGTGGCCGACCGAGTACTGACTAATTCCGACTAGGCACACTAGTCGACCATTTTTTGCTTAGAGATACCATATTTTTGTTGTTTTTCATAAGCAAACTTATTACAACATGCTTAATGTTTTATTTAGATTCAATTACTTCTTTTATTTTATTATTATAGTATAAAAATGTACAAAACCTATGTAAATATATGTATAAAAATGAGTTATATGTTTAAAATAATCATAAAATTCAAAGCCTATTAAAGTCCGACTAAATCCGATTAGTCGCCCGACTGCCGATTAGTCCTTAGTCAGTGACCAGACCGACCGAGTACCGACTACCGACTTTTGCAACCTTGGCCGAGCATGTTACATCTCAGTCGGCATCTACTACAGATCACCGGTTCGAAGAGCTTGTTGTGCATCTTCATGATATTATGCCTCAATCACCCGTGGAGTCTCCAAGTGGATCCTCAGATGTTGCAGCTTCAGCATCAACCAATACTTTAGCCGCTGACAGTACCTCAGGTAGTGCTACTGCCTTTACATCTTGCCATGATCTCTCAGATTGGATTATGGATTCTGGAGCCACTCATTACCTCTGCCGTGACAGAGATAGACTTGAGTCCTACAGGGACATTCCTCCTGGATGCTCAGTGCTAATAGCTGACGGGACTCATTCCCCTAACGTTGGATATGGGGAGATCTCCTTATCACCTTCTATGCATTTACAAAATGTTCTACATGCTCCTGAGTTTTCCATGAATTTATTATCAATTAGTCAGATTACGAAGGATTTGCACTGTCGTGCTATATTTGACCAATCATCTCTCATTTTTCAGGACATACTAACTGGCAGGGTGATTGGTTGTGGCTCTGAGCAGAATGGTCTCTATCGTCTGGTCCGGAATTCATATGCTGGCGTCTCCTTCCATTCAGCCGGATCAGTCTCTCCGTACACATGGCATCTTCGCTTTGGTCACCTCCCGCCTAATAAAATGCGTCATCTGTTGCCTCAGATTTCTCCGAATTCATCGTTTCGTTGTGAAGCTTGTCAGTTGGGGAAGCATCATCATTCTAGCTTCCCTAGTCATCAGAGTCGGAGCAGTAGCTCCTCATTTGGGTTGTTTCATATTGATATTTAGGGCCCGAGTCGTGTACTTGATCATCAGGGACAGGTTCTACCTAGTTGTAGTTGATGATTTTTCTCGTGTATCTTGGGTTTTCCTTCTAAAGAATAAATCTGAAGCAGGGGATGTTATTAAAAATCTTATCAATGAAGTGCAGAGTGTGTTCTCTTGTACTGTCAAATATGTGCGAACGGATAATGTATTGGAATTCTGCACTCGTTCTCTCTCCCACTTTCTTTCGTCCAAAGGCATTATTCACCAAACCACCTGTGCTTACACTTCTGAACAGAATGGCGTGGGAGAGAGAAAACATCGTCACCTTCTTGATATCGCTCGAACCCTGCTTATCCAGAGTTGTGCGCCTATCACTTTTTGGGGGGATGCTGTCCTTACAGTCTGCTATCTAGTCAATCGCATGCCTTCTTCAGTTCTTGGTGAGAAAATTCTTATTTCCATTATCTTTCCTGAAAAGAAATTATTTTCACTTACTCCTCTTAATGGTCTAGTGGTAGTACAATGTGTCTACCACACAAAAGACCGGGGTTCAAATCCCACTCTTGCAGGGGTTGCGTTAGGTAGTCGACGACCAACATAAAAAATAGTCGAATCTTTCAACATGGATTTGAGCAGGAATCCATATAACCGACCCTACTTATAGTGGGAATAGGTTTAGTACTTTTTTTTACTCCTCGCATCTTTGGTACGGTTGCATTTTTTCACCACTTGTCACCTGGACTTGACAAACTCTCTCCTAGAGCTATCAAGTGTGCCTTCGGTGGTTACTCTCGGACTCAGAAGGGCTATCGTTGTTACGACCCCATTAACAAGAAATATTTTGTGAGTGCTGACGTTACATTTTTGGGATTTTTACCCGGCAGACCCTATAATCTTTGTTAATTACCTCTACGACCTTTAACACATCGTAATTCCTCCCTCACCCCCGTAAACTTGTTAACCTTTACCCGGCAGACCCTGTGGTTAACCCTCATCCATTGAGCCGTTAAAATTAACCGGATTCTGTTATCTTCTTCTCCATAATGCCCATTTTAGCTATCGAATTTACTATATGTGTCACTCCCTACCCTTGGTAGTCTCCCTTGCTCGAAGCAACACCCCCCCGGGGCCGACGACCGACTCCTTACTCGGAGACGCCCCCCCACCCCAACTCGCCACCCCCCGCCCTCCCCGTACATCCCCGCGAGCTCCCCCAGCCCTGCGGAACCTAATCCCCCCCCCCCCCCCCCCCCCCCCCCCCCCCCCCCGCGAGCTCCCCTCCGCCCCTCCAACTCCCCGGCACCTCCACCTCCCCATCGGGAACACCTCCCCCCGCCCGCGAAATCCCCCTGCCCCTGCGGAACCCAATCCCCCCCCTCCCCCTGCCCGCGAGCTCCCCCCCCGCCCCTCCACCTCCCTGGCACCTCCACCTCCCCATCGTCCCCAGCACCCCCCGTCCCTCCACCACCCCATCGGAACACCCCCTCACGCCCGCGAGCTCCCCCCGGCCCCTGTGAAGACCCACCCAACCCAACATCCCCCCGCCCCTGCGAAGCCCTCTCCCGCCACCCGTGGCTTCGCAGCCCCTGATCGAAGACCCACCCAACCCAGCACCCCCCTGCGAAGTCCCAGGTGGAACACCGCCCACGCGACCCTGCACCTCCTCCCGTCAGGTCGAGACTTGTGGAAGGGGAAGCTGTAAAAGGAGGGATGATTTTTTTTTCTCTTGCTTAATTCTAGCCGTCTGATCGCGGATTGGTTAGACTAACTCGTTTTTAACCCAAAGAAGTTAACTCTAGGTGTGTCAATTTAACGGTAGGGTTCGTGGGGTAAAACAGAGCAAGTTTACAGGGTCGAGGGAGGAATTACGATGTTTCAAAGGTCGTAGAGGTAATTGACAAAGATTATAGGGTCTGTCGGGTAAAAATCCCTACATTTTTTGAACCCGTTATGTATTTCTCCCCTGCAGGTAACAGGTTGGCCTCTTCCACATCAAATGATGATGTCTATGTTCCTCCTCCTAGTCTGCGTTCACATGTGTCCATTCTAGTTCCAGTTATCACACCACCATCATCATCACTACCACCACTACAACCACCTCCACAACAACCTATTCCACCGTTGCTTAAGTTTTATACACGTCGGTTAGGTCCTGCTCAGACTACACGTCAAGCATCCATCACGCCTCAGGTATGTTCAGATGCTATTACTAATGATGGATCAAATAATGTGCCTGTGCAGGAATCTTCATTACAGGAGGAGGATACACCATCGAGTACAGTAGACGGTGACCTTGATGTTCCTATTGCTATTCGGAAGCAGAAATGGACTTGTGCGTCTTATCCCTTTGCGTCCCAGGTTTCTTTTTACCGTCTCACAGGTGATTTTCAGAAGTTTGTTGCATCCTTGTCTTCCGTGGAGATACCACAGACTTATCAAGAGGCTATGAAGATTGACTGCTGGAGATTGGCTATGGAGGAAGAAATGCATGTTTTACAGTCCCGTGGCACATGGAGCCTGGTTCCTGCTCCATCTGGTGCATCTATTGTTAGTTGCAAATGGGTGTTCACAGTTAAATACCATGCAGATGGCAGTCTTGATCGGTACAAGGCAAGACTTGTTGCAAGAGGTTTCACACAAACCTATGGTGTAGACTATTTGGATACATTCTCCCCAGTGGTTCGGCACTCGACGCTTCACATACTTCTATCAGTTGCTGTGGTACGTGACTGGTCCATTTTTCAACTTGACGTCAAGAATGCATTCTTGTATGGAGATCTACAGGAGGAAATCTACATACAACAACCACCGGGGTTTACTGTTGAGGGGAGACTCACAAGGTGTGTAGACTTCACAAGGCGATATATGACCTTAAACAGAGTTCAAGGGCATGGTTTCAGAAGCTTTCCCACCTAATTGAACGACATGGATTCAAAAGATCAAATGCAGATCACTCGTTGTTCATTCAGAAGACCTCCAGAGGTACGGTTGTTATCATGGTATATATTGATGTTGGAGTATAAGTTGTATGCGCCTATTGTGTTGTAGCAGGGTAAATGGATCCTGGAGGAGATCCATTTACCCCATCCAGTGTTTAGTCCCACATCGTCCAGTGTGGGACTTGGAGGCTCTGGAGAGACTATATAAGGAGCCCCAGACCTCCTGTATCTATTGAGAAAGTCAATAGACAAACACGCCCTGTAGAGGGCTTCTCCCGTGGTTTCATCCCGCTCCTCACGGAGTAGGGTTCCACGTAAAATCATGGTGTTCCCATGTTGATGTTTTATTGTTCTTAGCTCTGTTTTATCATTCCGCTTCCGCTTCCGATTTTTCTAACATGGTATCAGAGCGGTTCGATCCTCGAGGTTTTCATTTTTTTCATTTCTGTTCGAGATTCGAGTTTGAGAATTATTTGTAAAGATTAATTCTGTATCCAAGAGGTCGTGTTTTATCAATGAAGTTCTTCAGTTTGTTCCTTAGGGTTTCGTTGGACGAAACCCTAATCATGCATCACGAGCCCAGGCGAGTCCTAGCACGAGCAATGGTGCCTCGTCCTTCAGATCCAAGGCCCATGCCCCAGACGACACCCCGACATCTCCAGTCCTTGCCGCACCATGAGAAGCTCCAGTTCGCAGACCTACAGATCCAAATTTTCAGCCCTAGTTCCCTCTTCTGGCAGCCTCCCAGGCGATGGCTACATGTCCTAGCGGCGCTCCAAGAAGTCTCTCGCCGCGCACCCGCATCCAGGCGGCACTCCAGCCCTAGCGGCTGCCTTCTTCTCGTCAGGCGGCACCTCCTTCTCCATCAACAAGCGAGGCCAAGTTCTAGGCGCCTCTCTTGCGATTCACGCAGGTGGTGGCACCCCCGCGCATCAAGGTCACGCAAGGCGGATCTCCAGGCGCGACTCCCCCTTCAGGCGGCGCCCAAGGCACGACACGCAGCGACTCAGGCGTGCCTCGCGCAACCTCGCGACTGCTGGCGGCGCAGGCGGCGCCCCTCAGCCGCCCAGATCCTCACGCAAGACCTGCGCCGCCCCAAGGCTTCAGCCCTCCAGATCGCCTCTCGAGGAGGCGGCATCCTTCTCCTCCCATCTAGGTCGGCGGCGCTTCTCAAGCCCAGTGGCGCCCCCCCTCGCGCAGGCGGTCTCCCCCCCGGTCGATGGCGGCGCGCATCTCTGGAAGAACCCCATTGAGGGCGGCGGCGGCATTCGAAGAGGTTCCCTACATGGGAATCCTAAATAGGACCCCGTTGGCCCATTCTTAAAAAAAATATAGGGAAAAGAAATAAGGAGGGCCCTGACCGTGAGTTAAAAAAAATTGGAGAGGAGATATTTGGGTCCAGAGTTGGGCCCGGGGAAAAATTTGAGAGAGACAAATGCCCTATTGGGCTGAGTTCTTGTTGGCCAAGTTTTGGCATTTGTTTGGACCCTTTTTGGGTCAAGTTTTTTTTTTAAAAAAGATGCGTACAAAAAAAAAAGAATCGTACGCGAGCCGCAAAAAAAGAAAGAAAGAAAGAAAAGAAAACCATAAAAAAAGAGACACGGTTATAAAAAAAAGGTGTGTGACGGCTTATAAAAAATATGAAAAGCCGCAAATTTCATGGTTTATCTACCCCCTATTTATCTTGTCTTCTCCCAACTTGGTCGACGTCCATGTTTTCCGACAAGTATGGGAGAAACGGGGAGTATATATGTAGAGTCACAGGTCTTGATCCAGATCCAGATTCAGATGCCAGTCTCCAGACCAGCCATATTTTCCAGACTCTGCAGATGATCAGTTGTTCAGACTCGACGATTGATTCCGAGTCCAGTTTTCAGACACGCACGAGTATGCGGTCATTGTCAGATGTGCATAAGTTGCCATCTTTTGTTTCGTGGTCCCCATCATTCTTCTAGTTGTCAGGCCAGAGTTTTCATATGAGCCATAGGGACTCCAGAGCAGAGGACCATTCCCTACGCCATGTTGGCAAGGGTTTTCATGTGGTATCATAGGTACACCAGAGCAGTGCGCCGTTCTCTGAGCCAGATGGGAGAGACCCAGTTCTCCGACGAGGAGACTTCGGGCGCAATTTCAGACTCGATGGTCAGATTCCGAGTCTTCAGTTGACTCACACTCCAGCCCGTTCGTCCTCCTCACCTGCACGGCATGAGAAGCAACGTCCTCGACAGCAGCAATGTGCGCGTTGGGTTGATATTGTCCGTAGTGTCCTGTAGCGTTGAGTTGAGTTTCTGTCTGTTTGTCCAAGCTGAGCATTGCATGCTCCAGCTTGAGGGGGAGTGTTGGAGTATAAGTTGTATGCACCTATTGTGTTGTAGCAGGGTAAATGGATCCTGGAGGAGATCCATTTACCCCATCCAGTGTTTAGTCCCACATCGTCCAGTGGTGGGACTTGGAGGCTCTGGAGAGACTATATAAGGAGCCCCAGACCTCCTGTATCCATTGAGAAAGTCAATAAACAAGCACGCCCCGTAGAGGGCTTCTCCCGTGGTTTCATCCCGCTCCTCACGGAGTAGGCTTCCACGTAAAATCATGGTGTTCCCATGTTGATGTTTTATGTTCTTAGTTCTGTTTTATCATTCCGCTTCTGCTTCCGATTTTTCTAACAGTTGATGATATTCTGGTTACAGGAAATGACGTTCAAGGAGTAGAGATGACAAAAGCATTCTTGGGTCGTCAGTTTGTCATGAAGGATTTTGGTACCCTAAGATATTTCCTGGGGTTGGAATTTGCAAGAAATGCATCGGGTCTGGTGATGACCCAAAGGAAATACATTGCTGACTTTCTGGTTGAAACATGAATGGTTGGTTGTAGACCATCGAGCACTCATATGGACCCAAGTATGAAATTATATGACAATGATAATGAAGAAGTGGACAAAAGAAGATACCGAGAGATGGTGGGTGAGCTTCTTTATATCACTATAACTCGACCCGATATTGCTTTTACAGTAAGCTGTGTGAGTCAATTTATGGAGCAGCCAAGACAAGTTCATATGGAAGCTGTTTACATGATACTGAGATACCTAAAGTCTTCTCTAGGCTCAGGGTTGCTATTAAGAAAGAGCACAGATTTATTTATTTCACCTTGTGCAGACGCAGATTATGCAGAGTGCCCGAAGGATCGTAAGTCTACTTCAGGATTTGCCGTTTTTGTGGGGAGCTCTCTGGTTTCTTGGAAAAGCAAAAAACAAAATGTTGTGGCAAGATCTAGTGTTGAATCCGAATATAGGGCCATGACACAAGCAAGCACGGAGATGATGTGGGTTCGAGCCGTATTAGAAGACTTACATGTAAATGTTCCTTTACCCATGCAGCTTCAGTGTGACAATCAAGCGGCTTTGTTTATTGCCAACAATCCAACATTTCACGAAAGAACAAACATATCGAAGTAGACTGCCACTACACTAGAGATGTGATCCAGAAGGGCTTGATTTCTACTTCACATATTAGTTCAGAGGATCAGACTGCTGATTATTTACTAAGCCATTGCTCAGAGGACCTTTTCAGAGATGTTCTTCCAAGATGAGCATGATTGACATCTATGCTCCATCTTGAGGGGGAGTGTAGAGGTTTATGTTATGTTATCATGTACCATTTTGTATTTTCTATTTTTCTCTTGTGACCTCTATGTAATTTACCCATGGGTTCTCTCTATATAAGAGAGCCTAGGGTTCTATGGAATAACAATTAACTCATTTGCTCCAATGGATACGTTTTAAAAATTTTAACTAATCCTTGCTAAATTTTCAACTAAAAAATTAAGACGATTAACTAAAATTTTGAATAATAGGAACGCATAAGTGTTACTATATGCATTGCTAATGATATAACAACAGATATGACATGCATCACCAATTTCAGGTATAAAAAAATTCTTAACGGATAATATCATTGTTATATGTAACAATGGACAAAACAGTGGCGGGATTTAAAAGAAACGTCACTATAGACCCATTTGATATAGTGATAATAAGTATTTAGGATTTATAATTACCTTATACATGAATTTCTTGTGGTGAACTTTCCATATATGCTTCTAGATATATTTTATAAGATTATGTGTACACTTTTTATTGTATGGATGGCATGACTTCATTTGATTTGTTCGGGAGGGGGCCCTTCAACAGATTCTAGGGCTTCGGGCTTTGGGGCGATGCGAGTGCCTCTTGGGGCTAGCTTGGTGGCAGCGTGCGGTGACTTTAGAGCGAGCCTTGAGGTGGTGCCCGGAGCTTCTGGGGCAAGCTTCACATCGATTCTCAGGAGAGATGATGGGGAGGTTCGTTGGGGTGATCCGAAGGATAAAGTTGAGGCAGGTCTAGGAGGAGGCGCTGCTGAGGGGGTAAGGGCGGTGTTGGGTGTTTTCGCTTGGGGCTTCGCTTGCGGAGGCTAGGGGAGAGTTGGTGCCCTCGTCAAGCCCGCGTACGACGCGACTTCTTGGCTGATCCTCGGGAGGAGCTTCGCTGCAGGGGCTTGGGCGATGCCTAGTGCTTTTCTCAGGGTTTTGCTTGTGGGTGCTAGCCAGAGGGCTAGAACGAGTGCAACCTTGTGTGGAGCGGAGGCCTCAACGAGGTTTGGAGCGTCGCTTGGGGGCTGTGCTGGCATGGAGGTCGGGGCTGCGCTCGGGGTTGCTCTCAACCGTTCGACCATGATGGCTGGGGAGGGTCTGGTTGGGAGGAAGGGGGGTCGCAGGGTGTGGGAGCGGAGGGCTGGCGGGTGGCCTCACCAAAGAGGTGGGTGGTGAGGTCCCCGCAACATCTTGGGATGTGGCTTCGATTCGACCGCAGCGGTGGCTTCCACAGTTGTATCGCGAGAGCCTCTCTCTCTCTCTCCTGGGGGTTCTACGGACGATACTTGAAGTGCGGGGCTGGGGGCCATCTGGCAGCAACTTGCAGGGACGTGGTAACATGCTTCTCTTGCGAGGGAGTGTGCCATCGTTGGAAGAGTTGTCCTATGATGTTGTGCCCTCTCTGTGGCTCGGTGGTGGGAAGTGGTGGCATGATGGCGGGGGGAGATGGCCGTGGGGGGGTGGCTTTGCCGCTCCTCCACATGTAGTGGATCCTCTGGAGGGTGTCCTGGTGGATGAGTACCGATCTTTGACGGATTGCTTGCAGGCGGCGATGGCAGATACTGGTCAGTGGGTTGGTCCAGGCTTGGGGGGGGCGTCGTCCTCCTTCAGGAGGCCACTGTATGTGCTCAAGGACTCTCCACTGGGGAGGTGGTTGTCTTGTTGCAGGGAATGTGGGAGGGGTTGGTGGCGTCCATCGTTCCGGGATGGCACCTCGTACGGGTGGTTCTACAAGACCCCTAGTGCTGAAGCCTGATGGGCATGCCTCTCCATGTGCGGGATGTTCGGTCGGTGGAGGCGCTGCTCGGAGGGTTCGAGAAGATGGTGTCCATCTTATGTACGGGCCTCTCCAAGGGGGAGGATGCATGTGCGAAGGTGGAGTTCGTTGCGAAGAGGATATTTCTACTTTCGGAGTTGTCGTTGAAGATTGGTCATTCATCCTTTCGGGTGGAGCTGGAGGAGTTTATGCTCGGTGGGATTGGTGGCCTTAAAGCTGGGGCGAGGTCATCGGGAAGCCCTACAGGGAGCTGCGGGGACCCCAGGCTTGGGGTGCACCTGATTAGAGGATCGGATGTGGACCCATTGCTTGGTTCTTGTGCCCGAGAGTCATGTGTGTGGCGCGGACAGGCTGTGTCTCTCGATCGTTACCTCAGGCTGTGAACATGGTGTCCGGGTTTGGCCTTGGTGTCTCTGTTGCTCTGGAGCAGTCACTGCATTAGGGTTCCGATCGTTTGGTGTTCCCCAGTTATCATTGGTGGGCGGTCCAACCATAGCCTTTCGGCTCGGATGGTCGAAAGCAGTGGTACCTCTGGGAGGGCGACAGATGGTGGTTTGCTGGTGGAGGCGGCTCTTGGCGCCTCCTCAATGCCCTGCGACGCAAGGGAGGTGGAATACTTTTTGGGCTCCCTAACAGGAGCATCTCAGAGGTCCAAAGGAAACCTTCACCCCGATGGCGTTTTGGAAAGAGGTACTTGCAGCTTTCATCTAAGGAAAGCAGAAGGAGATGGAGATTGACAGTGTGCGAGGCGCTGGCTGGTGCGGTCTGCTCTCACATTTAGGGCATGGGAGCGGAGGACTCCTTTGGGTTCACGGATGGACTGGCGGGGGGGGCATGTAAGGCAGATGTGGAGCCTTCGATCGGTAATAGAGGGGCAACTGGGCTTGGAGGCGGGCTAAGCCCTGATGGGTTTCTTGGGTATGGTACCGCTATCGGGGGTTACCCTGTTGATTTATGAAGATCCTCTCATGGAATGTCAAGGGTGCGGGGAGGGCGGAGAAGAGAATGGCGGTCCGAGACTTTTGTGCGAAAGCACTGGCGGATATGTTCTTACAGTAAACAAAGATTTCACAAGGGTTTGGCGATGTATGGGGTTTGATTGTTGGTTCTCGGCTGAACGAGAGCAAGGCCCTGGACTCTTCAGGAGCCTATGACGGCTTGGCGGTGAGGCGGATTAGGGACAACCTTGATTTTTGGAGGAGGCGAGCTGGGGGAGGCACTCTATCTCGGTGTTTTTGCAACGTAGGGCAGATGGGGTCAGGCTAGTGGTGACCAATGTGTATGGGCTATAGAATGGGAAAGACATGTCTGAGACGACTGATGACTTGAGGTTACTCCGGGAGAGGTACCCAGAGGTGGCTTGGATTATCGAGGGGGTGATTTTAACGTGGTGCTGCACCCGGAGGAAAGACTACAGATGCGTGGGGGTACAAATACGGGTTCAGAGGAGCTTACAGATTTCATTATTGATGTGGGCTAGCAGATTTTGATGCAAGTGGTTGCCTCTACACCTGGAGAAACACCAGGTCGCAATCATGCATTGGTCGTTTCTTAGTCTCTCAAGAGGCGACTGGGCTCTTCCCTATGGCAGATATGTGGCCTCTGCATCGGGCTCACTCTGACCACACCCCGATTCTTTGGTCATCCGACGAGGACGTCAGACCGAGTTCCGTCTTCAGATTTGAGTGATCCGGCTGCTGGAGGATGAATTCCTCAAGATGATGGTGGAGTTTTGGCATGACACACAGCTTGAGGGCTCGACTACGATAGTTATGGATCAGAAGCTCGCTCTGCCAGAAGCGTTTGATTGATTTTAACAGGAGCACGCGGGTGCAACGCCAGGCTGTGATCCTGTGAGGGTGGCGACGCAGGAGGCCATCTCTTGCCTAGACGCGGTGGAGGATGAGAGGGCGCTTTCGGCCCAGGAACTTGAGGAGAGGCTCGCCGGTCTGAATCATGTACACATGGAAGATATAAAGATGGAGGTCGAGTGGCAACAGAGGTCGAGGCAGAGGTGGTAGAGGGAGGGCGATAACAATAAATATTTTGCCATTCCATGGATAATGGCAGAAGGCCCCAGAGTTTCATTTAGAGTATTGAGATGGGGAGCACATACGAGAGGCGACACAGAGATCGGGCAAACTTAGGTCACATTTCCTCACTTTCTCAAGAAGGGTTGCAGGGGGTGGCGTGAACAATGGGGATGTATCTCCACCCAGGAGGTTGAGGGGCTGGTGATTCCCTTCTCGGAGGAGGCTAGACGGGCTTTGCGGCAACTGAATGTGGATGGGGCTCCGAGCTCCGATGGGTTCTCGGTGTGCTCTTGAAGGAGTTTTGGGAGTGTTTGAGGAGGTGTGTGGTGGCGGTCCTGTGGGAGTTCGAGGAAGGCAACCATGATTTCGAGCGATTGAATAAGCGTTACTATTTCTGTTGCCTAAGCGGGAGGGTGTTGTGTGTGTGAAGGACTACATGCTTATTGCTTTGTCCAATGCGATCTACTTCTTTGTGGCCAAGGTATTGACAAACTGCTTGCAGGGTGTCCTAGGGGACATCGTCTCTCCTGAGCAGTCGACCTTTGTGCTCGGTAGACATATCGCAGATTCTTGGGTCCTTGCATCAGAATTGGTGCTGGATTGGAGGAGGGGGAAAAAGAAGGGGGTCCTTTGGAAGGTGGATTTTTAAGGCCTACGATTGGCGTGGATTGGCATTTCCTCTGGTGATCACTAAAGAAAAAATGGTTACTTGAGAGATGGATTGGATGGGTGAATAGATGCATCACAATGGCATCTTATGTGGTCCTTATGAATGACAGGCCGGAAGGTGGCTTCTTCCAACCACAATGGGATGTGTGTTAGGGGTGCCCCCTTGCACCCCTACTATTTGTGATTGTGGCAGATGCACTGGCTGTGATGATGAGGTTGGCAACAACTGACGATTTTTGTGCCGGGTACATGAAAGATGATGCCTCTATCCCCATTCTGCAGTACGATGATGACACAATCTTGTTCATTGATGGGGATCCGGAGCATATGAGACGTGCTTCCTGCATTATGGATATCTTTGGTGATGTCTCATGACTTAGAATAAATAGAGACAAGTATGTGGTTCACAAGGTCGGATTCTAATGCTTCACTGGCTTTCACGTGCGTATACGCGCCTATATGCCATATCGCTCGACGGGAACTTTGGGAGGATTTGCGCGACGATGCTGTGGCTTTTGGGGAAACTCCTTGGATTTTGGGGGCTGATTTCAATGTAACATTGCTTTCGAATGACCGCTCCCGTGGTCGTGGGGGTCATGATCCGGGCTCCCGTGAATTTTTGGACTTCATTCAGGAGTTGGCTCTTGAGGGGCCAGTGGCAAATGACATTAACTACACTTGGAGGAATAATTCCTCCCGGTCTCGTCTCGACAGATTCTTGGCGAATGGTAGCATGATGGAGGTCTTCCCGCTGTGCTCGGTTTCCTCTCGGCCGCGATCTTTTTCCGACCATAGTCCCATTATTTGGGATTCCGGTGAATCTTCTCGCCCTCGTGGCCACTTTCGCTATGAACGGAGCTAGTTGCTGGAACCGAACTCAGGGGACATTGTGCGGAATCATTGGTCTCAGTCAATTTATGTCGGCAGTGCTGCCCGACGGTTCGATCATAAACTCTCGTCCCTCAGAAAATTATTGGCGTCCTTTAAAATTAATACTCGTCAGGCACGCTTAATCGCTCGTAGGGAGGCTGATGACATCATTTTGCGCTTGGATCGTCTAGAGAACGACATGGAATTATCTCCCGAGGAGTTGGCCGAGCGTGCTTCGGCTTTGCAGGTGGTTTCGGCGGAGGACAGGAAAAGGGCTATCGAGTGGCGCCAGCGCTCGCCCTGAGATGGATCAAACATGGGGATGCGAACACTGCTTTCTTTCATCGGGTTGCCAGTGCTCGAAAACGTGCTAATGCAATCTCATCCCTCTCGGTCAATGGTTCTTTCATTCAGGGGGAGAAGGAATTGGGCGTGGCTTTGGGAACATATTTTAAGGGCGTTTTTGACCGTCAACCTTTGCGTTCGTGGCGGTGGTCTGGTCGTGGGGCTTCCGTCCTTACGCCTACGGATGCGGCGGCGCTTATTCGGCCCTTCTCTCTGGATGAACTCAAGGGGGCGGTTTGGGATCTCAACATGGACGCTGCCCCCGGTCCTGACGGTTTCCCTATCTCTTTCTATTGGGATTTTTGGGATGTGGTCGCTAATGACGTCTTGGACGTTGCTCATGAATTTAGTGAGGGGAACAGAGGCTTTAACAAAATCAACAGGGCTAATATTGTTTTGATCCCTAAGTCCCCTTCGGCCAACCGTGTCGAGGATTTCCGGCCTATTTCTATATCTAATGGCATTTATTTAATCATTGCTAAGGCTCTCGCCAGAAGGCTTGCACCACTCCTCAACTCGCTCATTTCGCCTTCACAGGCCGCTTTTGTTCAAGGGAGGCAAATATCTGAATGCTATGCGGTGGCTTCCGAGATCGTCGATGTTTGGCGTAGAAATGATACGAAGGGGCTGCTGTGGAAAATAGACTTTGCTAAGGCTTATGATTCACTGGATTGGCGCTTTCTATGGTCGGTACTAAAGCGGCGGGGTTTCCCCGCGATTTGGATCTCTTGGGTTCGGCGATGTGTGACCACCGCTTCCTTCTCCGTTTCTCTCAATGGGCGTCCGGTTGGGGGGACTTTCCAGCCTCGCAGGGGGTCCGGCAAGGGTGCCCCCTTGCTCCCCTCCTCTTTGTTTTGACGGTGGATGTCTTGCCGCGTATGATTGATGGTGTGGCCGAGGCTGGTCTTACGCGCGGATGCTCTTTGGGCCCCTATCATATTCCTCTTATACAGTTTGCTGATGAGACAATATGCTTTATCGAGGGCGGCCTCTCCAATGCTTCGGGTATGGCTACTACGCTACAACTATTCTGTGAAATGTCGGGCCTCCTCATCAACGGGAACAAATCAAAAGTCGTTCCGTTTGCTATGTCGCCGGAGGAGGCTGTGGATTGTGCCAGTTTGATGGGCTCTACTCCGAGCAGCCTCCCGTTGGAGTATCTTGGTTTGCCCCTGTCGGTGGGCCGTGCCCGGCTGAGAGATTGCCGGAAGGTGGTTGAGAAGATGGAGGCTAGGCTGGCTGGCTGGTGCGCGGCGCTTCTCTCAAGGGGGGGTCGGTTAGTTCTTCTTAAATCCGTGCTTTCCTCGATCCCAATTTATTTCCTGTCCGTGCGTGGCTTGCCAAAGGGGATTCGGGTGAGATTGGAAAAATGTATGCGGGGTTTTCTTTGGGGAAGGAAGGGCGAAGGGAGAAGGGGGGTTCATTTGGTGGGTTGGGAGGACGTCTCACGCCCTAAGCGGGAAGGGGGTTTGGGTGTGAGACGGCTGGAGGTGGTGAACGAGGCTATGCTTCTCAAATGGGCGGCGAAGGTGTGGGGTCGGGAAGAGAATTTCATGTTGAAGTGCCTTAGGGAGGCGGCGGGGGTCGATCTCATCTCTGCTTCGCGGGGCGACTCGAGGGCCACAATTCCTCTTTCTGGCGCGGTGTGTTGTCTGCATTTAACCGCAACAGATCCTTATTCAAACCTATTCTTGGCGATGGGAATTCTTTCCGCTTCTGGTCGGATGATTGGACCGGGAGGGGTGTTCTGCAGACTTTGTTTCCTCGGCTGTTCGCGCTGGTGGTCGACAAATTCGCCACCGTGGCATCCTGCTGGTCCGATGGCTGTGGTGCCCTTTGTTCGCTGCTAATCTATCGGATCAGCGTCTGCTCGACTTCACTTCCATGATGTCTTTTCTTTCGGATGCTCCCACGCCCACTGGGGGGCGTGATCACTTGGCTTGGAAGGACGTTCCTTTCTCTACCAGGAAGGCGTACCTCGCTCTTCTTCCCCCCGTTGTGGGGGACGACGCGACCTTGCTGACTCATTGCAAGTTCATATGGGGACTCAAATTGCCGGAACGGGTTGGTATCTTTCTATGGCTTCTTCGGCGTGGTCGGCTGCTAACTAGAGACCGATGTGCTATGATGTTACCTAATGTCTCACAAATGTGCGGTCTCTGTGGCATGGAGGAGGAAACCAGCATGCACCTCTTCTTCCTGTGCGACCGTGTTCGTGCTATCTGGGACGATTTGGGTTGGCTGAGTACCTCGAACTTTGATGCGTGTTGCGACAGCTTGATTAATTCCAGGGGTCGGTCGAGGGTGGATTTGGTGGACCCGATTGCGCGTTTGTGGAGCATCTGGTTGGGAAGAAACGAAGCACTCTTTGCTCGGCAGAGGTTCTACAAGGAAAATATATGCATCTCGGCGGCACACTTTTGTTATGATTGGACTTCTGGGTAGCGTTGTACGTGTGCGTGGGTGGTATCTCTTATCTGATACCATCTAGCCTTTCTTTTGCTTTGTACATCCATCTTGTAAGTACTCTCTTCTTTACGTTTTAATGCATTGGGGGGCGAACACCTATGAGTGCTTCCCCCTTTTTTGAGCGTCAAAAAAAAAGTATGTGGTTATTCCTTTTGGCTTGGAGCATGTGGAGGATCAAGAGGTTTGTCGTATTCTCGATTGCCTGGGGGGGGCTCCCTTGCATCCTCCTATCTGGGGCTCCTTTTGGTTGCTGGACGGCTGCATGCAGCGGATTGGAAGGTGGTACTTGATAGGTTAGAGAGCAAAATGGCAGGTTAGAAGGCGAGAACACTTTCTAAGAGGGGTAAGTTGGTGCTCCTCAATCCTGCATTGTATATCATTTCAATTTTCTTTTTCCCACGAGATTGATGCCTGTGGGGGTATGATGGAGGTTGGAGGGAATGATGAAGTGCTTTTTCTGGTCGAACATGCGACCAGTGTTCACTAAATCGGCCGCACAGGCCGCATATGCGGCCGCATATGCCCGTGCGGCATGTAGACCGCACCGATTACTTGAATCAGTGCATTATGCGCCCTCCCCGCATATGCGGCCCGCATATGCCCCCGCATATCCCGCATATGCTCCGCATACTTCTCCAGCAGCTCCAACTTTTCAATCTTCTCATTCAGGCCCTTAATTCATAACTCTGCCTCTTCATTCAATTGTTAGAGTATGACATGCATTTATATACAATTGCATTGCATTACCATTATGTATATGCAATGATTTATGTTTTTCTCATGTATTATTTTCACGAGTATATACAATGTATCGTCGAATATTTTTTATATATGCCGATTGAGATTTTGCTCATGTAGTGCATGTATGTGTATTGAAGTTTTGTTCTTACGAATCATATAATGTAAAGTTTTTGTGGTAAATATTTTTTTGTGATTAAATATGAGGCAATTAAAAGTATATACACAGACCCATCTAACATGAACCGTTTTTCTTAGATCTTCTTTAACTCCACTTAGATACATAACTTCAGTGGTAATGATATTCATAGATATTTTTTTATTTTTAAATTTAAAATTAGAAAACCGCTTAGAACCGCTTCTACCCCGCATATGCTCCCGCATACCGCTTAATCAATATTCAGTGACCAGTCCGAACGCATACGCATACTGCTTTCCTGATCCTTGCATGCGACATGAGGGTGGGGATATGCACCTAGTGGGTTGGGACACAATTACAAGAGCAAAGAAGGAGGGCGGTCTCGGTGTCTGCAGTTTAGAGCACATGAACAAGGCACTACTGGCTAAGTGGACCCTCAGACTTTGGGGGGAGTCTGATGACATGGTTTGCAGGGTGGTGCGGAGCATTTATGGGGTCCGTGGTTCGTGGAGGGCGGAGGTGATCTGCCTGTCGTCGTCACTATGGAGGAGAATTTCCAAGGTTTTATCGTAGGTGGATGCCTTTGTGAGGCCGGTGGTGACAACCACGATTTTGGGTTCTGGGAGGATGGTTAAACGGGTTTGGATCCACTTAGAGGGATATACCATCGCCTCTTTGCCCTTGCAAATGACATGAATGCTACGGTGCATCAGGTTTGGTCGGCGGGCACTTGTGCTTGGCTTTCACATCCGCTTTGTCTGACTAGAGGTGCAACGAGTTTGTGGCACTCTTGGGGGATCTGGCGGATGTTGGAGGACTTGGTGAGGGTAAGGACCACTTTATTTGGAAGGAGGGGAAATTCTTGGTGAAGAAGGCGTATCGGTCCTTCGCTAGGGCGCACGAGGCGGTTCAGGATGAGTTCTCCTAGGACTACAGAATTATTTGGGCTAGCAAGGTACCTATGTGGGTCAAGGTTTTCTTGTGGTTGGCGAGACGCTGGCGTTTACTCTCTAAGGTACGAGGGCCAAAGTGTTATATATCGGAGAGACCTTGTGCGATATATGCAAGCTTGATCAAGAGGATTTCGACTACCTTTTTTTTCGCTGCTCAACCTCGGCTGCAATATGGGCGGGGAAGTTGTTCGCTGGCTTCAGGTTGTGGACGATGCTTCATACTAGTAGAGTTCAATTAGGATATATTGTGGTACTTCTCAAGAGGACGCGAGTAGACCTTTTGCTCTACTTTGGGCTATTTGGTGCGTTAGAAATGAGACGATCTTCCGGGGACGTCCCCTTTTTTGTGTGAGTGTTCTGGCACGCTATAGGGCACTCATTTCCCTGTGATCCAATGTGTAATTTGTACTTCTGCTCTTGATTTAGTTCAATAAAATCCCGGTGGGTTTCAATCTTGGGAGTGTACCCTTTTTTTCCTAAAAAAATAAGATTACGTGTACATGAAAATATACTGATAGATATTATGAACAATCATTTATAGCTGCGAATGTGCTTAAATCATTGTTAGGATCCTTCTAATCTTTATTATAGTCATCGAAGGTCAGTTTGGGAAGACAAGATCATAACCATAAGTTTGGAGAAGCTCAACCCCTCTTTGATTTAATTTTACCCAGCTGATACAAAACATTTTTTTTGAAGCAATTCTGAATATCGAAACCCATGACAAGAAACTTTAGTTGTAGAAGTCATAGAGTTATTAACTGATATATATCGAGGCATTAGATTGTTTATTGTTGACGCATATTGAGTTATTGTACCTCTTCGTTATTTTCTTTTCTTGTTATGCTCTTTATGTAATTTACCCATAGGCTACTCTCCTATATAAGAGAGCCTAGGGCTATGGAATAGGATATATCTCATTCTCTTTTCCCAACATGGTATCAGAGCGACGGTCCTAGACCGGAGTTCTCGAAACCCTAACCCTAACACCCCACCCGCCGGCCTTCTTCTCTCTCTCTCTCTCTCTCGATCGGTGTACCATCAACGCCGCCGCCTCTACCGGACGTAGCCCCTGCGCAGCCCCTGCGCAGCCATAGCGCAGCCCCTGCGCTGCCCTAGCGCAGCCCCTGCGCAGCCCGTGCACAGCCATAGTGTGCCGCACGCGCAGCCCTAGCGTGCCGCACGCGCAGCACCTGTGTGCACAGCCCCCTTGCGCATCCTTGCGCGCTGTGCCCTGTCCCTGTGTGCATCAACCGTGCGCTAGCACAGCCCCTGCGCGCCTCAGCCGTGCGTCGACTGTGCCTCCCTTGTGCGGCCTGTGCGCAACTTCTTTGTGCGTATAGGTCTTAGCACAAACATCTTTATGGGGATAGTTGCTTGAAGTCTACACATGCAACTACCCCCATCTATGGTATTGTAGACAAAACATATCATTTGTCAGTCGTTCCAGTCTTTATTTTGCAATATGTCAGAGAGCAAGGCAGATATCCCATCTATTGGCGCATTCCGTGGTCCGGCGCCTATTGTCAAGATGGATGGTACCAACTATGAACTGTGGGCAATGCAGTTCATGAGCATGATGAAGTCTACGGGTAAGAAGCGTATTCTTACCGAATCAGAGCCTGCTA
>JAZKJV010000485.1:1191730-1342232 GCA_037367405.1 Ottelia alismoides
TTGCATGAAGGTAGGCTAAGCTACGTAGTAATCACCACCAACTCAGAAGTATCTAGAGTCAGATCGCCAAAGAAACACGGTAATTCGGCTTAAGTCACATCCTACTCGACATCTATGTCCCATGGTCGTTCCGAAGATGATGGAACTGACAGATCCAGATGGATCTCTATGTCATCACGAGAATAGGCAGATGTATATCTAACAAGATCATGCAACACCTGGGAAACTGCATCATGCACTATGTCCTTTCTAGATGAAAGTGTCTCGCTCTGTCCTGAAGGAACCTGTCTCCAAATCCCAACAGTGCTAATTATTCTACAATCTGCCTCTGAAGATGAGTAATCTATGATACTCTCTGAATCAGGTCATTGACACTTGGTTTGCTTCATCTCAAGGTTCACTTCTCCGTCGGAGAATGGAACTTCATCATTTCCGTACCATAATCAAAAGTTGTGCCTACGGTCGTAAGAAAGGGTCGCTCAAGAATGATATGAGATTCTCCCGAATGATTGGGGGTCTCCATGTCCAAGACTGTGAATTCAATCTGATAGTTCTGCCACTCAATTGAGATAACGACGTTCTTCACTTCTCCCTTAGGTCTATTCACTGAGCGATCTGCAAATTAGAGTAAAGCTATGGATTTGCAAAGTGGTCCCAACTCCAATTTCTGATATAATGCTAAGGAAAGTGAGTTGATTGGAGAACTGTTATCTAAGAGTATGTGTGAAAATGCAATGTCATAGATAGAACTCTCCACGTAGTGAGCACCCATGTCTCTCTTTTTCCTTGGCAAAGTCTGATTCTTGAGACAATAGGTTGTGGCTACTGATAAGACATGTATCTTTACATTTTGGTTCTCCTTCTTCCTTCTAACCCTAGTAGGTGTGCATCTCACCTTAAGGTATTTATGGAATTCAAGATGGTTAGCCACATACTCATCAATGCACCTTTATAATGATATTTTCTTTACAAAACCGTGCCATATCGGGGTCATCTTTGTGAATCTTTTTGATGTGCTTTCCTGCCATAAGAGTACGGGGGAAAGAGATTGAAGCTATAGAAATAGAAGATGAAGAATCTGAATCATGAACTGAAAGATCATTCTTGGCCTTAACGGAAATAGAGTTCTTCATACAAGAATATTTTTGATGCAACATGGATTCAAAATCTAGACTATCTACTATAGGTTGTGGAATAGAAGCTGAAGTGGTATCCACCACAGCCGGAGATGCAAGGTCCTCCATAGAATCGGAAGTATATCCATGGTGTTGATGATGCATACACGCTCTCCTTCTATTCTCGGCTCCATGAGTAGATATCCTCAAATGGTGCTGATGGGGCTCCGGAATATGCTGCCTCTCCTCCTCGTCCTCTGAAGACTCCTCAAGTAGAGCTCCAGAGATGCTCCCCTCGTATCCCTCGCCCGGTCAGGTACGATCACGGTCCTTCCACTCCTGAGTGACATGTGATTAGCCTCGTCACACAAAAGAATCTCATGTTCAGATCTAGGAGATGCTGAATAGTATACCTGACCAAAGTGTTGTTGAGATCTAGATCGGTCCAGTCTATTGGGGTTAGCCTGAACTTGGGTTGGGATCGAGGTAGAGGGTGCAGACTGCTCGTCTCGCCATCTAGATATGCGGTTGACATTTTACCAGTAAGTTGTGAATTTCATTCCTGCAGGAACGGAGCTCGTACAGTATCTGTTGCTGTATGTCCACAGGACCAGACGAAGAAGGAAGGGGACAAGATTGGGGAGAAGAACGGGAATACTAGCCCTGCTGGCCACGATACTACCTCTGTGCTGCTGGTGTTGGGGTATCCGCTGAAATTGTGGTCCCTGCTAGCCCGCCTGGTAATGGCCTAGTTGGCCATACTACTGGTACTATTTCCACTGCTGCTGGGGTGGCTGGAATCCAGGGCTCTACTGTGAAGGAGGTGATGTATTGGTAAATGCGGTGTTGTGAAGGGTCGGGGGACGCTGGTAGGTCTGTCGATCCCCCATACTTCCCTGCCTAGCAGGGTCTTGACTATACCATACACCATCACCTCCCAAACCAGTGGAGGATCCTCTTGAACTGTCTCTGCTAATGGAGGGGGTTGCTGGAAAGAGTGGGCGTAGGACTGGTCCTGCTCCCATGGCCGGGGTTGCCCTGACACGAACTGCTCCTGAACATGGTGAACTCGGTACACAGGAGCAACGGGTGCAGTCATGGCAGGTATCTTTATCTTAGATACCTTCTCAGTTAACTCCTCCATTTGTTTTGGAATTTTGGAGACGCTCCTATCTAACTCATCAATCCTCCTGTCAATCCTCTCAACTACTATAAGCTTGTCTACAAGGATTCCCGTGCTAGGGATCACGTCCTGAGAGAGATTGACTACAACTGATTTTCCCCTCCAGATGAGAGTGAACTGGGGGATGATGTATAGGCCCTCCTGGCCATCTGTGAGCAGTTGGTTTCAACCATCTGCTCGAACACCATCCATATGGTATCCGATCCTTGTGATGTATAGCTGCCTCTACAGGCAGTGCTCACTAAACCCTGCATCTTTGGGTTGAGACCAGTGAAGAATGCCTGGACCAAGATATTGTCATCTAATCCATGAAAAGGACACTTCTGCAGGATGTCCTTGAACCTTTCCTAAGCATCACAGAAGCTTTATGGGGTAGTTGGGAAAATCTCGTAGTGCGCGTCCCCATCATGTTAGTCCTACTCATGGGGTAGAACTTTTTGAGAAATAGGTCCTTGAACTGGGCATAAGTGGTGATTGTAACTCCAAGATTTTTCACCCAGTAGTCGGCTTTGCCACCCAAGGCAAATGGAAGGGTTGTGAGACTAATATAATCCAGGCTAACAGTAGGATGTCTAAGGTTAGCGTAAACAAGCTTGAAGTCCCTTAGGAATGCATATGGCTCCTCAGAAGCATTCCCATCAAAGTGTGGTAGTAGGTTCAGAAGTTTCAGCTTCGACTCAAAATCAACTGCGAGTACGGTCGGACTCAAATAGTCCCAAATTCTGTAATGTCTGGGGTTGTACGCTGCATCCCTTGGTGGTTCTACCCCAACATTAAGCTGTCCTCTAAGATCTGAGTAGTGCTTGTTGCTGCTTAGATGCAGCTACTCTGGCTAGTACCATTCTCATCGGGTCCTCGGGGTGTTCTTCTTCCTCTTCTTTCTTCTTAAGAGGCATTTTACTTGAATCTTCTTTCGTGCCTGAATCAACAATGTGCCATTGATTAGAAGAGGACCTAGGAATGAAGATATTCTCACCGAGGCGAAGGTCTTCCACAGTGAGGTGGGAGGAGAGAAAGGGAATGGTTTGAGAGTAACCATCCTGAGAGTGAGTGATCCTGGGCTCAAGATGGTCATGAGTCCATGTTGGCCCAAGTTGCGCTTGGACCTTTGAATACGTACTTCTTGGAGGGTTCAATGAGAGATTCAATGTCCGAATAAATATCCCCCAATTAGTCATCTTTGATGGCAATAGAACCGATTAAAACACAATATTCAATGAGGCGTTAGTTCTACGGTGCACTTGAATGTGCAGAAAATACTCACATAATACAAACGCAATTCAAACCCTCAAATTCACCAACTCCACGCGTGATGTCCATAAAGGTTTGGCTGAATTATCTGGTTAGTTGGTGATAAATGCAATCTTTGGAAGATTAACGAGTTGCTGGGCGATGTACTTCCCTACATACTGGCCCGATTTCTACGAGTTGTGCCCACTCTCAGCCTGTATGGGAGTATGCATACCGTATAAATACATCTACCCATTTCTTGAGGATAAAATCGTAAACGTCGCCCTCTAAACCTCTCACTCTGCTAAGGAAATCCAGACGGTTTACCGGCTACCAGTAGATCCTCATTGAATAGTGGCTAATCATTTTGTAGAACCAGTAGTATATATGAAAATTCTGGCATGGCTCTATCCTAGTGTTGTCTCTCTCTCTCACTTCCAAGTAAATCAAACAATGAGGGCTTTATGCACTCGTAAACAAGGTTCTTTTTATTCCAATTTTGTTTAATCAATCTGCTCAATTCAGTCCCAATTTTAAAGTTAGGTTGTCACTTGCAATTTAATCCGAACACAACAAATCACGTCTACCGTTCAGTTCCAATTTCTTTTGGAATCTTAAGTTGTAAAATAAGGGAGGAATCGGAAATTAGAATGCAAACGTGAAACGATGATGCATGCTCAGAAGAAGGTATACTTACAATGACTCCCAATACTCTCCATGCTTTATGCAAAACTGAACTTTAAATTTACACTAAACTCATGCAGATCGAGAAAACTGCACCTAAACAGGATACTATTAGCAGTGAAGAATTAAATTAATTTCGAGTCAAGTAGTACGTGCCTATATGCATCTCATTATGAATCTTATCAGATGCGTGAATCTTCTAAGATATGTGTGGCCTAAATTATGAAGGGCATAAACAAATTTGATGTTAAACTACCGTATGCATATCCTTAATTTCACCACTCAAGTCGAGCCCCACCCTCACCGGAGGGTGAAGCAGGTCTCGACACACCACAAAATAATATCCAAACCTTTTTTACATGCACGAGCACTCAAACAAGAGCTGTTGTAAATGAGAAAATTACCTATTACAACACAATAATTACAAAAATTAACAAAAATTAAAATGCTCTCGAAAAATAAATTAAAGTTATTGCTCTTCAACAGTCGGCGTGTGTCAAGTCCGTTGACCTCCGCTGCACTCCAGATCCACCGGACCCTCGCAAGGAAAATAAAATTTATATTGGAGAGATAAACAATAGAATATATACAAAAACGAGTAGAAAATGATTGATAGAAAAAATGGATTAATTACAAGGTGGCTCAGGGGTCAGACTACCCGAGTGAGAGAAAACGTAAATCAAATTTTCTAAATTAAACTCTAAGTCGTTTGCCTCCCTGGCAACGACGCCATCTGACAAGTCGCTAAATACGTGATATAATTGTACGATTCGCGGAAAGCTACAAGCATGAGAAGGCCTAGGGAAGCTGCTCCAGCCAAGCCAATAGTCTAGGTAGGGGATGAGAGAAAGAGTATGGGCAATCCGTGCCCCCTGTCGAGCCTTTCTTTGGCATCGGCTGCACTGGTACTCCCGCAAAGAGGGTCAGCATCCTTGATCTTTCTCGATTTTGAGATTATGATAGGATTGAGACTTTGACCTGAAGAAAGGCCGTAGGCACCCTTAGAAGAAGGTATATACTCGGTGGATTCCGAGGTAGTAGTCGAGCCCTCGCACCCTGACCTTGCTACTTTCCAGATCTCTAGTTGAGGTCTGAGGCTTTTTCTATCGCTAACACTAGTACTTAGCAAATCATGCATAACCGAATCAAATGTCTCTGTGAAGAGGACTCGGCTTAAATTTATATCTTGGGCAAGTTCGAGGTCGAACACATGGAGGCAAAGGAACAACTTTGGGTTAAATCAGAGAAATTAGATCTAGGTTTTCAATGCGATTTTTTTGTTTTTTAATGAAATATGAATGCGAATGCAAAATGCAGACGAATTTAATTAATAGGAAAACACCCAACTAAGCCAAATTAATTTTAATGTGAATTAATTTAATTTAGTCAAATTATATTTTTCCTAAAAAATAATCAAATAGTGAATGCATAACATATTTTTTTTGGAATTTTAGTAATTAAAATGCAACAATAAAAATACACAATTTTTATGGGTTTTCACACAATTTTTCACACAAACAAAATGGAACAATTATGAAAATTTTACTAGAACTTAAACAGAATTCAATGAGACTACACTTTTTTGGAATTTTTCAACAATATATGAATTTTTATGGACTTTTATTGAAAAAAGAGTGATAGTGAGTAATTAATTCTTAATAAATCCACATTATCAAATTAGCCAGAGAGCAAAATATCCCAATAAGATATTTATATGAGCAATCAAGGAGAGTTGGAATTTCGCAAAAATAACATGTGTGGATTTAAATAAAAATCTTTTATGAAAATCACTCTACAATTTATTTAAGGCACAAGATAACACCAATTAAGATGAAATTTAGATATAATTAAAACACATGTCAAGGCACCATTTCTGATTTTTTTGTAGAATTTTTAGAGCAAACGTGAGTGAAATATGAATTTAAGAGCTCAAATTGGGTAAATAAAAACTTTTTAACTTAAAGAATTTTAATTAATTACCCAAAACTTGGAAAAATCCAAATAATACCAAGATGACAGACATTTAGTTGCTCAACATCAAACATTTTTCATTAAATAAAATTATGTGAAAACTATGTCCAAATTAACGTGCAAATATATGGGTGTCCATGCAAATTCAGAAATTTAAAACTCACAAACAACTATGTACATAGACATTTCTTAATAATAGAAACTTAACGAAATAAAATGCAATTTATACATTAATAAAAAATGAAAAGAGGGACCTTCTTTCTCAGCGGCAGCGATTAGGGCGTAGGACGGGGGACGTGTGTGGCTACTGGCTGAGGCAGTATCGGATGATGGGAGGGCACGACTGGCGAGGAGGCTGTAGCTGGTGGGCACGACTGAGGAACAACAGCGGTGGGGCTTGCACTGGAGAAGAGGGCTTGGCAACGATGCACAACTGTGCACGTGGACGGAGGCGCGGGCGGCACGAGCAGAGGCCACGTGCGGCGCGAGATGCGGCACGACCGCTGGGCGACGGGGCGGCGGCGCCTCCATGTGCGGTGATGAGGAAGAACGGTGGTGGCACGCATCGAGTGGGCCATGGGGGATGCGATTGTGGTCTTGCGGGGTTCTGGAGGCGGGTGCGCTGCAGCCGGTGCTGGTGGTTGCCGTGGCTGACTGTCGACAATGTGGTTGGTAGAGCAATGTAGGAGATGGCGGCCTGGAGGTGGCAGCCAGGCTGCTGTTGTTTTTTTATTTTTTTATTTTTTTGTTGAGATGTGAATTTTTTAATTTGAAATTTTAATTTTTTTAATTTTCTTAGTTATGAAATGAACAAATGCAAATATGATGGAGTGATGAAGGTGGTGTGATAAAAGAAATAAACAAATGAAGATGACAAAGGGGACGTGATGTGATAAAAATGCAAAGATAAAAATGATGACAAGAAAATAAAATTACCTATAATGGAAGCGGTCATCTATGGTATGCTCACGAGAAGCACGTTCCTCGCTGGAATCACCGGTGAGCGATGAGCTCGAGCAGCGTGCGGAGGCGGCTGCGATGTTGGCCGGAATGCCAACGGATCTCACCGAAGAGGAGGTTGGTCGTCGCTCTAATTCGTCGTTCGCAGTCACCGAGACGGGTGGTCAGATCTCTCGATTTTCTCTCGCATAAAGGTGTATCAAAGACAAAAATGAGGAGAATGAGATGAATAAAAAGAGAAGAAAAATATGAGTTAGAAAAATGATGGAATGGTGGAGTCCAATGGGAGGTTGAAATAATGGTGTAGTTGAATGGAGGTTATGAAAAAATGGTGGATGAGATGTAGTGGAATGGAATGTTATTGTAGAGAATGGAAATTAAATAAAAAATAAAATAAAATAAAGTAGGCCATAAAATAAAATAAAATAAAGAGAAGAAAAAGAGTGGAGAATTTACAACATAAGACAAACAATATGTATATTTTTACTTTTCTAATTTTATTTTTTTATATTTTTATAAAATATATTTATAATATAAAAATAAAATAAAATACTAGAAATAAAATAAAACATAAAATGATTTTTTGATTTTTTTTGTAATTAAGAAAAGTAAATAAAAAATGAGGGAAGAAAAATATGTACAATATATACAATGTATACCTAGGTCCCAAAATCCAAATTTTGCAAACGAGCTCCGATTTTAATGAAACTACTTTCATTGGATAGATAATTTTATAACTTAAACTTTAAAAGTGAGTTTAGTGATATTGGAATTCATACGAAGCGGGAATTTGGCCGAGAAGTTGGACTTTTTGGCTTTTTCTCTTTGGGATCTAGGAGTATTTATTTAAGATGAAATATATTTTGTATTTTTATATTTTTATATACATTTTTATAAACAAGTCAGATAAAGAATTAGCCAAAAAGGAATTGAAATAAATTTATTAAAAATACATGAAGTTTTGGCTATTTACAGGTGAAAAACTCCTTTATTTTGTGGCTTTTATATTAATTTATTTTATACAATATAATATACAATAATTAGTGTATTTTATTTGCAAGAGTTATTTTATTAATTTAATGATTTTATCGACATTTATTTGAGATTTTACTCAGGGATTTTGCTAATATCAATATATTGAGATGATGAATCGTGGTTTCAACACCCTAAAATTGGACGGGTTGGGTGCACTTCCCTCCCTAGTCTGGGACAAATGTTTCCACTTGTGTGCCTCTCATATCGGTAAATCCAATCACCTCACCACTCCAACTGAGTTGAACCAAGTGAAGTTGAGCCAAGTGAAAGGTACAAGTGCCCAAGTAGGTCATTATCAACAAGAGCCGTGAGTGTGCTCCGAAATACTTTACTTAGGCAATCAAGAATACGTTGAACCAGTCTCATGATGTCAAAGAATTAAGTCAACTAGATCTGAAGTACCTCAATTCCAGTTCCTATAAGGTTTTTGTGATTAGGTAGATTAAAGGTCCAACCAAGCTCTAATCTTTGGATTTTACTTAGACTTGTTCAATAATCAAACTCAATCCGAAAAATGCAAATGCTATGCACAATGTACAAAAAATTGTGATGCAATTTTCAAAATTTGAATTTTTTATGAATTTTTTTAAAAATATTTTGCTAGATTTTTTGCATTTTTTTAAAAATATTTTGCAATTGAAGTTTTTAGTTTTGCAAATGTTTTTTGTGATTTTTGAAAACAAAATATTTTGGCTAAGAAAATAGGTACAAAATTTACATTGGGATGCTTATTATTATTTACAAGAGTTTGGATTTTTAAGAATTTACAAGGTATGCTAATAATTTTATAGATACATATATACAATTGGTAAATGATTTTTGTTGTGATGTATATATTCCTCAAATTCATTTGAAAATGCTTTTATAAACAATTTTGAAAACTATAGTCCAAAATATTTTCTACAAATATTTTTACAAATATTTAAAAACGATTGAAAAGCATCTTGCAAAGGTTTTTCAAACAGTATGTATAGATTTTTCAAAATATTTTTGCGACCATTTTCCAAACCATTTGCAAATAGTTTTTCAAAACATTTTTATTTCATACAAAGGAAAAAAATTTATAAAGAAAATATTTTTACAAAGGTTGAAAATATTTAATAAGACATTTTCCAAATAGTTTTCAAAATATTTTTTAAAAAAGGTTTTCAAACTATTTTGCAAAAAATATTTTTACTAAATTTCTTAATCAGTAAATACATAAAGAATTTGAGGAATAATACACCTTTTTATTAAGTGATTTTAATGAATTTTATAGGTATATAAATATAGTACTTTATATAGTAATTTAGCCGTACTTATTGAAAATATGAAAATACGATTTATGGCTTAAAGTATATATGCAGTATATACGACCCCCCAATTAGCTTGAGCTATGTCCTCGTAGATCAGACAGAAAAAGAGAAGACATAACTCGTACTGAGTATAGAAAAGTTTAAAGAATAAATGAATTAAAGAATAAAAAAATGAACGGATGAGAAATTGACCACCCCCTCTATACTTAGGATAAAAAAATCCTAAGTATAGCAGACTGTACATAAGGCAGGGAGGGTCAAGGGTGAGAATGTACGAAATCATCAGTTCGACCACCCCATACTTAGGGAAAATACCCATAAGTATAGACAGAGTGTCAAGAGTTGAGGGGACAAGTGAGGGATCTAGAAATGAACAACTCGGGGTGAACACACCCCTATACTTAGGACAAGGTACATCCTAAGTATAACATCAGTCAAAAAGGGGCAACATATTTCCGGTAGAAAAAGGAAAAATAATGAAAAAAATTAAATAAGAAAAGATAGGTGAAGATAGAAGAAAGGATCGAAGAGAATGTACGCATCACTCCCCCTATACTTAGGATAAAAGACCCTAAGTATAGGCAACAACAAGAGTGATGAAACAAAACAAAGAAAGAACACTCGGCTCGTTCAACCCCAATACTTAGCACAAAGTACGTCCTAAGAAAGGCAACACATAGACATGGGGTGGATGAGAGAAACGATGGATGGAAAGAAGAAAACGAAAGCGAATGTACAACGAAAAGGATGTACAAAGATCAAGAAGGTAGAAAGTGGACTTTCTTGTGGGATCGTTGAGGAATGAATCCGACAAGGTGCAGGTCAATATCAGGGTCCTCAATAGACATGAACCGATCAAGATCGACCTGATGAAGATCCTCAGTAGTATCAAAGCAGAACGACACGAACTGGTCAATGGAAGTAGTGTGGTCATATTCGGCCTAGGAAGTCTCCTCTAGGTTATCATCAAAATGAAATGGGACGAATTCATCTATGGAAGTAGTCAGGTCATGTTCGCCCTGTGGAGTCTCGTAGATATCAAAGTGAAAAGGCTCGAATTCAGCAGTGGAAGTGTAGAACGGCCGTCGTGACCAACGTGGTCACGCAACCGCCTCCGGCGGTTGCGGTAAGGCCGGGTCTCACGGAGACCTAACCGCTTGGGCGTGAAGGATGGGGGCAGACATGGCGAGGGTTTACGCCCTATAAAAGACCTCCCATGGGGAGGGGAATGGACGCATCAGAACTTCGTCTATCGAGAGCCCCATCCCTCCATTCTCTCCATCTCTCTCTCATTCTCTCTCGCAGCCAACGAAGGAAAGCATACCTCGTCCATACCTCGTCCAGACCCTTGAGGAAGTAGTAAGGTCAAGTCCAGCCTGGCGAGTCTCTACAAGGTCAAAACCAGAGGGAACGAACTCGTCTGTGGAAGAAGTATTGTCCTGTTCGTCTTCTGAGGTCTCAACTAGATCATCATCCTCATCAAAAGGCTCGATTTTATTTATAAAATCAATCAGATCAAATCCAGCCTCATCAGTCTCTACAATGTCTACCCTCCGCTCAAAGGCGTCGATCATGTAAATCCCACAAATGTCATCAACACAGTGCAAATAACAGGAAGAGGGAGATCCAAGGTCTATTCTTTCGGAGTTTTCCTCCCTACGAAGGAATTCTCAAGTCTCATCATCAGTCATAAAGCAAACTTCTCTGATATCAGCAGATAGGTCATAGGCCTCGGGGTCGGCTAATACATGTGTAGTCACATCGGGTGCAGGTTTCTGGTCGGCAGTAGGTGCTCTCGTGATCAGAACAGAAGCGAATCTCTCTTGATCTGTAATCAATAACGACTCTCGCAGAGGCGAGAAAGGGTCATCCCAGAATGATTGGAGAATCCCCCTCAGTGGTAGGTGTCCCCATGGGCAATACAACAAAATCAACAATGTAGCTCATGCCTTGAATCCAAATAGCATCGTTCTCGAGGATACCCTTCGGCCTCTTTATTGATACATTAGCAAATTGAACAATCATCCTGGTTTTCTTCAGAGGCTCTAAGTGAAGAGACTTTACCAACGACAAGGGTATGATGCAAATTGAAGCGCCGTCATCAAAGAGAGTGTGATCACATGAATAGTCAGAAATGATGCATCTACTGAATGGTGTAGTAGTGTTCCCTTTCCTAGAAGAAGGGCGGTGGGTGATGGTGTGGGAAGTGGCCATGGTCAAGATATGATGCTCAGATCTGCTCCTTCGCTTTCTCTTCTTGGGGTGAGGAGTAGATAAATGGGTCATGTCCTCGTGAAGTTGGGATTTAATGATCTCATGAATAACGACCACTTCACTTCAGGTTCAGTCAACATTTTTTTTTGACATTTTGGATGTCCTCCATACAATGGAGAAGATCAGAGTTAACATCTACACAAGGATGACTAAGAGCTGTCGGTACAATATCATCCTTGGGGTCAAAGTTAGAACATGGTATGAGTAAATGTGTGGGCAAATGATCTGCCATGGGTGCCCTCTCCTCATAGTCTAAATCAACAATATGTTTCCTGAAATCTTTTTGTGTTTTTAATTTTTTTCTCATTTTTTTTATTTTTGGCGATTGCAATCTCTCATGGGTGTCCTCAAATGAATCTAGAAATCCAGAGGGTAAATCATCAATATGACTCTTATTTAGACTAATGATGTCATCAATCCTCGACTTCATATGATCCATGATCTGGGTCAAGGTCTCAAGTGTGGACATCATGAGAGGTGACTCCCAAAGCTCAGTCTCGGGTGGGTGAGATGGTGAAAAATGTGATGGTGGTGGTAGGTAAATGTCAGAATCCTGAAATAGTGGGTTAGGTGGATATGTACAAAAAGAAGGCTCAAGAGCAAGATCCTCATGATAATAGGGAGGTGGATCAAAATCAAAATATGCATCCTGAAGCAAAGGATTAGCCTGATATGTACAAAAATCAGGAGCAAAGTCCTCCTAGAAAAATGGAGGTGGACCGGCTAGAGGGTACGAGGGATCTGCAAAGTTCGGATAAAATTCGCTCTAGTCGGTCATCTCTAAAACAAAAGGAAAACAATTGGGAGAACACGAAGTCAAATCAAGAGATGTGAGAAAAAGGTGCAAGTGCGCAGGGAAGATCGATTATACACACAAGCAATCACAAACAAACACACACAAAATAAAATCCCTTGATTCACCTACTCAACACGGTGAAGACCGTAAAAGTTCGATCTTTTTATCTTGTTTGTTTTAGAGTTAGATGAGAACATAAAAATGGTACAAACACTTAAGTGGCCTGGGATTGGGGCACTAACCTTAGTGTGTAAGTGAGCAAATTAAAACGAATATAATAAAGGGGTTACCCTCCCAAAGATACATATTTTTCTTTTTGATGTATTTTAGGATTGAGTAATATTAACATTACTAATTTTATTTATTTTTACCTTTTTTATATTTTTAATAAGAATGCACGAGCCTAATGAGGAGTCAAATCTTTTTAGCAACCTAAGTGATCACAATTAGAGGAAGAGAGTCAAAAAAGCATTGCAAGTGACAAATCCATGATGAATGATAAAGCATAAATACTCACCTTGCCTCCAGCTCTCTACATGCAAGGATGCCAAACAGAATTGAAACCTATCTATATGTGAATGCAAAGCCGATGAAATCACCCTAGATGAGAATATACTATTATCGTGAAGAACAATATGCCAATTATCTAGAAGTGAGACCAAGGTCTCATCTTCGATGCTACTCTGTGCCTGCCACAACGAGTCTTCCACGTGCTGTATGCGACCTCTCTCGACACGCAGTCTCAAGTCTAAATAAACAGCAATTCAATATTTGACTAAGTTAAAACGATGCTATAGGTACATGTAATGGTTATAAGTGTTTGGTCTTATTCTATCGTCAAGGAATCCTACAGCTAGGGCTCAATCACACAAAGCAAAGAAAAACAAAATTATGAAACAAAACAAAAGAAAAGATGATCAAAACACGACAAAACCGGCGTGGCCCCCAAGGGAACAATCCCTCGGGCACTAGACCTCGTGAAGTATGACAGAGTGTCCTGAGAGTCCTGAATATTACAATTAGTGTATCTCTCTCACTTCAAATTACAAATGAAATAAATAAAATAAATGCACAAAATAATGTCTTAAAAATCTCCTCCAAGCTTCCTTTGATGCTCTCATGCAGCTGGGCCAGAACAGTGACACCACCTCATGTGGGTGCGTTGGCACTCCTAGAAGAGTGCCTCCCTCGATCCACGGTACTTCATAACAACGTCTAAGGAAGAGGTGATTAGACAATTCAATAATATAATATCAACAAAAATAAATAAAGGACAAAATAAAGCCAAGCAAGAAGACACATGTAAAAACCAATGTACACGACATTGCTCCCCGGTAACGGCACCATTGATGAACAAGATTTTGCTGAGGTCTTGTCAATCCACAAGGCGAATCAACAATCGTCTTAGCGACCTGAGACAAAACCCTGGTTCAATCAACAATTAACCCACAATAAGAATTAAGCAATGAAAAGCAAAATTTATGGAGTTAAATGTTTTATAACTCTACAATAGATGTGTATAGTGTGCAAGTATGTAGAGGTCGAACACAATGAGCAAACGGGAGAATGATGCAAGTGAATGCAAAAATGTGTTCTTCTTGTTGTCTTTGTATTTTTGTAGGTTTTAATTTTTTTTAATTTTTTAAATTTTAGTTTTTATATTATTAATTATTTTTGATTTTATATTTTATATTTTTCTGATTTTTAATTTCTTTTCCTTTTTAAATATATAATATAGAATATATAAAGCTATATATACCACATGGACTAATATAGATATAAATAAAACTAAAAATAAATAAAAAATATAGAGCTAAATATTTTTTAGGTTTTAAATATTTTTTACTATTTTTATAAATTTTTAAAGATTTTTGCTAATTTTTATGGATTTTTAAATTCAAAAATATCCAAAATCAGGGTTTACTTAAATAGGTCGAATTGAAATGAAAATTAAAAAAAAGCCAATAATATCCAAAATTTTACAAATCAATTTTAATAAATGATAATAATATAAATATAATTCAGAGATAGACAAATGTATTTTTGGGATTTTTTTGGAATTTTAATCTTTTTATAATGGATTATGGAGCTTTTAATTTTATGTATTTTCTTTTTCTATTTTTTGGATTTTTGGATTATGAAGTTGTAAAATAAATAGACAAACAAAATAACTATTTTTTGGATTTTTTTAAATAACTTTTTATATTTTTTTGTATTTTATACTGCAAACAAAGAATATTTGTGCTCTTTTTGATTTTTAATAAATACTAAAAAGTTATAAATTGCAAATGTAAAAATATGGCGTAAAAATATGTTCAATCAGGAGCTTAATCATATTTTTGATAATTTTTGGAGAACAATTTCTATATTTAATAAATAGAAGAAATGCACAAAAATTACTGAACTGATAGGGACATAAATGTTAACAAATAAAGATCAGGAGCCTTTCTGCAAATTTCACAAAATAATACAACTGTCAATGAAAATTTCAAGACTTAATACAAAAATGCAAAAACCTTGAGGGCCTGCCTGCAAAAGAGTTAAGCTCACGTGTAGCGACACGTGAGCCTCGCTGGCAAGGACCTAAAAGATATTACAGTAAAATGTAGGGTCCAATGAAAAATATCCAGAAAGTTTTAAGATTAAATTACAATTTTTAGGGCTAAAATTAAAAGACAAAAAGGATGGGGATAGATGTTGCAATTTCCCCAAAGGGTGCGTAATCCAATAGCGCATATGAGTCCACTAATACACGTGGTGCCACCACAACATGCGATGCCCTTTCGAACCAGTGGTTGAGATTAGATCCTCAAGGCGAGATTAACGATGGCGGTGTAACAAAATCCAACGGCTGTTGTGCTTTTGGAAGAATTAAGATGGATCCAACGATGGGAAGACGATCTGTAAGAACACTCAAAGAACTCGTGCCCAACGAGTTTGAATCGGCCGAGGTGCAAGCTTCCAAGCACCTGGAACTCCTCCGACTATCTTGATTCTCTTCTACAGCATCTTCGCGACTCCCAAGCACGATAAATATGCCCGGAGCCTGCTGAGGAGGGCTCTGGAGCTCGATGACATACATGTAGACCTGGAAGGTGCACTTTGACAAAATCTGAGGCTCAGACACCTTCTTCAAAACCGGCAAACACAATAGCAAACATGATAGTACAAGGGAGCAGAGACCTGGCTATTATTGGTGGGTGATCGACGTATTATGGAGTGGCCTGAGCTCAAGAGCTCTGACGATGACTTAAGATGTAAACCTAAGCTAAAATCAGTTATTAAAATGCAAAACAAAGCATGCAAAACGAAACCTAAAGTTAAACTACACTAAAAAGCAAAGAAAGAAGGACCTCCCGCAGCTAGAGCTGCAAGGTCGACCTCGGCAGTGAGCCTCACCGGAGATGGTGGGAAACCTCCTCCGCACTGCCTTCCTCGCCACAAGGTCGCCCGCTCGAGCCTCCTGTCACGATACTCTACACCTAGGACACAATCAGAAGGAGGACCTTAGCATTAAGGGGAACCAAAATTCTAATGAAGTGGAAGGGGGTCTTTGTATAGGTTGTGAAGTGGTGATGTTCGAGGGCAAATCATGGGTGCGTCGATGGAGCTAGGCTCAAGGAGATGGGCCGATGAAGATCAAGGATGAATAGGGAAGGGATCCTATAAAGGGACCTAACCTCCTAGAGTGGCGTATCAATGGGAATAAAATCGAGAAGTGAGGGGAGCATCAGACCTGATATGTCTAGAAAGTCAAGTCAAATAGTTGATTGTAGTCAACCAACGAAGCCATCTGGTTGGTCCACGTGGACCAACCAGGAGAAACCAACCCTAAAATCATTAGAAATTTAATAATAAATATAAAATGATTTTATTTATTTTAAGTTATAAAATAAAAATGTTTATTATTTTCTATAGTATTTTATTATGATTTTTATTTAATTTTTTGAACTTATTTGTTACAAGTTATTTTTTAGGGTTTTATTTATAGATATATTTACCTATATTTTGTGTATTTTCATTTTGTATTTTTGATTTTATTATTTATTTTCTTATTCTATAATATTATAACTTATCTTTTTATACACAAATATATTTTTATTTTATTTTTCTCATATAATCTTTACACTTAATTAAATATAGGTGTATATTATATAGGTATATGTATTGCATATTCATCTATGTATTTTAGTATATTATTTCATTTATTGTTTTATTTACTATCTTAATTTGTTCTAAATATGTACATATTTTATAACTAATATTTACAAAATTATAAAAAAATATAATATAAAAATAATAAATACTAAATAAAATGAATATTTTATTCAGGTATATTGTACAATATGAGTCCAAAACCTTACTTTCACATCTTAACCCCAAAAGATATGAAACCACCTTCATTAAATAACTTATTAAAAGTTATATACAAGTAAAGGTGATTTTGATACATTTTGAATTTTTATTGGGAGATATGTGTCTGGGAAATTGAGATTTTGTTTTTTATTTAGAGTATAGCATGTACACTGTATATTATTTTTGTATGAAATCAGTTTTGTATATATATTGTTAGCTACAACTTTCTTGTACAAAGTTTCTTTATTTGAGATATAAATAATAGCAAATAAAATAGTCCCAAAAATGGGTTATTGAATAATAAAAAATAGGATTTTTAATCTACTTTTGTTCCTTATCTCCCCCGACTTTATTCCTTGTCGACTAAATCAATTCTTGACTTGGTCTCATGGTTTAGGGTCATAAAATACCTTTGGTATTTTTTTCCTTTTCTTTTATTTTCTTTATTCTATAATTTTGGCATTAAAACTGTATTTTATACACAATAAATGGAATAAAAAATAAATGCTAATTTGTACAAATTAATACTATTTACATGCATTACCTAAGGTTTTTAAGGCCAAAATTATAGAATAAAGGTGATGAAATGGAGATTCATCACGGGTCAATCTCCATGCCACATTTATAAACAATGTGACCCAACATGATTTCTTCGATCGCCATGAAGTTGCTCTTCTCCTACGAGAGCATTAGATTCACTTCGCAAAACCTCCTCAAACTCGGTCCAAATAATCAAGACATTGGTCAAAGGAATCTCCATAGACCGAGAAGTCATCCATGAAAACCTCAAGGAAACTGCCCACCATGTCAGCAAATATTGCAAGCATACACCTCTGGAAAGTAGCTGGGGCATTGCATAGCCCAAACGCATGCATCTGAAGGTGTATGTTCCGAATGGATAGGTGAACGTGGTTTTCTCTTGGTTCTTAGGGATAATAAAAACTTGATTATATTCAAAGTAACCGGCCAAGAAGTAAAAGTATTCTTTTGTTGCCAATCTCTTAAGAATCTGATCAATGAAAGGCAATGAAAAATGGTCTTTCTTGGTGGCGAGGTTCAATCTTCTGTAGTCAACACACACTCACCAGGAAATGGGTACTCTGATCGCGATCTCCTCTCCTTTATCATTCTTCGCGATGGTGATCCTGGATTTTTTTCGGCACTACGTGCAGTGGACTCAGCCATTTGCTGTTAGAGATGGGATATATGAATCTCACCTCGCACCACTTCTGAATTTCTTTCATGACAACCTCCCAAAGGTTCAGATTCAGCCTTCTTTGAAATTTGTGAGAGGTTTATTGTCTTCACATCGTCAAGTGTTTGGAGCGACTACTGGAGTGGCTCTGTATCTCCAATCCAATATGGAAAACCATTTCCAACATCAAGTTCATCCCCCATCACCTTTTTCTTCCTATTCTTCATCTACTTTTCTTCTTTGTTGTCCTTATTTTATTTGTGATTTGAACCTTTGTTATCCACTTCCCCTTTTTTATCAACACCCACTTTATGTTGAATCAATTCCTTCATTTTCTTCAACCATGCGTCTTCACTGCCACCTTAGGCAAGCCCCCGTAGACTCTCCAGATCTTCCACCATTGTCTGGAGTTCTCATGTCATCATACTATGCACGTCATGTTTTTAATTTTGCAAATCACTACATTTTCATCAATTAAATTTAAATAGACCCAAAAAGGTGCATGCATCATATTTAGTTAATGTTGCATTGAAATTTTTTGAAAATGTGGTCTGCATTCTTCAGGAATTAAAGTTCAAAGGAGAATATTCATTTAATGTTTGGTTTTTAGTTGGACATAAAAATAAAATTTGCAAGAGAACATTGTGATTCCCTTAAAAGTATTTTCAAGTTTACATTCCTTTCATTTTATTTAAAAAAATAAAAATAAATCTTTGCAAAATAAAAAATAATAAATCACTTTGAAGATCTAATTTTTATTTTGTGGGAAATGAGACTAAACCTTCATTTGGCCACAATACTTAATTGCAAATATTTTTTAAAATTTTGATTTATTGTTGCTTATTCGATTACAACAACATAATATATTGAGGAAATCTGTAATACTTCAAATTGCACAGTTATTATGGAGGCATTCCATTTTGGATCACTCTAAATAATATAATGAATAGATTTTTCACCCATTGGGCAGTCCGATCCTCGAGTTTTCTTCGATATATTTTTCTGTATATTTATTTTTCTAGCATTTTTATTTTATTTTTGAATATATTTTTGTAAGCTCTCTCAAGTTGATTTCTTTCCTCTTGTGACAATAAGTCCACCAGACCATTTAATAGACACTAATATTTGGTTTCATGTGAAATATAAAAGATTCAATTAGTTGATTGGTTGAAATATAGTTGATTGATTAATTATTGTGATTAGTTCAAATTGGTCTCCACAAAAATTATTTTGATTACCAAAACTATTGGAATAAAGGAAAATCTGGTATCCATTAATGTTCAATTTTTTTAGCGTCGAGAGAAATAAGGTTATCGATTGGATAATATTTGGCCGACTTTTTTAGGTCAAGATAATAAGGTTTAACATATGGTTCAAAAGAAGCAAATTTGACTAATCGGTTACTTAGTATAACATATTTTATTTGACTAGAAAACCATGTTACTCGAATAGATCTCTCTCTCTCTCTCTGCGTAATAAATTCAAGAAAGTAGAAAATCTGGATCTATTCGTTACCTCAGGATTTCCTTCAAAACTTTACAAGAAATTTCATTTCTTCTTGGTTAACTTACAATTATGCTCTGGCTTTTGTGCAGAGCTACAATCCTCCCCATGTCTTTGTGCTTCTAAGGCATAAGCAATTAAGCACTTTGATTTACTTCTTTCTTCATTTTGAGTGGCCTTTCAGCCACTTTGCCATGCAACAACATGAGTATATCTTCTTCCTTCTCAGCTTAAGGTTCAACTCTCAAGCTGAGATGATAGTTCTACTACAAAAGTAAATATGTATATTTCTTCTTTTTCAATATCAAAATCCAATTTACTAACAAATATTCCCAGCCATGTCATTCAAATCCAGACACCATCAATGTTTAGTTTCTTCAACTAAGAGGTCTCTCACATAGACTAGGTCTCTCACCATCCACCTTCAACCCAAAATAAAAACCCTCTAAGGTCATTGTCATCTCGCCACATCTCATATGAAAAGTGTGTTTGTGGCCTCTAACTCTCAACCAATATAGTTGTTTCCGCATATTTAGCTTACTTGTACATGCAATTGCATGTAGTATCCTATAGCCAATGCAGTAGGAATTGGAGAGGCACTAATCTTATGTTCATGGGAGAAGTTCCTATAAATATCATATACTTTTCATTACTGTCCTATTGCAAAATAGGTCTTTAGGCTGTAGATGGGTTGCAAACGTTGACATAAGATTAGAGTCAACTCATATTTTTCGATCACAGGGAGACACAATCATGTTACATGGATATTAAGTCATAATTTAATTCTAATGTTTTATGTTTATTTTTTACTTTATAGGTATTGTGGGCACTCTATACACATGACATAATTCAATGCTTACTACCATATTGTTAAATTGCACATAAGATTTACAAGGATGAGGTACCTCTCATCCACTTTTGTGAGGCTGAGTCTACTTTCTTTGATTATGTCATAGGATAATTTGGGAGGAAATCATAGAGTACCAATGGCATGTGATACATCTACTAAATTTAGTCTTAATGCGTTTTACCAGATCCCGAAGAAGGATTGAAGATGGATTGATCTTATAAATGATGGAAGGCAGGGGGGAGGAAAGGGAAAGGGTGAAGAGGATAGGTTTGACTCGCAGTTCTCAGGTAGACAGGGTATAGATTGGGAGCATCTATAACTGAGCTAGCCATGTCGTTGTTCATTGGAAGGCCTCAAAATGATTGGATTGAGTTGCATACAACATACCTCGGAGAATGTAATAAGTAAAATTAATGCATTGCCCTGATAATATCTATATTGTTAAGAGATATACATATCTCTCGTTATCTTTTATGTATTTTCTATTTATTTTGTTTCTATTTTGTTTTTTCTCTATAGGGTTTCTCCTCTCTACGTAGAGAGTCCTGACCTCATGAATGAATAATTTATAATTCCTTTTCCACATGGTATAAGAGAGATGATTGCATACCGAAGTTCCATTATCCTAGACCCATCCCCACCCCCATTCCTTCATCACTGATTGCCGCACCTTACATGCCTTACTTCGAACTCAACATTAGAGGAGGGGTTGATGTGTTCTTCACTCGAAGAGGGCCTCCCTATCTGAATGGTGGCCCAACATTTCTTAGCTCCGAATGATGGAGGCCTTAGTGCTGCTAGAACCGACCAATAGTGTCGTCCATGCAACCACAAAGGGGCCCATATACCAGTCCTAACGCTGCCAACTTGTTGCTTGCTGTCACCGAACCCATCTAGGGTTTCGTTATATTCTCCCCCTCCTTCAATATTGCACTTCCAAAGATCCTTTATCCTAGAATGATCTGATTTTGATCCATTTACAATGAAATCAGACTATTTGATTCATCTGTGTGCGCTAGAGCGCTCCCTTGGTTGAGGAAACGTTGTGGTATGATTCTACACATACAAATGATTCCCCATATGATTGTGTAGACACATTCACATATGTCTTCAGCATCGATCGTGTCCTTTCTTGGCTTTGTAGTCATCATGTTAGACAACAAGGTCAAACTACCATCTTTGGGTGCCTTCAAAGGTTTGACGCCCATCACAAAGATGGATGGGACCAATTATGAGTCGTGGGTGATGCAATTCGTTAGCCTTATGCAATACAGTGGGAAGAAGCACATTCTATTGCCGAAAGTGCCAGCCGACAAGACTCGTGTTAATGCATCTCAGGTGCAAGATGATGCCTATGTGCGAGTTTGGTTATGCAGTACTCTTACATGGAGATCACCAATGGTATCACAAATAATCCCATTGCCAAGACAATGCGGGACATCCTTGCCGCCACCTATTCTCAGATAAAATGAGATAAATGATATCTTCATGACCAAACAGAATGGTTATCCTCTCCATACTTTCTATCCATCTCTCGAGGACATGTCTGAGATGATTCACAACTTTATGCCTTTGACAAAATATCTATAGCAGAAGGCATAAAAAAATGCCACCATGGTTGGAGTTTTTTTGGCAGGTCTTGACCAAGAGTATGATACAACACAAACTCAGTTACTTGCAGGCCCTTCTATACCTCCCATGGAGGAAGCATACAATCGGTTCAAAAGGATTATTATCCATGTTGCAGCCTTCACTCATACCTCCTCAGCCATGGTCGCATCTCGCGGTAAAGGAGGATATTCTCAATTCAGAGTTCATGATACTCATGGTAAAGACGGTGGTGTTGCTCGTTCATGTATGAAATGCACTTATTTTTACTCCTCTCGTCACTTCGAGGATGCCTGCTATTCGAAGCATGGTTTTCCATCCTCTGACCATGTCGCAAAGTAATTTGAGAATCCCAGTACTTCTGCCACTTCAACTAATAAGAGGTTCCATGAGTTTGTCTCCTATCCGAGGGAGATTATGTCTAATGCTTTTGTAGCCCATAGTGCTCCATCAGGTCCATCTAAACATCGTTGCCTTAGCATTTGCTAGTACTTCAGGTATAGCCTATGCCTTGACTAGTTTTAAAGGGAAGAAATCTCCAAGTAAATCATGGATTCGGGTGCCTCTTGTCACTTACGTGGAGATAGAGCTATATTCACATCCTACAGATCTGTTCATCTTGGCAGATCAACTATTATTGTAGATGGCACACATTCTCCCATTACATGACAAGGAGAGATTTGGTTAGTATAGTCCATGCACTTGCAAAATATTCTTCTATGTACCTAACTTTTACATTAATTTATTATCTATTAGTCAAATCACCAAGGATTGACATTGGTGTGCCATATTTGACCCCTCTTCTCTTGTGTTTCAAGATGTATTCACGGGAAGGGTGGGTTTGATGTGGCCGTGAGCAAGGGGGTCTCTACAGACTGGTCCAGTCTATATATGGTGGTTGTTCTTCTATTCCCACTGGATCAATCCCAATATGTGACATCCTTGGTTCGGTCATCTTGCTCTATAGAAGTTGTGTAGAGTCTTCTTTCAGATTTCATCCTAATCTATCTTTCAGTGCGAGGTTTGCTAGCTTGGGAAGCATCACCGTTCTAGTTATCATGATCATTAGAGTAGTAGCTGTAGTTCTTTATTTAAGTAGGTACATTTGATATTTGGGGTCCCGTTCATGTCCTTGACCATCAGGGCCATACGTTTTATCTTGTAACTATCAATGATTACTCTAGACTTTCATGAGTTTTTCTTTTGAAAATAAGTTTGAGGCTAGGTCTGTCATTCACTCTTATGAAACAAAGAATATTTTGTCGCTCTGATAAGGCCTTTGAGTTTTTTACTACTCATTTATCCCAATTCTTTAGGTCCATTAGCATTATACATCAGACGCATTATGCGTACACTTCTCAGTAGAATGGTGTTGTAGAATCAAACATCATCATATTCTTGATGTAACCAACACTCTTCTTGTTCACATGCATGCTCCCCATTCTTTTTGGGTAAATATGGTACTCACTGCATGCTATATGGTTCGCCATATGTCTTCCTCTATGTTAGGAGAAAAGGTTCCATTTTTTATTTCACTTCCCAATAAGGATCTTTTCTCTATGGCACATCGGTCTTTGTCTTAGTGGCTTTTGTTTACCAGCTAAATCATAGTTGTGATACGTTCTCCTCCAGAGCTGTCAAGCGTGTCTTTGTGGTATACTCTCGGACCTAGAAATGACACCGTTGCTTTGATTCGGTTAGGTGAAAGCACTATGTTAGTGTTGATGTCACTTTCTTTGAGAAGGTTATGTATTTTTCTCCTACAGGTGGCATGATGACCCCGTTTGAGTCCTGTGAGTAGGTTTATAGTCCTCCTCCTATGCTACCATGACCTCCTCCACTACCACTACCTCCATCTCTTCATGTGGTTACATCACACCACCGGTTCCTACAGCTTAATATTTACCTTACTTTGCTCACGTGCCTTTTCCATCATTTGACACATCCCAAGTGAATTCTGAACACTTTATAGGTTGAGTAGGCAACACCTCAATTTATAGATCAGTTAGAGGATTTGGATCAACCCATTTCTGTTAAAAAGCGAAGGCGTATGTGTGCTACGTACCCTCTACCTGCACATGTCTCTTTGGAGCACCTTTATGCAGATTTCGGCGGTTTATTATCGATCTCTCAGCTGTGAAGATCCCACAAACTTATCAGGAGGACATGCAATATAGTCAGTGGTGTCTCATTATGGAGGAGGAGATAGCACTTTAGTCTTGTGGTACATGGAGTTTGGTGCATCTGTGGTTGACTGCAAATGGGTATTTACAGTGAAGCATTATGCAGATGACAATGTCGATCGCTACAAAGATAATCTTGTGTTTCATGGGTTTACCAAACTTATAAGGTGGACTATCATGGCATGTTCTCTTAAATGACACATCATTCTACTCTTCGGATTCTCCTTTTAGTTGTAGTGGTATTGGATTGGTCGCTATCTTAGCTAGATGTAAAGAATGTTTTTTCTATATGATGATCTACAGGAGGAGGTCTATGTGCAACAACCACATGGGTTCACTGCTGAGAACGAGTGTCAGAAGGTATGCATACTTCATAAAGCTATGTATAACCTTACATAGAGTATTAGAGCATGGTTCCAGAAGCTCTTAGACTTGATAGAGCAGTATGGCTTCACGTGATTGATTGCAAATCATTTACTGTTTGTTCAAAGGACTCATAGAGGTAACCTTGTCATTCTAGTGTATGTTGACGATATCGTTATTACAAGAGAAAATATATAGGGTATCCGTGTGGTTAAGGAATTCCTTGGACAGTAGCTTGTCACCAAGGACCTTGGAGAATTACGATATTTCCTATGACTTGAGTTTGCAATAAACCATCGTGGTCTTGTGCTGATCTAGAGGAAATATTTTATAGAATTCCTTTCAGAGACAAGCACGTTCGATTGCACATTTGCACTACTACCATGGATGCCAACATGAAGCTATATGATGATACAGAGGAGGTGGACAAGCAGAGATACAAGAAGCTTATTGGGAAGCTCCTCTATGTGACCACTACCAGTGTGGATATTTCATTTGTTGTGAGCAAAGTTAGACAATATATGGAGCAGCTGAGATAGGTGCACACATATGCGGTTAACATGATTGTTCTTTAACAGAAGGGCATCCCTCAACCTCGTAGCACGTGTAGATGTAGACTATGCAGATGCCTTAAGGACATGAAATCTACCTCTTATTTTGCAGTTTTAATACAGAATTCTTTGGTGTCATAGAAAAGAAAGAAGCAGGTTGTGATTTCTAGATCTAGTGTTGAGTTTGAGTACAAATCTATGGGCAGGAAGTAGGGATGAAAACGATCATATACAAATACAAATATTAATCATATCCTTATTTATTTTAAAATACGAATAGAAATATATGAAAAATGTCTTACCATATCTTTAAAAATGATTACAAATGTAAAATGAATACGAATGGGATACGAATAATAACAGAAATATATAATAAATTAACAAAAATATGCGTGTTTAGGATGATATACACATAAAATAGATATACATGCTATATTCATTTCATAATAATTATATCAACGCTAGTGAATGCAACTATCAAATGTTGTTCGATACAATTATAAATAAATCTATTACAATACTTATGTATGAAAACGGATATACGAATACAAAGTGAATATTAGCGAATGTCAAAGTGATATCCATATCCGTGTCCATTTTAAAACGAATACGAATGTCAAAATATGTATAAAACGAATATGCTAGAGGATCGGATACGAATATATTCATATTCTTTTTCATCCCTAGCAGGGAGCATAGAGATGATGTGGGTCAGATCCTTTCAGACAGACTTAGCTACGGATGTGCCTCTTCTTATGCAGTTGTAATGTGACATCCATGTTTTTTTTTCATTGCCCACACCATGCTTTCCATGAGAGAACCAAACATATTGACCTAGATTGTCATTATACTTGTGACATGATTCAGAAGGGTTTTATCTACACTTCCCACACCGGCTCAAGGGAACAAATAACATATTTCACCAAGGCCCTAACCAAAGGGCTAAGGCAGAGATGTTCCAACCAAGCATAATTTACATCTATGCTCCATCTTAAGGGGGTGTTTAAAGAGATATTTATCTATTGTTATCTGTTACGTATTTTCTATTTAATTTATCTTCATTATGTAATTACCCTTTAGAATTTCTCTTCTCTATATAAGAGAACCCCATGGCATCACGAATGAATTAGTCTTATTCTCTTTCCAGTTTCCACATTTATCGTAGGAGCAGTTGCATTTACTGTCAATGACATGCCATGCTACATATGTATGTTAATAGACGATTCATTTGCCAACAAGGATGTGTTTTTGAACTATGATGCAAGTCCTAATAAATAAAATTATTTTATATAACCGAAGAATTTCATCATAGATTTGTCAATTGGTGTCATCTTCCATTGTGCAGCTATAAATGAGAATATGGTTGTGACGCCTCACATTATAATTAATGTGTAAAGATTAAAGATTCCATCTATCACCAATTTCACAAAGCTTTTCAACAATCAAAGGATCCTAGGAAAGAGAAGGACGATAATGTTGGTCATGCACATGGACTTGTGCAAGGATGGGGATGACATTAACAACAAGAGAAAGAGCATGTACAAGGTCAAGATCGTCTAGAGGGACATAGAGATGCTGCATATTTACAACCAAATTGCCCCAAGAAGGAATTTATGTTTTGCAAATCCCATTAGCTTTGAGATTTCTAGATCCATCTTAAGGTTCACCCTCAGCATTACTGGTCTTTCACCATGAAAGAGAGAGATCCATTGTCGACGTTAAGAACGTAGTCCAATTAAGGATAGTCCTCGTAAATATTGCCATGGTTGTCTCGTGCTTGCCCATCTATGTGTTTGATTTGCATTCTATGTCCCTTTTTGAGGAGGTAGCTTTTCTTGCATAAGCGAAAGTTAAGCCGGTTTGTTTGTAAAACATAAGCCCCATATTTGAAAAAACAATGTACCCTTTTGTTCTGGTGGTAGTACAGCGTGCCTACCACCCACAAGATCAAGGTTCAAATCCCTCCTTTTGTGGGATTTGCGTTAGGCAGCTGACCACCAATGTAAAAAATAGTCAGAATCTTTTAACATGAATCTGAACAAGAATCCATGTAGCCGACCCTACTTAAAATAGGATAACTCTTCACCATTTTTTTGTTCACTCAAAAAGCTTACCTTTCATAAAGAGCATTGTTTGTCCATCCAGGAATTTTCCTCAGCTCCGGTTCCATATTTTCCCCGAGAACAGACTACCTTCTCTTGCTCATAACCCACATTTCTTGCCGCGTTCAGATTGACATAAACCATCTCTAGCCACCTATGCATAAAACAATGATCTTGTCTTCCCAAGTGTTGGGAATATAGGGAGAGGCCTATGGACAAACTACATACTGTAGACGAACAAAAGGAAAAATAGATAAAAGATACAAGAACATAAAATAAACTTCTACACTCCCCCTCAAGATGGAGCATAGATATCTATCATGCTCATCTTGGATAAGCACTTCTGGAAGGGACCCCGAAGTAAAGCTTTGGTAAGAATGTCTGTTGTTTGGTCTCCTGAGCTAACATGGGTTGTAGAAATGAAGCATTTCTGGAGCATATCACGGATATAATGGCAATCAACCTCAACGTGCTTTGTCCTCTCATGAAATGCAGGGTTATTTGCAATGAATAATACAACTTGATTGTCACACTTTAGTGACATGGGAAGAGGAACGTCTATATGTAGATCTGTCAGACCTGTGCGAACCCACATCACTTCTGCACATGCTTGGGCCATAGATCTAAACTCCGATTCAGCACTGGATCTCGCAACTATTGTTTGCTTCTTACTCTTCCATGAGACAAGTGACTCCCCAACAAATATAGCAAAGCCTGATGTAGACTTTCTATCCTGTGGGCACCCTGCATAGTCTGCATCTGTGTTTGCTGAGATAGTAATAGTGCCCTTCTTCCTAAACATCAATCCTACACCTGGAGATGACTTAAGATACCTCAGCATCATATGTATAGCATCCATGTGTACCTGAAGAGGTTGCTCCATGAACTGGCTCACTTTATATACTGCAAATGAAATATCTGATCTAGTAGTAGTAACATAAAGAAGACTCCCTACCAGTTCCCTGTATCTCCTCCCGTCAACCTCCTCATTATCGTCATCATGCATCTTCATGCTTGGATCCATGGGTGTGGAAGCAGGTCGACATCCAAGCATACATGTGTCACTTAGCAAGTCCGTTTTATATTTCCTCTGAGCCATCACAAGTCCTTGTTCATTCTCTAGCAAACTCCAATCCTAGGAAATATCTAAGTACTCCTAGATCCTTGGTAACGAATTCATGGCCCAAGAATTGTTTTGCTCTTTTTATTCCCTGCATATCATCTCCTGTAATAAGTATATCGTCAACATACACCATAATAACAATCATACCTCTAGATGTCCTCTGTACAAAGAGAGAGTGGTCTACATTCGATCTTTTGAACCCTTGCTTCTCAAACAAATCTAAGAGCTTCTGGAACCAAGCTCTCGGGCTTTGCTTTAGGCCATAGATTATCTTATGAAGCATGCATACATGTACACACTCCCCCTCAGCAGTAAACCCAGGTGGATGCTGCATGTCACTTCCTCCTGAAGATCACCGTATAAAAGGGCATTTTTAACATCCAGTTGAAGCAGGGGCCAATCTCGAATGACAGCAACAGATAAAAGAATATGTAAGATAGAATGACAAGCAACAGGAGAAAACGTGTCAAGATAATCTACCACGTATGTCTGAGTAAAGCACTGAGCAACCAATCGAGCCTTGTACCTATCGACACTACCATCTGCATTTTACTTCACCGTAAAAACCTACTTGCAACTCACAATAGATGCTCCAGTAGGAGTTGGAATAAGGCTCCAAGTTCCTCTCGACTGAAGGGCGGCCATCTCTTCCTCCATAGCCAGACGACATCTACTATCAACTAATGCCTCCTGGTGAGTTTGTGGAATGTTCACATCAGATAAAGCAACTACAAACCTCCTGAAATCTCCTGTTAGACGATCAAAAGTAACATGAGAGGCAATCGGATATGACGCACATGACATCTTCTACTTTCTCAGCGCAATAGGCAAATCAAGTTCTGCATCGGTTGTACCACCATCAGTGTCATCCCCTACCTGCTCCTACTGAGAAATACCATCAGTCCAATCATTAGTATTAATGTTATCAGAACAAACCTGGGGCATGCTTGATGATTGACCATGATCATGAGCAGGGGCTTGCCGTCGACTGTAATGGAGTGGTAGAGGAGGGACCAAAGACATGAAAGGTGGTGGAGGTGGTGGCGGTGGTGGGGATGGTAGTGAAGGTGCAGGAGCTTGCTGTGGTGCATACAAGGGTGGAGGAGGAATATAGATCTCATCAGTTATGTGTGGTGGCTCCAACATGTCACCTGTAGGAGAGAAAAACATGACTGACTCAAAAAACGTGACATCTGTACTGACATAATATCTTCGACGTAAAGGATCATAGCAACGATGCTCCTTTTGAGTCCTGGAATACCCGACAAAAACGCATTTGACAACCCTAGGAGAGAGCTTGTCAATCCATGGAGATAATTGGTGAACAATGCAACGGACCCAAAGACACGAGGAGTAAGGGAGAACAACTCCTTGTCAGGAAAGACAAGGGAGAAAGGCATCTTATCCCCCAACATAGACGAGGGCATGCGGTTAATGAGGTAACAAGCAGTGAGAACTGCATCGTCCTAGAACGAGTGCGGAGCACAACTCTGGATAAGAAGTGTACGAGCGACATCAAGAAGGTGACAGTGTTTTCTTTCCGCAACACCATTCTGTTGGGACGTGTAGACACAAGATGTTTGATGAAGAATGCCATGAGATGAAAGAAATTGAGATAATGATTGAGTGCATAATTCAAGGGCATTATCATTTTGTACAATTTTGATAGAAACAGAAAAAACATTCTGCACTTCTTTAATAAAATTCATAATAATGCTACCCGCTTCAGATTTATTCTTTAACAGGAAAACCCAAGACAAACGACTAAAATCATCCACAGCAACTAAATAGAACATGTGTCCATGATGATCGGGAACACGACTTGGACCTCAAATATCAATATGAAGAAACTCAAATGGAGAGCTACTGCTCAGACTCTGACGACTAGGGAAGACGGACCGATGATGCTTCCCTAACTGACAAGCTTCACAATTGAACAACGAGCAGGGTGAAATTTGAGGAAGGACTTGGCGTAGTTTCTGAAACGGAAGATGACCGAAGCGCAGATGCCATAGATAAAGAAAGATAGGTCCAGTTGAATGAGATGATGCTCCAACATAAGGTGTATGGATCAGTCGATATAGCCCGTCTTGCTCACAACCATGTCAAATCACGTTGCCCGTGAGAATGTCCTGAACCATAGGAGATGATGGGTCAAATATCGCTCGACAATGTAAATCCTTAGTAAGCTGACTAATGGACAATAGATTCATTGAGAAATTAGGAGCATGATGCACATTCTGCAACTGCATAGAAGGTGTTAAGGCAATCTGTCCCTGTCCTGTGATGAGAGAATGAGTCCCATTTGCTATGACCACTGTCCTTCCTGGGGAAACTTGCTTGTAGGATGTGAGTTGATGTCTGTCTCCACACAAATGATGTGTGGCACTTGAATCTACAATCCATTCTGAGGTACCTGAACTCTGGTAGAAAGTAGAAGTATGAGCACTACCTAAGGAACTAGCTTATGCAATCGCAGCAACGTTCAAGCTGGTCTCTGAAACAAGTGGAGTACTAGCTGGAGGCATGATATCACGCAATCGAGACACAAGTTCTTCATATCGTGGATCTGACGCGGGTGTAGCACCATGATGCTGAATCTGTTCTGCTGCACGGGCAGATGCTGGGAAACCATGCTTGGAGTAGCATGTATCTTCTGTATGACCAGTCCGATGACAGTAAGTGCACTGCGATCCACGACCACGACCAACCCTACCACGTGGTCCGCATCCACAAAAATGAGATGGGTTGCCTCTTCCGCGAGAGGCCTCCATAATAAAAGAATTTGGCACAGTAATAGGGCTTGAGATGTTGATTCGGTTCAATCTCCGAAATGCCTCCTCCATGGGAGGAATGGTAGCATCTGCCAGAATCTGAGAAGCAACCTCATATTGTGAGTCAAGAGAGGTTAGAAGACTCCCACCATCATGGCATTCTGATATGTCTTCAACTGCTCTGAAGTAGCTGTGAGAGGCATGAAACTATGAAGCCTCTCAAACATTCCCCGCAATGCAGTGTAGTGAGCATGTAGGGGTCGATCATTCTGCTTTATCGTGAAGATGTCATGCTGGAGTTGTAGGATTTTTGTCTCATTTTTGGCTTGGGAATACGTGGCATCAAGGATATCCTACATGGCTTTGGCAGTAGGTTGGTGCAGAACATCATTAGCAATGTATGGAATCAAAGTACTAGACAACCAGACCTAAGCATATGCATCATCGGTCTCCCATGAGGCATACAACCTTGTCTTATCCGTTGGCTCGTCCTCGGTAAGAATATGTTTCTTACCCATCGATTTCATTAGGCTCATGAACTGCATGGCCCATAACTCGTAGTTGGACCCATCCATCTTCACAATAGGCGCAGGACCTATGAAGGTGCCTGTGGTGGGGATCTTTACTTTGCTTTCTGACATGATGACTAGAGACAACAAGGGTTGTAGACAAGATAAACTTTTGTCTACACTGACATGACGAGGTTTGGTTGCATGTGTAGACTTACACAACCAAACCCATCAACCTGGATAGCGGACGAAGGGCCCCTTAGACAGGGAACGGTTGAACCCTAGGGGCGGCGGGACCCTCCAGGATGGCAGCGGCACACGGGTGCGCCTAGGATCGACGTACGGCGGGACCCTAGGGCACAGGAGCATGGTGGGGGCCAAGGCTCACGGTGGGGCCGAGGCTCACAACGGAGGGGTAGGGCCGAGCCTTACGACGGGGCCGAGTCTCACGGCGGAAGGGCGGGGTCGAGTCGCACGACGGAAGAACGGGGCAGAGGCGGCGCACGGAGGGCCAAGGCGGCTTGAAGGTGGAGGGCTAGGTTTAGGGTTCGGTATGAGAGCTCCGATCTAGGACCGCCTCTCTGATACCATGTTGGGAAAAATAAGAGTTATGTTTATTCCTTGAGCCCTAGACTCTCTTATATAGAGAGAGGCCTATGGACAAATTACATACGGTAGACGAACAAAAGGAAAAATAAATAAAAGATACAAGAACATAAAAGAAACTTCTACACCAAGTAAGCTGTCTCTTAATTTATCACAACCAAAATGGAGTTATCTCACATGCACACCCTGATGGAAGGGGATCTTTCTGGTAGAGGTCGTCTGCAGAATAGTCAAATTTACCTAGGCACTAATCATACTATATGAACTAGATTATGTTGACATTGGAGTCAATCATAGTATCTGAACTAAATCACGTTGGCCAAGGTACCAATAATATATTAACTAAAATTAAGTTTAAACAGAATGCAAGGTTCAGCTACAAGTTTAAAATGCATCCACCGATGTATCAACAGCGGTGCCAGCTTGATAACGAGATTTAAACCTCGAGGATTTTTTTAGAAATAGAGCTACTTTTAAAAATAATAGGAATAAAATAACCTGCTTCAAATAGTATAGTTTAGTTGCTAACAAACTGAAAATAGAAAAATAAGACAATGCTCGGCGTAGAACTAAGTTCATGATGAGAATTACATATTGATATTTAGCTGCTGGAATATGCTTGCCACATTCGAGTGAAAGTTAAGGTTAATCCATGTGTAGACACTTAACAAACTACTTTAAGAAATTCATTCCGACTGCACAAACGATTTGACTTGAATGTACATATTGTGAGACATGCACAACAGATAAACAACCAACATACAATACCAGACGACCTACAATATTGTTTCTCATTGACTCCCCTAATGTACAAAGGCAGATGAAATACCAATCTACAGCTTCTGAGATTGTGGACTATGGGCTAGCTCGAGCAAAAGAGGCAATGATGAATCATTGCATTTACTGGGGACTGGAGTGTTTCTTCGTGATTGACGCTTTGTCGGCACTAGCACATTATCAAGTTCTTTGCAGTCCCCATCAGAATCAAAGTCCTCTTCTTCGTCACTTTTGAAAAGTGGGTGGATATATGCTTTTGAAAGGAAACCCTTCAGATCGAGGTTAGGCTCTTTGGCACGCTCAAGGGTGTCTTTCATCATAGCCTCCTGAATTGTCAAGCAAGTAATACGTGTAAAACTGGAGAATGAAATCTAGAAAAAATTTAGACACCAATTTTTTCCAATCATGCCGTTAACTAATCGTACAGGACCTCCCCCCCCATCCCCGCCTGCTAAAATGTGGAAGCAGCAATGGATCAAATTGACATTCTACATAAGATGGTCATCAACATGTGTTGCAAGCTAAGTAAAAAATGTTAATGTTTATGCTTCTCTATTTTTACCACTAAATAGGGATTTTTCCATATTGTTGGTATGCATGTTTACATGCTTTCAATCAGTTTCTCAGTGAATTTACAATCATTTTTGTTTTCACATAAACCCAAGAGTTATTTTAAATTGAATAAAAGAACTTTGATTTGATTGGTCGCATCCCAGTCAAATGACATCAGTTCTCTATAATCACTTTGATTTCATGCGTAGTATTCAGCAATTTGTCTGTTCTACACAATAAATTTAAGTACATGCACTTGCATGGATTTTGAACACGTGACATACACTCCAAGCCTAGCAGCCAAGCTTATACAGATCAAAATATATGATTTAAAAATCTACGCTCACGTAGTCAGCCGAAGGCAAGGGCCGAAGGATTCTCTGTAAGACTATATCTACACCACCCAAAAGGAGGGAATCTAGAGAAACGATAAAGACTTATTGTAACGGTCTGGAATTTTAATACTATTAAAATCTCATTTCATTCCAATAGCCGTTAAAAACTTTTTTAAAAAGATAAATGTTATTTAATGTGAATGAATGACCTTAATTACCTCCCTTTAGACAATAATAAAAAACCTATGAATACCAAAACCCACGTCACTGCCCATTTTGTGTGCAAGGAGAGAGACAGAAGAGGGATAGAGTCAGAGAGAGAGATCTCACTGAAGATCGATCTTCATCGCAGAAGATGGTGACGTCGAATCATAGAAGGGTGGGTGTGTGTGGATACGTGATCGGAAGGAATCATGAAAACCACGGACGGGTGATGCAAGCTTTGTACGTGAGGTATGTATCGGCTTAGGATTGCGATTTATAATTGTATGCAAAATTTTTATAGATTTATCATACATGTAAGGACTTGATGTTGAACAAGATACCTAAATGTATGTATTGAACCCGTAGGAGCCTTACTTGAGTTCCTTAACCGCAAAACAAAAGTACATGAACTCGATTTGGTCTCATTATCCGATTGGCACTCGTTGACACAATTGAAAAAAAGGACACATATTTGTCAATATATATTTCATTCCCTATTGCCGTTATATCTAAGAACATGAATGTGTTTTTCTTGGTGCCAGAATGTGCAATGTTGAAAAATTATTCTGTACCTTTGATCTTTATCATATAGATACATGTAAAATGACTCGCTAGTTGACCATGATGATCATAAGTTTTTTTAAGGTAATCACATAATGACGGACTTAATTAAAGGAATAGATCTTGACTAAGAGCTGGAACTTGACAAAGGTTTGCACATATCTGTATAGAGAGAAATTCGGATGTTCTTGAGGTACTTTGACTTATAAATTATGTTGCAAAAGTTGGTGTTGGCTAAACCCCCATTCTTAAGATTGTGGTTAAGATTGGGGTATAGATAAATAGAAATATTTAGAGAGACTATATACGGGTGTAAAGAGGGAAAAAACGAGAGAGAAGGCCTATCGTTAGACATATTCATGAGGGTATGAATTCGCATGTTATTGTTGGTCAGTTACACTTGTTTCATGCAAGATATGGTTGTAAAGGAATTTGAAGTGAAAAAACAATAGAAATGTCAAAACGGAATGGTTAATTCATGCATTGACTACCGGACTCTATCTCCAGAAATCAGACTCATATGGATTACAATGAATATGAAATTATGAATAGAGGTAATAAGGAACACAACATTCTGTATGTGTATTTTCTTTAACATTACAACTATCTCTACCTTGATTTTAAATCTCAAAGATACTTTTCTTAGGAATTTATCAGTTCCCAAAGATATATAATTAATGTTACAGATGGTACATTATTTGGGTTATTTTAATTAAGGCTATTCTAATTAATGTTATCAAAGTTTAATAACCATTATCAAAACTTAGAATACGATAATTTATTTACGAGGATAAAGTTATGGGTTAAACATCAAGTGAGTATAGCTATCAACTAATACCTAAAGATAATTAAAGTTATGATTATTTCCACCAACTTAAATTAAGGAGAGCTATTCTCAACATTATGCAAAAGATCGATTGTAAAAAGGATGGGATTTCTATAACGTAAATAATGGCACTAAAACGATAAGCGGAGCTAAGTGCTACACCTAATGGTGGGAGCCACCATTAGAGTCCAATTATCGTGTGAGCCCACGGGGCAACGCTGCAAGGGGCGTATGGTTGCAAGGAACCATAGAGGCAAAAGCTAAGTCCTCTAAAGTTGTAGCTACGCTGTCATGTTATGTTATGGACCGCTAGTGCCAGCGGTAAAGCCAGCAAAGCCATCAAAGCCGCATAAGAATCTAACAATCAAGACAACCCTAAACATTGAAATGTTATGGGCATATGTACAATTATGTTAATGCCATGGGCACACGTACAATTATGTTAATGTTAAGGTATATGTGAAAATGTATTGAAAAGCCATGCAAGAAATGGTTTATAATGGTAAACCATTATAAGTTATGAAAGATATGGTTTATAAAGATGAATCATTACATGCTATGAAAGAAATGGTTTAGAAAGGTAAGCCATTGCATGTTATGAAAGAAATTATTTATAATGGTAAACCATTACATGTTATGCAGGGAAATGATTTAATCAAGGATAAATCATTATATATTTATGAGAGAAATAGTTTAAGATTAACAAACCATTACAAGTCATGCAAAAGCTATTTTAAGGGGTTAATCTGAAAGAGTGATCTAAATGATAAAGGATGCATATACATATCATGAATTTTATGAAACATACCTCTTATGATGAAAAATGATAGCTTACATATTTCTATGTATATTGTACATGCATATTCATGCCGAATTCAATATGCAACTTGTTAGGGAACGAACTTAAACATGCATGGGACAATTAGGCACGTAATGATGTTATTCCATTGAGAGTTAAGTACATGAATTATAATAGGTTAACAGACCGTTAGAATTCCCATGCATGGACCCCCGATACATACTGGGCATTAGGCTCATGCAAAAGTATATTTACTTATTTCAGGTAAAGAGCAAGTTTGACCAAGCACTGAAGTTCGTGTGGCAGACTCAACGAGATATTGAACGTGGTATGAATAATTACATGGAGAGTGGATATCTGTATGCCCACTGGAACGGAGAGTCACACTGTAAAACTATTTATTTTTTCTTTTGCAAGTATACCATTATTGATGATGTAACGATGGAGCTCTTATTTGAATTGGATTTTATGGATCCTTTTGAGAATGATTTTTGTTGCTTATTGAATACCATGCATGAATCGGTAATGGTTCGGTCAACGCGACCCATTCTGTTACACTTATTTCTAAATAAGGGAATCAGACTCCTCCTAATAGAAATATAGTTATATTCCATATAAAGTCTGTAAAAAGGTAGCACTGTCTTGTAATTGAACTATGAATAGAGTGTGGAGCCTTTGATTCTACATATGAGAGAAAAAATTAGAAGAGCAAGGGAAAGGAGAGAGTTGTACTTAAGTATTTTTCTTCATGATTTTTCTTTTCCAGAGATGACCACCATCATAATGTGTCTTCTTCTTGACGAACTTTCCTAGTGGTTGAGTGTGTGTTTGTTTCCCCTGACAACTATTATTAAAGTGAGATTCGACATTTGCAAGATGACATGATGCAATGGTGCACATTGTGGAAAAACACAATGCGGAAGCGATCAGTAGATCAAGAGCAGTAAGCATGAAGAACATGCGGAAGCGATCAAAAGATCAAGAGCAGTAAGCATGAAGAACACGGAAGAACTCCTCAAAGGACAGATTCCTCTATTTCATTCTCCTAATAGGTACAGGGGTGTGAGGCTTATTCATAGCCTCATTGACTTTTTAAAGTCCCACCAATAGATGATGTGAGACTATTTTTCATGGTGTGATAATTGGATCTTGGAGAGATCCAATTACCTACCAAGGTCATTCTCCAACACTCCCCTCAAGTTGGAACGTGCATTGCTTAGCTTGGATAAACAGGAAGAAGATATGAACTCACTCGATGAATACATAACACCACGAACCATAGTGATTAAACGCATACTCTAACATTTGCTGCTGAGGACAGTGCTTCGCATGCCATGCTGGTGAGAATGAACATGAGGTCCAGCCTTTGTAATAAGTTTCTCTGCTGTCGCAAAACCCCGTGGGGGATGGCTCATCACCTATGGGGAGATCTGTCGTCGAATGCCTTTTTCTCCATACCGTGGGAATATCCATATGTAGATTTCTGAATGTGGATCCCTCTCTTGGGGCCTCGAAGTGGGCTCTCTCTCTTTGGAACCTCGGAAGGATCTCATACTGGAGTTCACGATCGTTGAAGTCTCCATTGCCTGCATTAAGTTGTTCTCTGAGTAAAATCTCTGAAAATTAATGGTTGAGCATCTCCTATAATCTCACTTCCCCTTACTCGCATACTTGTCGGAAATTGAAGGGTACTCGATGAAGTTGGGAGAAAATATGAAAAGGGATTTTTTTTTGAAAATGAAGGGTGGCTTCCCAGGTTGGGATCCACCACAGCGTATAAGTGTATGCATGTGTGTGTGTATGTGTGTGTGTATATATATATCAAAGGTCAGGTATTACATCAAGTTACATTTGCCATGATATATAAAGCACCCTACAATGCTCAACTACATTCTCGGTATAAAACAATTGCCCCCATAAATGATCATGTTCACGATACACCAAATCGACCACACCAAAGCAAAGGGGTACACGTTGTCCTCATGCCTAAAACCGCAGACCTATCTAATATCTCTCAAAAAGTGGGATAATCCTGCTGTGCAAGCCAAGGGATATCAGCTCTGTTCCACACCTCAGCTGAGAGTGGACACGAGAAAAACAGATGATCCACATCCTCCACCTCCGATTCGCAGCTGCCCCATGCGACCTTTGGTTAGGATCCTCCCAAGCCTGAACAAAGGAAGACTTTAATTCAGTTCGGCACTGTACATCTCCAAATCATACCCGTGTCGACTCCAACATCTTTCTGTGCATCTTCCCCCCATCCTCCAACAAAAAACGACAAGCTTTCTTCACCGTAAACCTCTATATCCCCAAACATAATGATCTATGTCTGAAGACAGACCCCCGCTCTGCAATTATTCTGTTTGCAACACAAGGAACTCATCCACCTTCTAATCTGACAAGGCTGAAGAGAACACCAGGAACCACGTCCCGGTCCCGCGGTCCGACACCTGCTGTACCAGGACCTCGTTGTCACTTGAAAAACTCAAGAGCCATGAGTAACGCTCCCCCACCACCCTATCTCACATACAGTCGTCCATCCAAAAGCAAAATCCTACTCCTTCCTCGAGCACCAGATTCAATTTAGTAGCTAAATCCATCAAATTCTCTGTAATCCCCTTCCACAATGAAGAATGTAGCTGTCATGGGTCGACCTCCAACGACATAGATATACCATATATCTTCCTTAACAACCGACATACCATGTCCTCTAATTTACCGCATAGGTGAACCACCAATTTTGCCATAAAAGACTTATTCATCTCCCCCATCCGCATCACACCCAAGCTGCCCTTCTTCTTTGAGGACGTCACCTTGGCCCAGTCCATCAGGTGCACACCTTTCTTGATCTGTCGTCCATCCGATCAGAAAAATCTTCTCATCAAAGCCTCAATCTTAGCACATACCCTAGCAGGCAATGACCTCGTGGAACAGAAGAAGATCGGGATGACCGAGATAACATGCTGCAATAACACCAATTGTTCTCCCTTTGAGAGAAGCGTCGCCTTCCAACCCACCATCCCCCCCTCCAATCTCTCCAGCAGCGCCCTCCAATCCTCAGATTTCAGCTTCCCTGCCACCAAGGGGACCCCCAAGTACATGATTGGTAGCGCAACAACAGGGCAACCCGACACACACATCACGTTCCACAGCTCCTGCTCATTAAGGCCAAAAGGAACCACTACTAATTTTTCCCTATTGATCTGAAGCCCATACACATCCCTAAAAATCTCCATGATAAGCGATGACCGACAAATCTTCTCCGCCTCATCCCCCAAGAATAAAACGATGTCATCAACATACTGCAATAGTGGGATGGATATATCCTCCTTCCTATAGCCAGAACACCAATGATCCCCGACCGTCAACCTCATCATCACTGCTAACGCATCGACCACAATCATGAATAGTAGTGCAAGTCGGAAACCTTGCCTGATTCCCTCTACAGCTGGAAGAAACCCCATTCTGGTCTGCATTTGACAAGCACAACATGAAATGCAGTTGTAATGCACTGCTTGATCCAAGCAATCCACCGTTTCGGAAATCCTCTCTTCTCCAGTGATGCCCATAAGAACATCCAATCAACATAACAATAAGCTTTGGAAAAGTCAACCTTCCAAAGCACATCTTTGGCCTTGCTTCTTTTCCAATCCGTCACAACCTCTGATGTCATCACCACCTCGTCCGCCATAGCTCTACCAGGTACAAATGTCGTATACTCATGCGAAATGATCCTGTGTAGGACCTCTCATAATATGTTAGCATGAATCTTCGCAACCAAGAGATAGATAGCATTTGACAGTGTAATAAGCATGTAGTCCACCATAATCGGAGTGTCCTTCTTTGGTAGCAAAAAAATAAGTGCCTTGTTCAGTCTCTCAAATCCCATGTTCCCTTGTCGAAATTCCTCCAACACCTCCATCACGTCACACTTGACCACCTCCGAAAACTCCCTATAAAAACATAACGGAAACCGTCGAAACAAGCACTCCCTCCGAAAAAGCAATTTCCATCGCCTCCATTACCCTGTATAACAAGTGACTTAGTTAGTTCACTCTTCTGCTCCAGATGGATGAAAGATTACGATTAAGGGTGGCGGTCTCATCTGTCTCTGTCTTTTGGAACAAATCTCAACCTTTTCGAATTTTTTTTCTCTGGTTTCGAATCTCTCTGCAATTACGACCGAGTGGATTATGGGTCTGAAGGCACTTCACTTTAAAGATCGCTCGATTTAGACTATTAATTTTAGCTTATAAAGCAACTATTACAACCTCGGTGTCCCGTCCGCATTAAGCTGAAAAAACACCCTCCTGGTTTTCGCCTCCGAAAACTCCCTCTCCAAATGAATTCGCCTCTGCCTCAATGATCTGCGAGACTTCTCTCCCCCGATATCCCGAACTTGATCAATCGGACCGCTTTCCAAAAGTCTGAAAGTGTGATCGTAGCGCCACCCCCACATCCCAGTCCCCCTCCACCACAACCCCACCAACGGAGACCTAATGTATCAGATTTCTACGACTTCTCCCACTTGTCATCGCATGAAAGAAATTTGTATTCGCATCCCCCTCTCTCAACCATCACTGTCGGGATCTTTGACTCTATGCCACCTCCACCTTTTTGTCCTCTAGAAGAATCGCATCCAAATATCCGCCCCTCTCTGCCCATTCCATCGTCAAATGTCTCTCATCTTCCAATCTGTCTATCTTGCACACCTCCTCTTGGACTGCCAACCTTTTAGATATGCATTATGATCGATTATCCATGTTAAACTCCATTAGATGCCTTCTGAGGAAAGCTAGCTTGCTTGTCAGTCTCCTCGTCGCTGACCCACTAGGTCTGCATCCATCCCAGAACAAAGTAATATTTTCACGAAAGCCGTCCTCCAACAGCCAGGTCCTCTCGAAGCGGAAAAAGGTCCGAGGGCGGATGTCTTATCCTGAGTGCCACAACCGTGTCTTGTGATCTGAATGCGCCCTTGGCAGCACCCGAGCCCCAGCCAAAGGTAACATCTCTAGCACGTCATGCGACAATAGAAATCTGTCAATACGTGATCGGGATCTCGACTTTCTCCATGTATACATACATCCAACGGAGTCCACAATCTAAAGCCCGAGCACGTCTACCATCCCTGCCAATTCTGCCGAGCCAACATCTCTCCCACATGGCGCTCAAGGCGATCATTCGAATGTAGAGTCACATTGAAGTCACCAGCGACGATCCAAACCGCATCGTGTATACCCCCTGGCCATGATCAGGTCATCCACTACATGGGCAATGTTTACACCATTGCACAGACCATACATGTTAGTAACCAATAACCTGAGACCATTAACCTTGCGCCGCAACGATATAATGAGCGAGTGTCTTCCCCTCGTCTCATCTCCCTCCGTAGCAAAAACATCGCCATTCAACCCCGCCATTATCCTTCCAGAAGCCCCAACCAAAGAAATTGCTCTGAACTCGGAGAGTTAACTGTCCCCAATCTCCTTCCATACCACCTCAAAATTCTGCAAGATTTTTGTTTCCTGCAACAATACCACATCCGCCCTCTGATCCATCACCAATTGACATACAATTGTCCTCTTTTTGGCCTGCCCCAGAACTCTTACATTCCAAATGATACAGTTCATTGCCCAACATTGGAGACCCCCTTGGTGGCACCAAACCCAGGCACCTCGGCACCTCCTCCCGCCCTGCACCGGGCCATTCTCCCATCTCGCTTCCCTCCCTACATGCCCCCTTCATCCCCCGGGCCGGCCACTCCTTCACTACCGCCCACCACCTTATCGATTGGTCTCCCTTATGGCACTGCCTCTAGCTGCCCCGATATCTCCCCTACTGCGTTCTGCTCCGCCTCTTCTAATCGCCCGCCCCTGACCCTCCAGCCAACTCAAACCTTCGATATATCTCTACGTGCCACCTCCGTCCTCACTCCCTCAGCCCTCAGCGAGCATACTTCCGCCCGAACCTTCCCCTCACCTATGAGTCACCTCTGCGATACGTGGTGCGTAGGCTTCAAAGGGTTCTCCCGCACGATCCCTCCCGCCTGACCATCATCCCTCTAGCTTCAAAGGCCTTATGCAGTACAATGAAAAGACACATTCTGACACAAGATGAACCCATCGATAAAACTAGGGTTAACACTTATTGAAAGAAAGATGGTGCTTATACGCAAGTTTGGTTAGCACATAGACAACCAACAATAATTTTACATCAACCATTGTCAAGGTAATGTGGGATATCATCGCCTCTGCCTATTCTTAGGCAAGGAATGAGACGGAGATATTGCAGCCCCAGTCAAGGTTTTAAATATTGATATCAGACTCTATACCGATCACATGCTGACACACTATCTTGACGATATATCACTGAAAATTTTTTCTGAAGGAAAGACCTTTTCAAAGGAATATATCTCCCTATCGCTTGATAAATCGCTCTCATGTCGATGCTGATATATAATTGATATATCGTTATATCTCGAACCTTGTTTCCAGTATGACATCTTCACGACCAAGTAGAATAACCATCCTCATCATGACTTCTCTTCTTATTTCACTAGCATGTTTGCGAAGCTTCACAACTTCATGCCTCTGACGGTATCCGTAGATTAGCAAAAGACATACTGGAAGGACACCACGGTTGGCATAATTCTAGCAGCTCTAGATTTCAATTATGATATTGCACGGACCCAATTACTCGTAGGTGCATCCACACCTCCCATAGAGGAGGCCTACAACACACTGAGCATGATTATTTTCCCTCCTATATCTCCTTACACCTCATCATCTAGGGCCGCATCTCGAAGCAGAGGAGGTCCTCAGTCCAGAGGACGTAGACCTCGTGATAGAGGCAGTACATGGTTGCATCACATCTACACCTATCATTATCGTGCTGGAAACTCCGAGGATATATTCAATCCGAGGCTTGGTTATCACGTATCTGGACATGTTGCAGAGCCGGTTGAGACTCCTGTTGCACCTGTGACTTCTGTCCCTTGGATTGGACCTACGTTTTGTTGAAACTTAGGACTCCTTCGTCTCCCTATTGTTCCCAAGGACTAGTAAAAATGAAATAGTGAAATTATTGGGCCATCTCAATGGATTCAGAAACCACACATTTCTCTAGATCATCAAAGCGTATTGAGAAGAAGTAATCTAGTCTCATGTCTGAGGGAGATCATGCCTCCTACTACCGACCCATCTAATGCTCCTTCAACCCTTCTGACATTGTTGCTTCAACTTCTACCAGTACTTCAGGTATAGCATATGCCATTATTGGTTGTCATAGGATGATATCTCTGAATAGATCATGGAGTCGGGTGCATCTCATCATCTCTGTAGAGAAAAAGCTCAATTCTCTTACTATAGATTGATCCATCCAGGAAAATCTATTGTTGTTGCAAATGGGACACACTCCCATTATAGGAAAGGGGAGATTCGTTTGACACAGTCTACGTACCTGCAGAATGTTCTTCATGCACTAGATTTTTCCATAAATTTACTATATATTAGTTCTATCAGCCATATTTGACCTCTCTTCTCTTGTGTTTCAGAACATATTCATGGGCAGGGTGATTGAATGTGGCCATGAGCAAGGGTGTCTCTACAAACTGGTCCAATCTCCGTATGCTGGTGTTTCTTCCATTCGTACTGGATCGGTATCTCTGTATATTTGGCATCTTAGTTTTGATCACCTTCCTTTACAGAAGTTGTGTAGAGTCCTCTCGAAGATTCCATCTCAGTCTACTTTTCAACGTGAGGCTTGCCAGCTTGGGAGCATCACTGATCTAGTTTTCCTAATCGTCAAAGTTGTAGTAGCCTTATTTGAGATGGTACATTTTGATATTTTGGTCAAAGTCGTGTCCCTGACCACCAGAGGCACATGTTTTATCTTGCAGCTATCGATGATTACTCTAGATTGTCAAGGGTTTTTCTTTTGAAAAAAAAGTCTAAAGTTGGGTCTGTTATTCAATCCCTTATTTATAAAATAAAAAAATATTTTTTCAATATTTTTAAGTATGTTCGCTATGATAATACCTTGGATTTATGCACCATTCAGTTGTCTCAATTCTTATGGTTACTTAGCATTATACATTAGACTTCATGTGCATACACTTCTCAACATAACGTGTTGCTTAACACAAACATAGTCATTTACTTGATGGGGCCATAACCTTCCTTACCCAGATTCGTGCTCCCATTCTTTCTAGTGTAATGCAATCCTCATTGCTTGTTATTTGGTGAACTGTATGTCGTCATACGTATTAGGAGAAAAGATTCCTATCTTGATTGCATTTCCTGAGAAGGATCTTTTCTCTTTTACACCTCGTGTCTTTGTCTTTATGACATTCATTAATCATATGACTCTAGGTCGTGACAAGCTCTCCCCATAGAGCGGTCAAGTATGTTTTTTTGTTCTACTCCCGAACCCCATAAAGGGTATTGGTGCTTCGATCCAATCAGATGGAAATTCTATGCTAGTGCTGAAGTCACCTTCTTTGAGTCAGTCATGTATTTTTCTCTGATAGGTGACAAGATGACCCCGCCTAAGTCCAATGAGGAGATCTAAGTTCCATCTCCTCCTTCACCACCACTACCATGACCTCCTTCCATGGTTCCTCCCTCACCTCTAGTGGTTCCTCCTCCTCCACCACCTCCTCATGTAGATCCCCATGTGGCTAAGACCTTACCTTTTATGTTCGCATGTTGTCCACTGTAATCCATGCTCATGTGCATTCCAAATAATCCAGTATGCCCCCATGTCAATTCTGAGCACTTGGTTTTCATTGATGGCATTGGTGATTTATCTGTTCCACAAGCTATTCACATGACACACAGTACGGAGGATCTAAATCAGTTTGTTGCTCTTTGGAAGCAGAAGCGGAAGCATGCTTGTGCTACATACCTTCTAGTTGCCCATGTTTCTTTAAAGTGTTTTCAAAGCACTTCAGAAGGTGTGTCGTGGGACTATTAACTGTGGAGATTCCACAGTCATATCAGGACGCTATGTGAGACAGTCAGTGGTATCTTGTTATGTAGGAGGAGATGGCTCCTCTTGTGGTTCCTTTTATGGCTCAAACCTTACCTTACTTTTTTACTCGCATGCCGCTAACTGTAACCCCTTCTCAGGTGCCTTACTAATAATCCAATATGAGGCAGTATGAGCACAACTCCTTACTGGGGCGACCATACCTCCCATGGAGGAAGCTTATAGTCGTCTCAGCAGGCTTCTTATTCCACCTGTTGTGACCACACAACCTTCCTCAGCGATGGCTACTTCTCACGACAAAGAGGTTCTACTCAATTTAAAGGATGTAGTCCCCATAGCAGAGGTGGTGGACGTCAGCGTGGTCCCTTCACCTATTGTCGTCATCCAAGACATTCTGAGGATACATACTATCAGAAGCATGGACACCCCACATCTGCTTGAGTAGCTGAGCAGATTGAGCCTTCAGAAACTACAACTCCTTAGGCAGATCCATGACTTGATCTGACTCCAATGTCCAACACTACACTACAAGATCCACATATACTGCAGCTACAACTAGAGCCTCTTCGAGCTCCTCAGGTATCGCATACGTTTTTACTGGTTGTAGTAGTGCAGATATGAAAGAGTGGATCATTGTAACATCCGGATCCGAATGAACTGAAGCCCCTGTCAAGAAAAGGATGGTGCAAGCAAGTTTGGATCTCCAAAGTGGAGATATTCAAAGGTACATATCTCTCTCCTCTTTGTTCTCATTAAAGTCAATGCATAAGTTTCTAATTCAGTTTTTTTTATGTTGCTATCCATCAGGTATTTTATCTATTGTTGTATGTTAGATAAAGCCACAAATCCCTCCAAACTTAGAGGATTGAAGGTACAATCTTTCTCCCTCCTCTTGCTGCCTTCCATGCATGATTTAGCCTATAAATTTTTTATTACAAAAGCCCTCTAGGTACCTGGGGTTGGGACATAAAAATCTCTTAACTGAAATTATATTATAAGAAAGTATTGGTCATATCAAACTCACAAATAAGCCAACTTTTGGTTCACCTGGACTTCATACTGGATAATAGAGAAAAGGCTTTGATGTAATCAACTCCATACGTATAAGAGAATTCTTTTACTGAAAGTCCCTCTTTAAGCCAATCAAGCTTACAATCAAGTGTAAGCTCTATAGGAAATAACCACCGACAGGAAACAAGAGTGACATTCAAAATAAAGGGCATGAGGTTAGAGGAGCAATCTTCTTATCATTCATGACCTGACTTCAGTTAGAGTTTTGTAATATATCAATATAATCTCTTAGAATCAATACAGTTAACAGTACATCAATGGATTGCATTCGGAATCAGATAAGTCATTACTCGTAATAATTAGAGATAGAATGGTGAACAGATGATCTCACCCCTTCACATAGGGAAACCAACTGAGGTAAAGAAGCATCTTGAGCAATGTTTGATGAAGGGCTAGATTTGGATTGTTTATGATGATTATGCTGCACTATTGGAAGTTCATATTCCCACCACATGTAGAAATCTTAATCACGTTTATCTATACCATTGTAACTTTGTGTAAACTAGGTTGGGGGAGTGATACCTTCTGAACAGATTTTTGGATAGAAGTTCGAAATTAGATGCATATGTCCATTGGCTACAATCGCTCGAAATCAAAATCTGCTGAGGATTGTTCAATTAGTGAAACTCTTGCTTCACAAATGAACATTGTAAGCCTTGCAACATATGACCCTGCTGCCACTTTTTTTATAAAAGACTATGGATGGCCTTATTATGATCGACTTCTATCTACCTATGAGACACTGCTCGAATTAGAGGGCTGAATCATCATAGGCAATCTCCTTGATGCCACTGGTTAATTTCACATGTACAAACATTGATCGGATTTAATATCTTACTTATATAGGAGCAAATATGATGATCTTCTGAGAATTCATCTTTTAAAATATTAGAAATCTTCTCTCAAAGTCAATAAATGATTTCTCAAGATCTTTACGAATAAGAAATCATCAATTAATTGATCATTATGTGTGACAAAATACCTAGAATTGTAAAGTCGACCATTGAAGAGATTGAGAAATGATGGGGTAGATGAATAAGTGAAATCAATGCTGAATCATTATATAAATAAGATCGTTGATCAAAAAGACCTAGATCTGTACAATCAACCACATAAAGGATTAAGAAAGGATGAGGGATCAAGTCATTGATGACTGATAATTAAGAGTGCCAGTCACGGTGAACTTTACGCCTGACTGTGCGAGGGTGCGGTGACCCTCAGCTGGGCGGGAGATTAGGAAGCCCAGTTAGGGCAGCGGCCGCTTGGTGCGCGGGTCTAGGATCCCAGTCTTTTTCTCGGTTTTCTCGCGAGCGCTCGCAGTTTTTACGCCTCTCTGGGATCCACAGGTTTTTTTTTAAAGACCAGTTCCGCTGACCCTTGTTCTTTAGGGTACCTAGGATGGAGGACCCTTGGTTTTAGTTTTTCGAGCTCGTTAGCCCATACCGGTCGGACCGGTTTTTCTTTTAGAGCGACTTTTCCGGAAAGTCTCTCTCACCCGTCTTAGTGGCGTAGTTTTGGAGTAGACCTATCCCTCTATTGGACCGCCTTCCAATTAGAGGGCGAGACGGAAGAGCCTTTTGTAGGCTACTTCACCGCTTGAGTTTTGTTTATTTTTCACTAGCAGACTTGGCGATGCTACATCCGAATCATCCATGTATCTATCTGAATCCTCTATGGCTACATCTGAATCAATTACAGTTGAATTTGGAAAAGTTACATTTGAGATTGGATGAGTCACAAATGAGTTTGGCTAAAGTTGAGATGAATTACAGTTGAGTTGGTTTCATGGAAGCTTGGTTACAGTTAAGTTGGTTGTAGTTGTGCTAGTTACTTTTCCGCCAGTAATTCTTGATGAAGAGAAAAGATCAGTTTATGAAAATCATCCTTATCAGATTTCGATCTACTACCACAACCGTTCGAAATAGCTAGTGGACGTGTTGGGAACTTAGTTAGGATGCATTTTACTCCATCGCATGCCTACGGAGGCACCCCAACCCTAAGGCTTCTTTACTGCCTTAGAGTCATAGTGTGAGGTCTTATTTAGACCAAGACCACAGACTATCCACTAAGCTTGAGAAATTCAATATGAAAAGAATCAAAATATCGGACTCATCATCTACACTTACTATGGTCTATCCTCATGACTCACAAACATCAAAAGAGACCCGAATCATCTCGACCATGTCAATCATTAAATACTCAAGATATCATGATCAATTCAATCATGATAGCCATTGAATAAATCATTGGAACAAGAATTGATGGGGAAGAACGGAAATCATATACAGTTTTATACTAGAGTCACATCTTAGAATCATAATATGAGGTCACACTCAGATCAAGATCCCAGATTGTCCACCAAATCTGATTGATTAGATAAAAACCAAGAACAAAGACTCAACATCCACATCTCAAGATCCATTAAACATGATTTATAATTAATTAAAAGGTGACAGTTTAAATATGGATCTTATAATCTTTGTATAAAAATGATTAATATGGGTAATTAATGTAGGATTAGTAGAATGGGGTTTTACATACCAAACAACTTGAAAGCATGTTTCAATGCAAGTAGCTCTAAAAATTTAATTGTCAAAGCCCCTTTTACTTGCTTTCTTTTGGAGCCACTAAATTTCCTATTATTTTTATAAAATTAAGATTTACTCAACATTTGTTGATGTTCTTTTCTCCCTATTCTATGGATTGCAGGCATAATACCTGCACCGTTATATTGGGAGAGTTGAATGTCAGTTTCTGAAGCAAAACATACCAGGTATGTATATTATATTTTTGTTCAAGGATATTATAAATGCTTTTATTTCTCTTCTGATAAAATTGGGATGCATGTACATAATGCAATTTCTGTTGTTACATGTTAACTGCTATGGAATTTATGCGATATAAGTATGACATATTATAGTTCTGTGGTTTATTGGTTAATTTGTGAATGCCATTTTAAAAAAAAATTCCCCTAATTTCAGTACTCTAATGTGGTCCTTAGCGAATATGATACTACGTCTGATATGTAAACGGGTTTCCCAGATCCGAGAAGGAGCGGGCCTCACAATCATGGACTCTGGTACTTCTCACCCTGTGTGGAGACAAGGCCCATTTCAGGTCTTACATGTCTATACCCCCTAGTAGATGGGTCGTCATTGCAAATGGGGTTCACTTATCCATCACTTGACAGGGGGAGGTGCATCTGACACCATCCATGTGCTTGCAAAATGTTTTATATGCTCCTGATTTTTAGATGGAGTTGCTTTCAATTAGTTAGATTATAAAGGATTCGCATTGACGTGCCATTTTTGACCCCTCTTCTCTTGTGTTTTAGGATATACTCATGAGAAGGGTGATCGGATGTGAACGTAAGTAGTGAGGGCTCTACATACAAGTCCAACCTCATCATGATGGTGCCTCTACTATTCCTACTGGACCAATCTTACCGTACCTGTGGCATCTTTGTTTTGGTCACCTTCCTCTGTAGAAGTTGTGTCATGTCCTCCTACATATCTCCACGCAATCTTCCTTCCAGTGTGAGGCTTGCCAACTTAGGAAGCATCACCGTTCTTCATTTCCATTTCGTCAAAGTCAGAGCAGTTCTCAGTAGTTTGAGCTCCTTCACTTAGATGTCTAGGGTTCGAGCTGTGTCCCTAATCACAAGAGATATCACTTTTATCTGGTTGTTTTTGATGACTATTCTAAACTTTCTTGGATTTTCTTGTTAAAGAATAAGTCTGAGGCTGGGTCTGTCACTAAATCATGTATTAATGAGATAAAGAACATTTTTCTTCTACTGTCAAGTATTTGCGTTCTAATAATGCCTTAGAGTTTTGCATTTTATAGGTATCCGAGTTTCTCAGGTCACTTGGCATTGTACACCAGACCTCATGTGCCTATACATCTCAATAGAATAGTATTGCCAAGCATAAATATCGTCATTTACTCGATGTGATCAGAACCCTTCTGATTCAGAGTCGTGCTCCTTACTCTTATTGTCGTGGTTCTCACTGCCTGCTACTTAGTGAACCGTATGCCATCCTCTATTTTAGGAGAAAATGTTAATTTCTCGATTGCATTTCTCGAGAAGGATATGTTCTCCTTTACATCCTGTGTATTTGGATCTGTGGCCTTTATTCACAATCTTTCTCCTAGTCATGACAAGCTCTCCCCCAAAGCTGTCAAGTGTGTCTTTGTTGTCTATTCTCATACCTAGAAAGGGTACTATTGCTTTGATCCTCTTCGGCGGAAATACCTTGTCAGTGCTGACGTTACATTCTTTGAATCTATTATCTATTTCTCTCCTACAGGTGACAGGCTGGACCCATCTGATACCTACATGCCACTACCTCCTACACCTACTCTACCACCTCCACTACTGCCTCCAGTACCTACACCTGCTCTTGTGGTTGCCCCTGGACCACCACCTACCTTAACTCAGTTTTTGCCATGCATGTTTACTTGCATGTCTCTCTATGCTCCCCTTGTATACCGATCTTCCCCATCATTCAACACATCTCAGGTATGTAATGAGCACATTATTTCTACTGACGGCACTACTGAGATGTCTATGCAGCAGGATTCTTTATAGGATGAGCAAGTACCCTCTCAAGAGGGAAACTTACAGATTCAAGAGGTGACAGATGATCTCAATGTGCCTATTGCTCTACGAAAGCAGAGACGTACTTGTGTTTCATATCCTCTTGCAGCCCAAGTTTCTTTGAGTGGACTTTTAGAGGATTTCAGGAGATTTACCATTGGCATTATCAATCGTGGAGATACCACAGACGTATCAGGAGGCCATTTAGGACAGTCAATGGCATCTTGCCATGGAGGAGGAGATGGTTGTGCTACAGTCGCGTGACACTTGGAGCCTTGTTTCAGCTCCACTTGGCGCATCCATTATTGGGTTCAAGTGGGTGTTCACAGTGAAGCATCTAACAAATGGCGGTGTAGATGGCTACAAGGATAGACTAGTGGCACGTGTGTTCACTCAGACATATGAGGTGGACTATCATGATACATTCTCTCCAGTGGCCAGGCGTTCTACTCTATGTATAATTCTATCTGTTGCAGTGTTATGGGAATGGCCCCTCTGTCAGCTTGATGTGAAGAATGCTTTTCTCTATGGTGAGCTACACGAGGAGATTTACATGTAGCAGCCACCTGGTTTGTTGCTGAAGGGGTATCAGAAGGTTTGTTGGCTTCACAACGCGATCTATAACCTTAAGCAAAGTCCAAGAGCATGGTTTCAGAAGCTCTCGAACTTGATAGAGCAACATGAGTTTATGAGATCGACTGTCAAACATTCACTATTTATTCACAGGTTTCATAGAGGTACAGATGGCATACTTGTGTGTGTTGATGATATCATTATTACAGGGGATGATGAGCAGGGCATCCAAGCTGCTAAGGATTTCCTAGATCAGCAGTTTGTGACCAAGGACCTTGGTAGCTTACGCCAATCATTCACTATTTGTTCAGAGGACTCATAGAGGTACAATTGGCAGACTTGTGTATGTTGATGATAATCATTATTACAGGGGATGACGAGCAGGGCATCCAGGCTGCTAAGGATTTCCTAGATCAGCAGTTTGTAACCAAGGACCTTGGTAGCTTAAATTACTTCCTTGGACTGAAGTTCGCCAGGAACAAGCGAGTTCTTGTGATGATCCATAAGAAGTATGTTACATATCTTCTCTCTGAGACATGCTTGGCAGGTTGCAAGCCTACCACTACTCCTATGGACCCGAGCATGAAGCTCTATGATGATGACACTGAGGAGGATAACAAGAAGAGGTGCATAGAGCTTGTTGGGAAGCTTCTTTATGTGACTATCACCAAGCCAGATATATCCTTTGCAGTGACTAAAGTGAGTCAGTTTATAGAGCAGCCTAGACAGGATCATATGGATGTAGTCTATATGATTCTAAGGTATCTGAAGGCCTCACCTGGCACTGATCTTCTATTTAGCAGAGGTACATCCCTTACAGTTACAACATGGATGTTATGCGGGTTGTCCCAAGGACAGGAAGTCTACTTCTGGCTTTGCAATATTCATAGGAAGTTCCTTGGTGTCATGAAAGAGCCAGAAGTAAACTGTGCTTGCCAGATCTAGTGCAGAATCTAAATACAGGGCCATGGCGCACGCTGGTACATAAATGATGTAGGTAATATTTGTTCTTACCAGTGTTCAGAATGCGGTCCATGCAGCCGCATATGCCATATGCGGCAATATGCGGTCAAAACACATAAGCGGTCGGCATATGCGGCCGCATATATGATATTATTCATGTTAAGCCCTTACATGTTGATAACACATAACTCGATTTTTTTCCGAACAACTCTTATATCATCATTTACATTGATGCATCTTTACATTATTCTCATATATGTTGCATTTAGGAATATAATTTAGGGTATTTTTTCTCATATCCATTTTTCCCGTTGTTTTCAACTCTTATTAATGAACTGTTTACTGCTTTTTGAATTTTCTATCTAATGAAATTCATTCTAATTCTTCAAATAAAACATGAAATAATTGACTAACAGTCCGCACTTTACGTTTTTGTGCTTCTAATAAATTGTATATACAAATACAATTATCCCCTATATTTCGTGTCAACATGTTTTGTCCCTTGGAGATACACATATGTGTCTGATTTTGGGTGTATGATTTGTATACCTATGATTATTCTTTAACTTTTGTTATCTATAGGATCTATATATATACATATTAAAAGTTTTCTTATAGAATCCAAATATGTATATGTATATATATCTATGCATTAACTGTTATCTATAGGAACATATAACAGGTATCTTCATCAAGGCTCTAGCTAGAGGGTCATTCTAGAGGAGTTGTTCCAAGCTGAGCATGATTGACATTTATGCTCTCCATCTTAAGGGAGGTGTTGACCGATATTATTGTTTCCCTTTATTTCTTATGTATTTCTATTTTCCTTTATCCCTATTATGTAATTTGCACTCTATGGCTTCTCCTCTCTATATAAGAGAGCCCTAAGGCGAGGAAAATTCGTGTGGGGGGCAACTTGATAAATATATTAACTGTATACGGTCGAAAATATTTTTTTTATTAACTACCGTAGGTAAGCCGCCTCTTGAAGAGGCGGCTTTGGTAAAGTAAGAGCCGCCTCTTGAAGAGGCGGCTCTCAAAGAAAGCCGCCTCTTGAAGAGGCGGCTTTTCGCCAGAACCTAAAAAAAAGGGAAGCAGCAGCTCTGCTGCTCGCAGAGCTGCTGCTTCCCCCTTTTTTTAAAAAAAAATCATTCGTTGGCGAAGTGAACGTCATGCACAGTATGTAATACCAAATATGATATTAGAACAACTTTAAAAGACAAGATTCATAGACAATAGTGAAGTGAAGACAATAGTGAAGATTCATAGAAAGTAATTTGATCATATACAAGGTGCATAACGCAAGCGACAAGACAATAGTTGCAAACACTATAAATTACATGCTTGCTTTACATTACAAAAAATTACCAACATATCGTTCTATGGTCTACGCTCCCTCCTCCTTTTGTATTGTAATTTGACCGGTCTTTCATCTGCCATGGTAGTCTCCGGTGGTCTACGGTCAAATCCATGCAGTTGGTTGTTGCGATCTATGTCATCGATGTTGGTCATCTCGGTTCCTTCAACTCCAAAGAAGGACAACGGGAGGGGTGAATGATGTGAAGGTCCTGCATTATGCTCCGCTCGATCCCTCCGTGGTGCAGGCGGCGTTGTAGGCTCTCTGGATGTCCCACACTCAGGAATTGGGGTCTCAAATTCTATGCCAGACTGAGGGGGTTGTTGTGTATCCACTGGGACATCTCCCTCGCCAGAAGGCCTCTCTCCCCTTTTTCGTTGACCACGTCCCCGTCCACGTCTTCGAACACGTGAACGGGGATGAGATGTAGCTTCTGCATCGGCGTCTTCCTGTGAATGCTCATCGGTAGGACCATCTCGGAACTGTCGCTGTATAGACTCACGTATCCTAGAACTTGCTTCAGCAGCAAGTTCTCTAATACGTGGTGCACCATCATCGCAAAGTCGAACAATCTCCTTGAATTGAGACACCTGCAATATGAGCAATTGTTGTCAAAATATGTTAAATCATACTACAAAATGTAAATTAAGTAAATGCTATCTTACCGCGTAATCGAATGTGCATCCATGTCGTCCAATGAAACGTCTTGTAATTCGACGATACCATGGCAAGTACTCGACGGTCGTATCTGGTCCTCCCAATGAAATGGGAGTCATCGACACCACGTAGTCCCTACGGATGTTCCATAGTCTAATATAGACTGCATGGAAATCCGTCCAATCGACATTGCTCTTTCCTCGGAGATCGATTGCATGCAATTGAGATGAAGTGTCGCTAGCCATTGGAACCCCCTGAATGCCCCCAAACTGTCGAAGGACTCTGTCCGGTGTGTGCAGCTCCACAATACAAAAATGAATCAGGGGGACACGAGCCACATGTAAATCCTCATTGTGAATCCCTCATGTCCATTGAGATTGCACGGTATTCTCCCTCATGTCCATCTCATTGTGAATCCTCTTACTCTTTGGTCGCCCCTTTTTCCTTATCCTGCTATCATCTGGAATAACTAATGGATGGTCGAAACTGGGCCACTTGTCTCTGTCACCAATGGGGTAAAACAACCCTTCATAAATGTGCGACTGAGCTTGCCAAGTATACCATGGCCCAACATATTCTTCTACATCTGTGTTCAAGTGAGATAGAACGGCACATGCATGAGAACAAGGGATTCTGTGAGTTTGCCATTTTTGACATGTACACGATGCATCGCTAACCAAGACAGTTTGTTTCTTTCCACCTTTTAAACCGAATTGTGTCATGCGTTGTCCTGTGACGACCTCATACATGTGCAAGGGTGCTCCTTGTATGCGAAAACAACGGTGGCCATTACTTCTATCGATCCAACGCTTCAACATGTCATGCGCGTATTTGGTATATTTCTCACCCCGTAAAATACAATTACGCGCCTCGTCCTGACGGTCACAGAAGTAGCTAATGCAGTTGTAGTACGTCTTTAACACCAATGCCGCAACTGGCAGACTTCTTGCATCCTTAAGAACGACATTGTATCTCTCAGAAAAATTTGTGGTTGTGTAACCAAATCTATAGCCACCATCAAATGCAATTGTCCAACGTTCCTTTAGACAATCATGTGTGTCAAACTACTTTGCAGCATTCTCGTCGCATTCCTTCAGCTTGTTCATGTAAGATTGCCATTTTGCTTGGGAATAGACTTTTCCCGCCCTCATGACCATACGCTTTAGAGTTTGATTTTTGTGGGCATCATTGAAATTACTACCCACATGTCGGAGACAAAAGCGCCAGTGTACGTATGGTGGAACAAATTGAACCTCTGGGTATCTGAGTACAGCACGTAACCCAGGAGCACGGTCAGATAACAAACATATAGGTCCAGCACGATCACGGAAAACATACAAACGTAGCCTCTCCAGAAACCACGCCCAACTAGGGCCATCCTCCTCGTTGACAAAAGCAAAAGCCAACGATAAAATGTGGTTAGCTGCATCGCTTGAGCAAGCAATAAGGATCTTCTGCTTATACCTTCCATACATGTGTGTACCATCCACACTAACAATGGGCCTGCAGTGTCTGAATGCCTCAATACAAGGACCAAATGCCCAGAAGGCCCTCTCAAATAGCTCCCCTTGGTTCACTGTTGTTGTGTCAATGTCTATAACCGAACCAGGAATAGCCTGCTCAAAGGCCCTAAAAAGATAGAGAAGTTCATTGTAAGATTTCTTCCAATCGCCGTATACCATCTCAATGCCTTTCCTTCTTGCATCCCAAACCCTTCTTCTACTCACATGGAAGCCAAAATCATCTTGAATTGATGTCTGAAGATAAGAAACCTTGACTGATGGAGATATTTTAATTTGATTCAGGAATCTGAGTGCCATGAAGTTGCAATCCAGCTGAGGATGGTCTTGATTAACAGCACGATTCAAGCAAGTATGCGGCTTCTCAACCATTGAGACAACAAACTGTCCATCTATTGGTCTACGATGACCACGCAATCTCCATGAACAACCTCTAGCCCGTTCGCTGCAGTGTATATCCCACACCTTCTTATCTGATTCCAGTACCGTGAAGTTGTAATGACATTTAATGTGGAAAACCTTCACGGCGAACACCAAATCGGCTTTGCATTTGAAAAGCATGCCATTTTTCAACTCGTTAAACAGACTAATCCCATCATCACAATTCATGCAATCTTCACCATTCAGAATATAGCCATCACCACCTCTCATGTTCAAAAATGGAATATCAGAAACGATACGGGTTCCAACATGATGATCCTCCTCCTCATTGTCATCATTTTCCATCTCATCATCCGTATTCTGTGGTGAGGGTTCCATTAACCTGTCCAGTTCCGGATCATTAAATGGATCCATGTCTACCACGAGAGCAGAAACTGGAAGTATGGATCCACCTTGTGGTACAGAAACTTGAGGTCCAGATCCGGGTATAGAGACAGCGACAGTAAATATCACGGGCCGATATGCAGCACCCATCTCCTCAGCATATTCGACAATCTCTCGGACATCATCGTCATACTCGACACACCCAATATAAAAACTTGCTCCATCTTGGGATATTTTATGAAAGACCTGTAACTCAAGTCATTGAGATAAATCCAACCTGAAGACGGACTTAATGTGCTCAATCAGTCCCAAAAATGACATTTCGTGACCAATTTTGATGGTTTTCATATGACCTCCTACGTAGGTCACGTCTTTACTAGACTTCGATATTGTACCCCCACAGTGACAGAAACAACGAACTTCTCGAGACATCCTACATACCATTACGTCGACATCAATGTATTAGAGTGAAGAAAATATTTCAAACAATCATTTAAATCCTAAAAATGTACCCAAAACCCTACACCATAGACAAAACATACCTTCCTTGAGGTGGAGAAGGAGAGGAATAGTGAAAACGAGGCCAACGGACGTTGGCAAGATGACCGGAGAGCCGAGGGCGGCGGGAGGGGGAGGCCGAGCGTGCTTGGAGGTCGCAGGCGAGCTTGGGCGGAGGGAGGGAGGCAACTGGTTCTGTGCGCGTGGTGGCCACTGGCCGCCCGCTGGGGTTTATGCCCCGACTGAAGAGGCGGCTTTTGTCTAAAGCCGCCTCTTCAAGAGGCGGCTCTTACTTTACCAAAGCCGCCTCTTCAAGAGGCGGCTTACCTACGGTAGTTAATAAAAAAAATATTTCCGACCGTATACAGTTAATATATTTATCAAGTTGCCCCCCACACGAATTTTCCTCGCCCTAAGGCCCCTCTCATTAATTAAGTTATTATCATTTCTCTAAACTAATCAATCACGATCATTACCTAGAAAAAAAGGAAGCATGATGTAATTAATCAACTCCTACGAAACTGGTCGATCACGACATCGAGAAAAAAATCCCCTTTTGCATCACTGTTCGATCAACAGTTTCTGCTTAGTGGATAAAATGGCAACACTCTAAAGATTAGGGGGCCTGCACAACAATATGCTCCTCCAATTTAACTGGCTTCTGCATACGAACAGATTTCCTTCTAGAAAAATAAAGTAACCATAAGAAGAACGACAGTCATTAATAACTCATGCCCAGTCAACATCTAGGTAGGCTTCAATGTTGTTTTCTTTCTATTTTGCAAAAAAAATTGCATGGGTTGTTCAGGTATCACATGATTCTGTAGACCCTAGTGATATGCACCAGTTAGGACTATCATGAGATGGTTGAGGTAGATGAACTTCCTTCCAAATTTTTTATAATAACTTTCAGAGAATCGTTGAGAAATATTGCCATGGATTTATAGGAAGCTGGTGCATATTGTCACAAGAATGCTAATCCTGAACCCATTTCCCTGTCCCTTCCCGCAACAATGACATTGGAGTCATCAACTATGGTGAAATGGTCAGTATTAAACTCCAGTTTTATGGAAATAGAAAATTGAGCATTACTTGGCACATGGCCAACAGCTCTGTTGTCTAGGATCCATTCACCAGCAGTTAAGCATCCCCAGGTATTTTTCCTTTCCACCAACTTTAATCCACAATGCCTTTCTCCAACACTTATCAAAGCTTTTCAAACCTCTTTAATATGATAAAAAAATATCTCTCTTATGCTTCTAGCATTGATATTAATATATACAATTCTCTGATTTGTATGACCATGGTGTAGAGAAGTGTTATTGATAAAGTAGCCGTACGCTTCCTTATTTTCTCGTCCATTAACTTTTATGCCATTAGAGAAATCACAAAGATAAAAATGACCAATCACTGCACCAGACAAAACCGAGGATGTAGATAATGATCGATTAAAAAACTAACCAGAAACCCTAAGTGAGCAATCATGTTGGTATGACTGATCGACCAAATCAATAACTTTATTCAGGTGATTGATCACTTTTATCAGCTCGCTCGATCATGAGAACTAGTAGCAAACTATATATCAGAAGCAAACTATAGATCTGTAGTTTTACAACTCAAGCCAAAGAAAAGAAGATTAATTGTAATTTAACCTATTTGATAACTTTGACATATCTTTGAATTGGAAGTTACATTAGTGGACCAGTATTTGTTAGGACTGCTATTATTTCTTTCTTACATTTCACAACAACAATAACAACAACAAGCCTTGTTCCACATTAAGTAGGGTCGGCTACATAGATTCTTAGCCTCCGTTTGGACCTATCTTGGGTCATTCTCGGACTTAGATCCAAATAATTAAGATCCCTTCGGATAGTCTCATTCCAACACTTCTTGGATCTTCCTCTCCCTCTCTTAGCTGACTCAACATCATAAATCTTGTATCTTCTAACAGGCGCATCCATCGACCTTCTTTGATAATGACCAAACCATCTTAAGTGCTTTTCTCTCATCTTATCCTCTATCAGAGCTACACCAACTTTCCTTCTGCTCTCATCATTGCGAATCTGATCTTTTCGTGTATAACCACACATATACCTTAGCATTTTAATTTCTACTACTGTCATTCTCTGCACAAGTCTATGAATCACATGCCAACATTCAGATCCATAGAGCATATTAGGTCTCGGCTGCTTTGTAATACTTTCCTTGATTTTCAAAAGAATTTACTTATCACAAAGAACAGTAGAGGCGCATCTCCATGTTAGCCAATCTACATTTATCCTATGAGTAACATCTCCATCGATTTACCCATCATGTTGCAAAAATGGTCCCAAGTATCTAAAAGAATTATTCTTCCGAATGTTATCATCTCCAATCTTCACCAAATGCACACTCTATATATTCAGTCTTAGCCCTACTTATATGAAAACCTTTAGTCTCTAAGGCATGTCTCCAAACCTCAATCTTTTTGTTTTCTCCATCTTTAGTCTCATCAATCAACACAATATCATCGGCGAACAACATACAACAAGGTATCTCATCATGAATGAGACTAGTCAACTCGTCCAAAATCAAAGTAAAAAGGAATGGACTAAAAGTTGAACCTTGATGCAGACTGATGCTGATGCCATTATAGTCGGTCTTCCTAGACAAGATCCTTACACAAGATGAAGCCCCATCATACATATCTTTTATAAGGTTAATGTATACGCTAGGTGCTCGTCTCTTCTCTAAAAATCTCTACAATATCTCCCGTGAGACTGAATCATAAGCATTCTCTAAATCATAAAAAATCATATGGAGGTTCTTCCTTTTAGTGCTATAAATCTCCATTGTTCTCATCAACAAGTGGATAGCTTCAATATTTAAGCAACCTGGCATGAATGTGAATTGATTTTTTGTTACTTATGAAACTTACCTTGACCCTCTTTCGATCACACATTCCTAAATTTTCATAATGTGACTTATCAGTTTGATACCTCCGTAATTCGCACCATGTCTTTCTTACGTTCCCAAATCATTCTTACGTTTACCAAAATATTTATTCATATGTACAGTAATATAGTTTACATTTATTTAATTATAAATTACTCTAGGATGTTTAACGCACGCATTTTCTTGCTAGTTATTAAATAATAATATAATCTCGTTACTTGGAGAGTGTAGTACCTAGTTCAAAATATTGGCATACGTTAGTTAAGTTAATAGTTGTCAAATGAATGTCATGTTATTCATTGTTTACGAGATTGTGATTGCTTCATCGTTGGTTGTTGCTCTACACTATGGTATCTATTTGCACATGCAAATTAAAAATGACCTTCCCAGGCATTCATAACCCCAATTGAGATGTCAAGATGGAGGAAACTATCAGGAAACGGTTAAAACTTACAATGTGAGATGTCAAGATGGAGGAAACTATCAGGAAACGGTTAAAACTTACAATGCCATTCTTATGCTAGCTAAATCAAATTCCCAGATTTATTATTATCCACCAAATGCCAATGAGAAAACATGGAACTGGCCTATCTTATTGTTTAATAATGTCTACCTATGGGTTTTTAAAATTAGAATTTGCTTCAAATTATTGAAGGCACTAGCACCATTGCTGCTTAAACGTTATTCCAAAAGAGATTAGTGAAATGTCACTATAAGGGCAAAAAACAAGTGCAAATATTCAAGCACATCAAGTACGAGAAGAAGATGCATTGTCTTACCTGTAACGGATACTTGACAAAAGCAGATTCATAACGACTTTTGCAGTACCTGTGGAAATAAAAAGTTAAAATGGGAAGAAATAGGAGGAGAGGTGCTGACTGAGCAGATTTTTTGGTACTCATTAGCCCCAACAATAATATCTGAGATATGATCAGAGCTACAATAATTCTTTTGTGGACATCAGGCCAAAATGCAGCTCCACTTTCATACTCTTGGTTGTAAACATTGATGATCTGAAAAATAATTTCTTGTTAAAACAAAAAAATGGTTCATATATGCAAAACAGAAAAAGTTTGAATATAAGTCCATTGTATACAGTGTATGAAGTGAAATAAAAGAAAATTGAAAGAATACAAAGATGCCTATTAATAGGTTTTGTAGGGTGGACAGACAGAAACCGCTGCTATTATTACGATAACTGTTGAGGGAAAATAATGAACTGCATTCTCACGAGGCCCCAGGGTTCTCTTATATAGAGGAGAGACCCCTTGGGTAAATTATATAATGAAGACAGAAAGAACATAAATACATAAAAAAGATAAAACATGGAAAATATCTCAACACTTACCCCTCAAGTTGGAGTATAAATATATCGATCATGCTCAGCTTGGAACATTATCTCCGGTATGGCCCTTTGGCTAGGGCCTTTGTAAGTACATCTGTTGTATGATCTCCAGAGCTAGCATGAGTAGTGGAGAAAATGTCCTTTTGTATCATGTCTCGAGTTTAGTAACAATCTAGCTCGATATGTTTGGCCCTCTCATGGAAGGCTGGGTTGTTGGCGATAAAGAGAGCAACCTAGTTGTTCCATTGGAGGTGCATGGGAAGACACACCTCAACCGTCAGGATAATAAGAACAGATCTGACCCACATCCCTAACCTATGCCAAGGCTCCATATTCTGATTCTGTACTGGATCTGGCAACCATCGTCTGCTTCTTGCTCTTCTATGACACTAAGGAACTCCTATGAACACTGCAAAGCCAGAGGTAGACTTCCTGTCTTTGGGACACCCTGCAAAATCTGCATCTGCACAAGATGTAACGACAAGGACAAACCTCTGCTGAATAGAAGACCAATGCCAGGTGAGGACTTCAGATACCTTAGAATCATATGGACAACATCCATATATGCCTATCTAGGCTGCTCCATGAGCTGACTCAATTTGCTCACTGTAAAGGATATCTGGCTAGGTGATGGTCACATAAAAAAGCTTCCCAACAAGCTCCTTGTACCTCCTCTTGTCGACCTCCTCAGTATCATCATCATAGAGCTTCATGCTCGGATCCATAGGAGTAGTAGTAGGGTTACAATCTGCCATGTCCGTCTCGGAGAGAAGATCTGTAACGTACTTCCTCTGAGTCATCACAAGACCTCACTAGTTCATGGCGAGTTCCAGTCCAATGAAAAAGCGTAGGTTACCGAGGTCCTTGGTCACAAATTGCTGACATGGGAAATCCTTAGAAGCTTGGATGTCATGCTTGACGTTCCATGTAACAATGATATCATCGACATACACAAGTATGACAATTGTACCTCTCTGAGTCCTCTGAACAATTAGTGAATGATCGACAGTCGATCTCACAAACCCCTTTTACTCTATCAAGTCCAAGAGATTTTGGAGCCATGCTCTTGGACTTTGCTTAAGGCCATAGATCGTCTTGTGAAGCATGCAAACCTTCTGATACTCCCCCTCAGCAACGAACCCAGGTGGTTGTGCATGTAAACTTCCTCTTTGTAGGTCAACATAGAGAAAAGCATTCTTCACATCAAGCTGATAGAGGGGCTAATCCCGTGTCACTGTAACAAATAGAAGTATACGCATAGTAGAATGCCTGACTACTAAAGAGAATGTATCATGATAGTCCACCCCATATGTCTGGGGGAACCCATGTGCCACAAGTCTCACCTTGTAACGATCTACAATGCCATCTGCTCGATGTTTCACTGTGAACACCCACTTCAGTGCACCTAATAATGGATGTGCCAATTGGAGCTCAAACAAGACTCCAAGTGACAAGCAACTGTAGCGCGGCCATCTACTCCTCTTAGGCAAGATGCCACTGACTGTCCTAAATGGCATCCGGATATGCCCTTAGTATCTTTACGGATGACAGTGCCATGGTAAATCTCCTGAAATCCTCTAAAAGTCGGGTTAATGAAACTTGGGTTGCAAGAGGATATGAAGCACAAGTACGTCTCTGCTTTCGCATAGTAATAGGCACATCGAGATCATCTGCCACCTCATGAATATGCAAGTTTCCCTCTTGAAAGGGTACCTGCTCATCCTGTAAGGAATCCTGTTGCATAGACAACTTAGTAGTGCCATCCATGGCCTCAAATTTCAGTGAAATTCGATCGAATTTATGTCGAATATCGATATCCTGTCGAAATCGAAATTCGACCGAAATGGCCAAAATGACCAAAATATGACGGCCCTAGTACAAAAAATAACTGAAATGACCAAAATTTTGGTCGAATTTCGACCGAAATTTTTTTTCAGTCGGGTCACCGAAATGGTGACCGAAACCGACATTTAGGGCCTTGGTGCCATCAATAGAAACAATGTACTCATTACATACCTGAGGCATGTTGGATGATGAAGAAGACATGTGAGCAGGGGGAACACAGCGAGACCAATGAGTAAACACATGTGCCAAAAACTGAGTCAAGGTTGGTGATGGTCCAAGGACATCCATAGGAGGTGGTATAGGTTCTGGAGGTAGTGGTAGAGGTGGTGATGAAGAAGGCAATGGAGGTGGTAGAGTTGTAGGAGGTAGAGGCATGTAGACCTCCGCATCAGAGTTAGAAGGGGTCAATCTATCACCTGTAGGGGAGAAATACATATCAAAATCAAAGAATGTAACATCAGCACTGACAAAGTATTTCCGATGAAGCGGATCAAAGCAACGATATCCTTTTTGGGTACGATAGTTGCCAACAAAGACACACTTGATAACTTTGGGGGAGAGCATGTCACAACCAGATAAAAGATTGTGAACAAAGGCCACATATCCAAACACATGGGGTGTAAGGGAGAACATACCTTCTCGAGAAACGCAATCGAGAAAGGAACCTTTTCTCCCAAAACAGAGGATGCCATGCAGTTCACATAGTAGCAGGCAGTGACAACTACATCACCCCAATAAGAGTGAGGAGCACGACTCTGAATCAGAAGGGTTCTGGTCACATCGAGTAAATGACGATGTTTGCGCTCGACAACACCATTTTGCTGAGAAGTATAGGCACACGAGGTTTGGTGAACAATGCCAAGAGACTTAAAAAACTCGAACAGCTGTAAAGTACAAAGCTCTAAGGCATTATCGGAACACAAATACTTGACAGTCAACAACAACAAAGCATTTTCCCACATCAAGTAGGGTCAGCTACATGGATTCTTTGCTTCCATTCAGATCTATCTTGGGTCATTCTCAGGATTCGATGCGAAAAACTAAGATCCCTTCATATAGTCTCATTCCAACATATCTTGGGTCTTCCTCGCCCTTAATTAGCTAGCTCAACATCCCAAACTTGCACCTCCTCACAGGTGCATCGGCTGACCTCCTTTGAAAATGGCCAAACTAGCTTAAGCGATTTTCTCGCATCTTATTCTCAATCGGAGCTACACCAACTTTCAATCTGATTGCATCATTCCGAATCCGACCTTTACGTGTGTGTCCATGCATCTATCTTAGCATTTTCATGACTACTACTGCCATGCTTTACACATGTCTATGTTTCATGGGCCAACATTCATATTCATAGAACGCAGCAGGTCTCATGGTTGCTTTGTAAAACTTTCCTTTGATTTTCAAATGAGTTTTTCTCATCACAAAGAATAATATAGACGCCTCTTGACTTTAACCAACATGCATTCATTCTATTAATGACATCTCCATCAAATACCCTATCATGTTGCAAAATAGATCCCAAGTATCTAAAAGAATCTCTTCTGAATGTTATCGTCACCAATCTTTACCTCGATTCCTTCACTGTTGCTTCCATCAAAAGTGCATTCCGTATATTCAGTTTTAGCCCTACTTAGATGAAATCCTTTAGTCTCCAATACATGTCCAGACCTCAAGCTTCTCATTTACTTCACCGTTGCTTTGTAAAATTTTCCTTTGATTTTCAAAGGAATTTTCTTATTACAAAGAATAATAGAGACTTCTCTCTACTTTAGCCAACCTACATTTATTCTATTAATAACATCTTCGTCAAATACCCCATTATGATGCAAAATAGATCCCAAGTATCTAAAAGAATCTCTCTTCTGAATGTTATTGTCACCAATCTTTACCTTGATTCCTTCATCATTGCTTCCATCAAAAGTGCCCTCCATATATTCAGTTTTAGCCCTACTTATTCGAAATCCTTTAGTCTCCAAGCATGTTTCCAGACCTCAAGCTTCTCATTTACTCCACCTCTAGTCTCATCAATCAACACAATATCATCGGCGAAATACATCAAGGATCTCATCTTGAATGTGACTTGTCAACTCGCCCATAATCAAAGTAGAAAGGAATGTGCCCAATGTTAAACCTTGATGCAGACCAATATTGATGTCAAATATTCAGTCTTCCCAGATTGTATCCCTACACAAGATGAAGCCCTATTACGTATCTTTGGTAAGGTTAATGCGTAGGACATGTACTTGTCTCTTCTCCAAAACTCGCTACAATAATTTCCTATGGGATAGAATCATAAGCCTTCTCCACATCAATAAAAATCATATGGAGGTTCTTCCTTTTAGCTCTATAAATCTCCATTGTTCTCCTCAGAAAATGGATGGCTTCAATAGTTGAGCGACCTGGCACGAATCCGAATTGGTTTTCTTTTATTTTGGAAACTTGCCTCAACCTTCTTTCGATCACATGATCCCAAATTTTCATAGTGTGACTGATCAACTTGATACCTCTGTAATTTTTTTGAAATAGTGTGACTCATCACATGTTCCCAAATACTTGACAAGAGCAGAAAAATATTCTTTATCTCATTAATAAATGACTTAATGACAGATCCATCCTCAAACTTATTCTTTAACAATAAAATCCAAGAAAATTTAGAATAGTCATCTACAACAACTAGATAAAAAGGTATCCCTGGTGTCCCTGGTAATCAGGGACAAGACTCGGACCCCAAATATCTAAGAAGCCCAACAACTGAGAACGAATCCAACTCTAATGGGATGGAAACGAGGAACAGCGATGCTTCCCAAGGTAGCAAGCCTCGCACTGGAAGGAAGATCGCATGGAGATCTGTGGGGTTATAACACAACCTCTGAAAAGGAAGGTGGCCAAAACAAAGCTGCCACATGTACGGTGAGATTGGTCCAATAGGAATAGCATTGACACCAACTTGAGGAGGCTGGATCAGTCTGTAGAGCCTCCGCTGCTCACAGCCACATCCAATCACCATGCCCATGAGTATGTCCTGAAACAGAAGAGAAGATGTGTCAAAAATGGTACGACAATGCATATCATTTGTAATCTAACTATCGGAGTAGTTGTTTATATGTGTCACTTGTGTGGCGAGATGGGTTTACCACATCCATGAGTTTAGTCCCACATCTACCAGTTGGGAGATATGGAGACTCAGTGGGGGCTATATATAGACCCCTACACCCATTGTATCCGATGTGTTGCACCGAAACATATAAATGTTTACTAATCTGGCTAATGTTGAACTTGGTAAAATGAAATGGTTGAATAATTGAAAAATTAGATTATTCAGGAATATACATTGAATGCTGAGATTACGCATTGAATTTCTGGTAGTGGATCCATAATCTAAAAAGTTTCGGTAAGGAACCATGGCATATATGTTTGGAACAGATTCCATTTTGAGAGATTTGAAAAAGCACTATCTCCTTGAAAGGTTCTATACATCCGCCATTTCTCAACACATTTCTTTAGACAAAGACTCCGTTTTTTCCTCTTTCCGGATGGTAAATATTTCTCAGAACATGGAGTGTGAATCAAACCCATGTTTGAATTGAAACTGAGATACTGATGCAAGTTCTTCCCTTCTGAATCAGTAGATTCATATCGGAAAAAGGCTGACAATAAGTTCTTTCCAAATTGACTATAAAGCAATAGACTATCAGCCCTTTGAGGTGTTCTCCCGTGGTTTCATCCCGCTCCTTAGGGAGTAGGGTTCCACGTTAGATCTCTGTGTTCCAAGTTTATTTTTTCTGTTCTTCATGCTCTGTTTATCATTTCGCTTTCGCATTCCTATTTTCTAACATGGTATCAGAGCTATGGTTTTTTTCTAACATGGTAACAGAGCGGGTTTGATTCTCGAGGATTATTTTATACTATTATTTTGTTCAAGATTTTATTTGTAGAGAGATTCAGTTCGTGATTTTTTTGGAGTTCATGTTTCACGTTCTAGGGTTTCCAATGAAACCTAAATTGATGAGCGATTTAAGATCATCGTTTGCGGTGTTGTCGGGCATTGTAAAGAGCATATCTGTATGATCCATTCATCTTCAACTCATGTTCATTTATGGCATCATCTTCCTGATCATGCCGCATATTCCATCCAAGAAGATGAAAATCAGGGGTCCCTACCCCTTGCACACGACTCATATCCTCCAAGTCCCTCGCCTTCCCTATCTATAGGTGACTGGTGACCCATCTCCTCGGCAACCTTCTTCAACTCCAGTTCCCTCGTGCAGGCGACGCAAGGGCTCTAGACGACAAGCCAGATCTCACGTCCAGTAAAGAAAACAAAACACGAAAAGGCTCCAGAGCATCCCAGGCGCAGATTCCCCCAGCCTGCTATCTCTTCTTCGATGGCTTCCAAGCAAAGGCTCCATCCAGCGGCGAACTGAGAGAACTGAGAGAACACCTGCCCTAGGCAAACTCCGGCGCATTAGGCGGCGACCCTCCTCCAGTCCTCCATCGCCGCCAAGCGGCAAGATCCTCGCAGCGCCGCCCCTCCAATTTTCTCCAGGCACCGTGTGGCGCTCCATACGATGGCTGGCGGCATCACAGGCCACCCTTCTCCCTCGCGTAGGCAGCGCGAGTCTCCGATCGAGCTCTGTGACGCTCTGTGCTCCCAGCAGCGACGACCCCGCTCTGAGCCCCTTGGCGACGTTGCACATCGTGTGATCCCCAATCGGAGGAGGCATGAGTTCATAAGGAGGGTTTCCAAGAGGGAACCCTAATATAGGCCCAAGTGGGCTTCTTGTTTAAAAAATGTGAGTCTGGGCCCAAGTAGGCTACGACCAACAAAAAAAGGAGGTTGGGCCAAGTTTGACAAAAAAAGAGGTGAGAGAGAATGAGCCCAAAGTGTGCTGGAAAAGGGGAAAAAAGGGGAGCCCATCCAAAAGAAATAGCCTCATTTGAAAAAAAATAAGATTGGCCGAGAGTATAAAAAATAAAATATTTGTGTTTTTTTTAAAAGGCACATACAATAAAAAAAAGATGCATGCAAAAGATTTGCAAAAAAAAGAAAAGTGGAAAGCCGTAAAAAATTAAATGGCTTAAAAATTTATTTAAAAAAATGATTGAGAAAGTCGGAAAAAAAGGATTTAAAAAAATATATATTGTCGGCTAAGTGATATTTTGTTTTCTCCCCATTTGTCTTGTCTTCTCCCAACATGGTCGACATCACTGTTTCGACCAGTCTGGGAGAAATGGGGAGTATGTGTAGAGTCACAGGTCTGTTCCAGATTCAGATGTCAGATTCCAGACCAGCCAGTTGTTCAGACTCTACAGATGTTCAGACTCGACGTCAGATTCCAGTCTTCAGGTTTCAGACATGCACATGTATGCGGTCTTCTTTTCAGATGTGCACATGTTTGATATCATTTGTCGTGGTCCCCATCTTTCTTGTTTTGTCGGCCAGGGTTTTCATGTATTCTATAGGGACTCCATAATATAGATCACATTCCCTATGCCATGTTGGCTAGGATTTTCATGTGGTTTCATAGGGACTCTAGAGTAGAGTATCATTCTCTGTGCCAGATGGGAGAGACCCAGTTCTCCGACAAGGAGACTTTCCAGACTTCATTCTCCAATGACCGTGGACTCCGACGAGGATTGCACTCCACGTCCTTTTTAGTTCGACACTTTTCAGAGATGGAGCAGTTGTCCACATTATTGCGGCGGCCCGAAGTTCTCCATGTAGAGACTCAAATTCAGTTGCAGTGACTCTGACAGGTGCAGTACAGAGCATATGCTCTCTGACGAGGAGATTCAGTTTGACTCACACTCCATCCCGTTCGTCCTCCTTACCTGCACGACAAGAGAAGCAACGTCCTCGACAGCAGCCGACAGTTGTGCGCGTTGAGTTGATATCGTCTGTAGTGTCGTAGCGTGAGTTGAGTTTTCTTTATGTTTGTCCAAGCTGAGCATTGCATGCTCCAGGTTGAGGGGGAGTGTTGGAGTAGTTGTCTATATGTGTCACTTATGCGGGGAGATTGTACCACATCCATAAGTTTAGTCTCACATCTACCAGTTGGGAGATGTAGAGACTCAGCAGGGGCTATATATAGACCCCCCACAACCATTGTATTCGATGAGAAAAGCGATAGACTATCATCCCATTGAGGCGTTTTCCCGTGGTTTCATCCCACTCCTTAGAGAGTAGGGTTCCACGTTAAATATCTGTGTTCCAAGTTTATTTTTTCTATTCTTCATGCTCTGTTTATCATTTCGCTTCCACATTCCTATTTTCTAACATAATATCATATGTTATTTTTCTAACATTAACTAATATAAAGCAAATTCATCTGAAAATCAGGAGCATATAAAACATTCTACAGGCACATGGATGGCGTCAAATGCACCTCCCCATGTCTTGTGAAGGGTAAGTGAATCCCATTTGCAATGATTACCCATCTACCGGGAGATAGACATGTAAGACATGAACTGGGTTGTGTCTCCACACAGATGGTGGGAGGTGCCATAGTTCATAATCCACTCTGTCATATTTGCACTGCTACAACCAGTAAAAGCGTATCCGGTACCTAAGGAGCTCAAAGAGGCTCTAGCTGCGGCTGCGGTATCTGTAAATCATGTAGTGGTAGTGCCAGCCACTGGAGTCTTGATCTTCTGTATACGAGAGTCAATGTCATCAAGGTGTGGATCTGCATGAGGAGATGTAGTATCTGAAGGCTCAATCTACTCCGTCATGCGAGAAGATGTGGGGTACCCATGCTTCTGATAGCATGTTCCCTCAGAGTATCCTGGACGATAACAGTAGGTGCAGGGACCACGCTGACGTCCACCACCTCTACCACAGAGACTACGCCCTCTGAACTGAGTAGAACCTCCTCTACCATGAGAAGTAGCCATCGCTGAGGAATATTGTATGGGGGCAACAAGTGGAATAAGAAGCTTGTTGAGACGACTGTAAGCCTCCTCCATGGGAGGCATGGTCGCCCCAGTAAGGAGTTGTGCTCGAGCTTCCTCATACTCTAGGTCAAGCGCAACCAAGAAAAATCCAACTATAGTAGAGTTCATGTATGCCATTTGTTGCTAACTTGCTATGTGGAGGTCGTAATCAACATGAAGCTGTAAAGCTTCTCGAACATGCCACGAAGTGAGGAGTAGAACGTGTGTAGTAGACGACCATTCTGCTTTGCTCTGCATATGGCAAATTAAAGCTGACAAATCTTGACCTTGTTCTTCGCTCCTGCATAAGTAGATGCCAGAATATCCCACATCACCTTGGCAGTAGGCTGGTTAACAATTTCATTGGCTATCTCTGTAGTGAGGGACACGGAGAGCCAAATACATGCATACGCATCATCTTGCTTCCATGAAGCATTGTCCCTAGTCTTGTTCGTCGGCTCTGGCTTCGTCAGAATGTGCTCCTTATTATTGCATTGCATAAGGGTCAGAAACTGCATGGACCACAACTCACAGTTGGTTACGTCCATCTTCACGATGGGAGTCGTTTCCTTGAAGGCACCTGATGAAGAAAAGATATCACCCTTTTTTGACATGATAGAAACATGATCGAAAGTGGAACTCGACTGAGGAAGTAGACTGATTTAAGCGAGTCTACACAATCATAAGGAGGATTGATTATACATGTAGACTCATACTACTAAATTCATCATTCCTCGATTCGTAGTAGGGCAGGAAAACGTGATTTAGAGGTCTGAAATCACGTTTTCCAGTTGAAATCAGACCGTTTCAGACCACAGTTTGACGTCAGAGAGGAAATAAATCGGCCTCGGAGATCATATGTGGTGTCGAGAGGTGAGAGGGGTCACAGGGAACCGTGCTAGGGCGAGCAACGATGGTGCGGAGGTGATGTGTCTCCCTTGCAGCGAAGATGGGGCCTCTATTGGCTGTTGCAACGACACCGTCGCTGTTGTTGTGGCCACGCATGGGGCCCTGGCAGCTGCGATGGTGGCGCGCTGATTCGCAGTGGCAGCGGCGGCGGCACGCGGGGAGTGTGGAGGCTGGCGCGCTGATTCACGTTTAAGATCATTTTTGATACACTGGTAAAAATATAAGTCCAATAGTTTTTCTGTCCCTTCTAAAAATCAAAATTTACAGTAACAATTAGAAAATATAAGCCCGAGAGACTTGTTATCCCTTTTAAGATCAATTTGCACATATACAGTTAAAAATACATAAGTTATGCATCAACAAAGAATATTAACAGATAATGACCCTTATTATTAATAATTTTCTTACCTTCAATCAAATGACTGACTTTACGTAGTTTCCATTCTTTATGGCTAAAATACACTACACAAGCACCACCAAGCCGTTCCTCAATTTAAGTGGGGTTAGCTACATCGCATCTTTGCTTTTAAACAAATCTAATTATGGTTGTAACTAAGCTTTGGTGCAAAGATGCCACATCCTTGTTGATTTTATTCTTCAAACATTAACAACCTGATTTTGATCGACATGCACTTTATATAAATCTTAGGCAACCTAATCAATGAAGAACCTTGATGTGTATGAACCTTGGTTGAAATGATGAATGGATCCATAGTACATATTTTTGGATCCCATATAGAATCTATAAAGTCCTATACCCTATATGGATCCGATTAAGGATATGTTTAGTCGTATATTTGTTGGGAGAAAAATGAATCATACTCGTAGTATAGACCGAGGGCTCTCTTATATACGAGAAAAGCCCTTGGGTTAATTACATGATAAGTACACCAAGAAAACATAAAACATAAATGATGCCGAGAGATATATTTATCTCAACACTCCTCCTCAAGCTGGAGCATATATATCTATCATGCTCAGCTTGGAGCAACACCTCTGAAATGGACCTCTAGCTAGGGCTTTGGTGAAGATGTCAGTCGTCTGATCTCCAGTGGAAACATGGGAGGTAGATACGAGACCTTTCTGGATCATGTCTCTAGTGTAATGACAATCCACCTCTATATGCTTTGTCCGTTCATAAAAAGCAGGATTATTGGCAATAAATAGTGCATCTTGATTATCACATAAAAGTTGCATAGGAAAGGAACCTCAATAGTAAGGTCAATCAATACCGATCTAACCCACATCATCTCTGCACTCCCCTGTGCTATGGCCCTGTATCCAGATTCTGCACTTGATCTGGCCACCATTGTCTGCTTCTTGCTCTTCCATGAGACAAGTGAGCTACCGACAAACACAGCAAAGCCCGAAGTAGACTTTCTATCTCTGGGGCAACCTGCATAATCTGCATCCGCACAAGTTGTCTCCTCAAGAGATGTATCCCTGTTGAATATAAGACCCGAGCCAGGTGAGTTCTTCAAATATCTCGGTATCATATAGACAACATCCATATGCACCTTTCTAGGTTGCTCCATGAACATGCTAACTTTGCTTACTGCAACACTATATCCGACCTGGTGATAGTGACGTATAAAATCTTCCCAACCAGCTCTCTATATCTCTTGTTGTCTACCTCCTTAGTGTCATCATCATATAATCTCATACTCGGATCCATAGGGGTAGTAACAGGCTTGTATCCTGTCATACCTATCTCAGAAAGGAGATCCATCACAAACTTCCTCTGGGTCATCACCAGACCACATTGGTTCCTGGCGAACTCCTACCCAAGGAAGTATCAAAGAGTGCCAAGGTCCTTAGTCGCAAACTGTTGACCTAGGAACTCCTTGGCAGTCTGAATGCCTTGATCATCATCCCATGTGACAACAATATCATCCACATTAACAAGAATAGCAACGGTACCTCTTTATGTCCTCTGAATAAAAAGTGAGTGATTCGCAATCAAGGTTTTAAAAAACGTGAGGCGTATCGAGGCATTTTCCTATCATTGCCTCGAGGCGTAAGCCTCGAGGCGTATCGAGGCGTAAGCCTCACTCGTGAAAGAAATTTTTACATAAAATATTTTAATTAATTGTAGTTACAATTTTCAAGTTCTAAAAATTAAATAGTTATGATTAAATGCATAACTCCATGATATTTCAAGGCTAACATCATGGTTTAAACATCCAAGTTGTTATATAACTCTCTCTTTTTAAACTCTAAATCTGTAAGGAGTCAAGTAAATATGGATATGTAAGCATAATAATGGGTAACTCTCCACAAAATATAAAGTTTTGAATAAAATTTAACTAAAGGGACTAGATATAACATACCATTTTCAAAATTAGGTGAGATTTATGTCATTCATTGAGAAGGATAAGTGAGTAAGCAGTGAATCTGCGATCACTTTTTACTTTACCATAATGATTGGGGGATAAAATATTTGAACATTGCATGTTATGATCATCTTTGTTCATGCATGCTTTGATGTGTATTAATTTAGTCCCAATTGAATAGAAGAAAAGATGAGACATGTTTACAAAATTATACTTTTAAAAATTTAGGTCAAAGTAGGGGACTTGCATTCAAACATTTTAATAAAGAAAGCATTCATGCTTGATTCATACTAAAGAGTAGAGGCATTAGATTTAAGGACTCAAGACTCAATTTTTTGTACATGTTGATTTATAAAAAAAAACATGCATAACAAAGTAAAAATAAGCTTAATATGTTAATAAATTAAAAAAAAGCATTTTAGTGAATCATGAGCTTAAAGACTTGAAAACACATGTATAAGAAAGATGAAAAACTCAAAATCAAAAAGAAAAGGAAAAAATATTGCAGAAAAAAACAAAAAAAAAACAGCCCATTCATTACGCCTCGAGGCGCGCCTCACAAGCCTCGAGACGCACGCCTCATTGAGGAGGAATGAGGCTATAGCCTCGAGGCGTACGCCTCAGCGCCTCGAGGCGCGTTTTTAAAAACAATGTTTGCAATAGACCGCACAAACCCCTGGTGCTCTATCAACTCCGATAGCTTCTGGTACCAAGCTCTTGGACTCTGCTTCAGGCCATAAATCGTCTTATGGAGCCTGCACACCTTCTGGGACTCCCCCTCAGTAGCAAACCCTGGTGGCTACTACATATATACTTCCTCCTGAAAGTCCACGTTTAGAAAGGAATTCTTCACATCAAGTTGGTATTAAGGCCAGTCCCGTGAAACAACAACGGAAAGAAGAATGCGTAGTGTCGAATGTCTGGCCACAGGAGAAAAGGTATCCTGATAATCCACCCCATAGGTTTGGGTGAACCTACGTGCCACAAGTCTCGCCTTGTAGTTGGTCCACACTGTCATCTGCCCTTTGCTTTACTGTAAATATCCATTTGCAGCTTACAATAGAGGTACCTTTTAGAGCAGGTACAATGCTCCATGTTCCACGTGACCGCAAAGCTGTCATCTCCTCTTCCATTACAAGTCGCCACCTACCTGTAGCACCTCCTGATATATATGTGGGATAGTAACAGCAGAGAGTCCCACTACAAACTTCATGTACTCCTCTGAAAGATGATCCAAAGAAACATGTGCTGCAAGAGGATACGTGGCACATTGGCGACGAGGCTTCCTTAGAACAATAGGTATCTCCAGATCATCAGCTTCTCTGTCTTCTGAAATCAACTCATCCTGTGTATCATTTAAAACTCCAGTGCCATCAATAGAAATAATGTGTTTATGACATACCTTAGGCGTGGTGGATGATGTGGACAGCGTATGAGCAGAGGGGTGAGTAGAAGACCTGCGAGTGTAAACAAGGGGTAAGAACTTGGACTGGGTAGATGGAGGTGGAGGTGGTGGGGGCAGTAGAGGTGGTGGACGTAGAGAAGGCTGAGGTGCAGCATGGGGTTCATATGGTGGAGACAACGGAGGTGGAGGAATAACAACATCCTCACCAGAAGTAGCATTGGACAACCTGTCACCTGTAGGAGAGAAATACATAATTGACTCAAAGAAAGTGACATCAGCACTCACATAATATCTTTGTCCTACATGATCAAAACATCTATACCCTTTTTGGGTACGACAATAACTGACAAAAACACATTTGACAGCTTTAGGCGAGATCTTGTAACGGCCATGAGTGAAATTATGGACAAAGGCCACAGATCCAAAGACCCTGGGAGTGAAAGAGAATAGTTCCTTCTCGGGAAGCACAATCAAGAAGGGAGCCTTCTCTCCAAGAATGGTGGATGCCATGTGGTTCACCAAGTAGCAAGCAGTGAGAACCGTGTCCCCACAAAAAGAAGGTGGGGTACGACTCTGGATCAACAGTGCTCTTGTGACATCAATAGGTGACGATGTTCACGTTCTGCCATACCGTTCTACTGAGAAGTATAATTGCAATAGGTTTTATGAACTATACCGAGAGACATGAGAAATTCAGATAAATGTAATGTGGAAAACTCCAAAGCATTATCCGTACGAATGATATTCACATAGCAGAGAATATATTTTTGACTTCAATAAGAAAAGATTTAATGATAGCACATGCTTCAGACTTATGTTTTAACAAGAACACCGAAGATAGTCTAGAATAATCATGCACAACAACCATATAAAAAGGATGCCCTGATGATCAGGAACAAGACCGGGACCCCAAATATCAGAATGGAACAACTCAAAGGACTGACTACTGTGACGACTCGGACGACTCGAAAAAGAGTGATGATGCTTCCCAAGCAGACAAGCTTTACAATCCAGTGTAGTACGAGTAGATATCTGCGGTAGCACATGACACATCTTATGGAGAGGAAGGTGGCCAAAGCGAAGATGCCACATGAAAGGAGAAATAAATCCTTAAGGAATAGTAGCAATTCCAACACATGGTGGTATGGCAAAATTATGCAATCCTCTCTGCTCACGGCCATGATCAATCTGAAAGTTTGGAGCATATAAGACATTCTGAAGATGCATAGAAGGGGCTAGAACAATCTCCCCCTAACCAACAATGGGTAAACAAACCCCATTGGCAATGACCACAGATCTTCCAGGTGGGATAGACATGTATGAACTAAAAGCATCCGATCTCCACACATATGATGTGACGCTCCAAAATCCATAATCCAATAAGTCAAGTCTGAACTGCTACCACTGGTAAACACATAAGGATTACCTGATGAACTAGACAATGCTCTGGTAGTAGCTGCTGCATTTGTGGGACCTGGAGTCATAGTCGTAGGAGTGCTCATCATCTCACGAAGTCTGGAGAAAATATCATCTAAACGAGTATCCGGAGTAGGCGCAGAAGAAGCCTTAGTCTACTCAGCAACACGTGCAGACGTTGAATATCCATGCTTCTGAAAGCATGTCTCCTCAGAATGACCAGGACGATGGCAATGGGAACAAGACAACACTGTCGACCTCCTCCTCGACCACGAGGTCCACGGCCACGAAACTGAGACGACCCTCCCCTTCCACGAGCAGCTGCCATAACAGGAGTCGTATGGGTTGTAGTAGTGGATGTGGTAGTAATCCTACTCAATCGCTTGTATACCTCTGTGAACCCCCGAGGATCCGGATACCCGTTAACACTACAATTCGCAATATTCCATTTATGACATCGCATTAAAAACATAATTTTATGGAGAAATTTTTTGCGCGGCTAATTTATGACATTCACATCCACAAGCTAATAGAGAAAATTGGCACCAAAATCATATTTCATTAATTTCCATATGATTTTACAACATTTACAATGTCTGTCAGTATATACAACATCCCAAAAATTTGACTGAAGAGAAGAAGCATTTACAATATCAATTGAACTAAAAACTGTAACAAAAACCACATACCGTCTGGTATAGACCTTGTCTCCTGGAACCCTGTATAGCTACTGAACAACAGACTCCTTTCCTGCCATGCGTGCAAGGAAGAAAAGGAGTCACAATTGTGAATACAAATCCGTAGTTTTTAAAAATAAATGACAAGTAATTTATTATGTACAAAAGAGAGCAAGTAGAAAGGTGGAACAAGTATAATTTATATCTACTTGCATAAGTAAAAGGGTTTTCCAGTTGTTTGAAGCATTTCTCATGATCGACCATTAACCCAATATTTCCCACATAAGCATATTTATATTGTAACTAATTGATCATAAGTAAGTATATTTAATTCTCATATTACTTAGAGATCATATTTGTGGATTTTGATGATGGGAAAGATGAGATAAAAAGATATAATGATTTATTAAATTCTTAAGTCTAGTGGATAGTCTATGGTCTTGGTTCGTGTGAAACCTCACACTATGACTCTAAGACTTGAGGAAAGTCTTAGGGTTGGGGTGCCTCCGTAGGCATGCTGTGTAGTATAATGCATCCTAGCTAAGTTCCCAACACGTCCACTAGCTTATTAAGATTTCGAATTCATATTAAAGCCACTTCCATTTACTCAACTTAAACTGTAATCTTTATAGGGATTTCGAAACAGATTATAGTCACTCCCAATCATCTCAATTTTCAATTGTAATTTCTCCAAACCTTTACAGTAACTCTCTCAGATGTAACTCTCAATGATGTAGATATAGATGTAGATATGGATGATCTGGATGTAGAATCGCCAAGTCTGTTGGCGAAAGAAAACTCAAGCGGTGAAGAAGCCTACAAATGGCTCTTCCGTCTCGCCCTCTAGTTAGAAGGACGGTCCAATAGAGGGATAGGTCTACTCCCCAACTACGCCACTGAGACGGGTGAGAGGGACTTCCCGGAAAAGTCACTCTAGAAAACAGCCCGACCGGTAACGGGCAACCGAGCTCGTACGTAAAACTGAAAACCAAGGATCCCCCGCTTGGGTATCCTAAAACAGAGGGTCAGCGGAACCGGTCTAAAGTCGGGATCCCAACGAGGCGTAAAAACACTGCGAGCTCGCGTAAAAACCGAAAGGGGACTGGGATCCTAGACCCGCGCACTTGGCGGTCGCTGCCCAAACTGGGCTTCCTATTCTCCCGCCCAGTTGAGGGTCACCGCGCCCTCGCACGGTCAAGTGTAAAGGAGCATCATGACCGGCACAATAATTTATAAGTCATTATTGATTCGCAGTCAACTGTATTTGCTTGACTACTCGATCCCTTTTCAATCTCTTCTGTAGTTAAATTTACAGATATAGATATTTTGTCACCATATATTATTAGCAGTATAGAAGATTTTACTCAAGATCAATCGATTAGTGCTTCTTAATTATAGTGATCTTAAATTGGTCAAAACTGCATATTTATCCTTATTCCAAATATGCAGCTTATATAGATGAGAATATTTGAATGTAACTCCATAGGTTAAAAGAGTGATCTAAGTCTCACAACCAACTCATCAATCTTAAAGATAGATATATTTGACTTTTTAATAAACTCTTAAGAAAAGGTTGATTACGAAAAGATGATTGTCATGATTGTCTTTAATTATATGAGAAAGTATTCTTTTTGTGGCATGACTTACTGAAGTAGGTGCACTATCTAGAAATCTTGCATCTATTGCTAAAATAGCCAGGTTACCTACTACCATAACAATATCATAGTATTAGTATTTAAGTAGCAATTGTATGTCTTTTCTATATTAGGAATCTCAAGGATAATCAACATCTGAATGTAGATCGACTCATGTTGAACTTTAAGCCAACAAGAACATGCCTAACCACAATTTGTGTTATTTAGTAGTCTGAACTTAAAGTTTAAATAATATGTTTATACATATGGATATGTAGAACAATTCTTAAACTTAACATTAGCCTAAGGACAATCTTTATAACACTATCTAGGATCTTTACTCTTTTTCAGTGTTTTGTGTGTCCCATAGACCCAACTAAATCCTAATTTACCGTCTTTGCAGAGATGTATATCTGTCAGCATTTCATGATTAAGGATCACTAGAAATTTCCATTTGTTAAGATCCATGATAGTCTAATAGAGTATATTCAAGTACTGTTGTAGGCAACCAAAAGAGATTACATTTCCAATGTAGATTACATGAAAATTTTCAAAGATATTAATATATAACATATAACTCCTGAATATCTTATTAATCCAATTTGAAAAGTTCATATAATGATACAGTTGGTTTTTGAAAACGTAACAGGAGATTCATTTCCTATTTACTGAAATTTCCAATTTCCTGGAAATGATACAGAAAGTAGGTTTCTCAATTTATACTTTTCTAATTCTCATAGATTAATTATTAAAATAATTCTACGGTTGTTCTTAGGAATTCCTCTAGCAATGTATGATCCATTTTAACTACAGCCCATCTCCAGTAGAGAAAGAATGCAGGAAGCAGACCCCACTCTAGTAACTTCATGCATTCAATTGCAACAGATTATGTAGATTACATGAACTTAAATTTTAATTTATGTAAATTTTTTTTAGCACCAATTCCAGAGAAAACGGAGAACAATACTTTATTAAATTTTATTTTTTTTCAGTGTTTAACACAGAATCAATCGATCAGACTTATAAATTCAAAATTTTCAATCCATCATTCTAAATTGCAGAATTTCCAATCATATTTAATTTTTTTAATTAAAAGATATGAGCATAAGGATTTGAATTATAGATCTAATATTTCTCAATTAGGAGGTTTAATATATGGAACAACCCAAGATGTCAAGCAAACCATGGATTTATTGTCTAGAGTACTTGCATGGCAACCATAAAGTGTTTAGCTTGTTCATTAGATTGTACTAAAATGAAAAGTCCATGATAGCAGACAAGAAAGGACTGTTTTGTACAAAATCATGTATGGCAACAAAGAAGGAGGGGAGAGGAATTGGATATACAAGAGATCATTTTGTATAGCATGCATGGCAACAAAATGGAAGGTAAGGATAGTACCTTTGGATCTCCAAAATGTGGAGATCCAAGAGTTGCATGTAGTAGCAGCAAGTAGCTGCTATGGAGGTTGAATTGGAGCCTCAATAGGGGGTCTTCTAGCTGCAGAAAAGGCTCCAAAATAGTAGTTCTAGCTGCTGTGATTGTAGTCAAAAGAGGGCTCCAGCATCTGGGTTGTTTGAAGGCAAGAGCAGGGGCAACAAATCTGAAATTTGAACTGAAGTGGAGAGGCTGCAACTGCACTTCTTGGAAAGCTATCATGAAATTTTGAGAGTAATGGAGGAGGGAATTAAGAATAAAGAGGAAGGGGCTTTGCCGTGAGATGTGGTTTAAATAGGAAGAGAAAGAAGGGAGGGGTTATATAGACAAGGAAAGAAAGCCAAGTGTTGGGTTACTTTAGGCAAATGGATGGAGAGGGAAAATCCATGTGGCATATTTTTTTTAAAAAAAAATAGTGACAGTCTGTATACGGTAGAAATTTTCAATTTATATTCAATTTATATATATACATATATTTATCGGATATGTCTGAATTAATAATTGATTTTTTTTAAACCTTCTTTATTTGATATTCTTAGAAATCGACCGCACGTGCACCTCGGGCCTCTGATTTCGATGCGAAGTATCTCGATTTGATCGTCTTTCAACGACGATGAAAATGAGTATAATATTGATATACTTCCGATCGGATTTTAAATACCCGAAATTTTCGGATACGGTTTTTGTTTAAGATTAAATTTTGCGAACTAAAATATCAAATGACCTCCGATTGACGAACGGTCGATTCTGTTGGTTTTGTTTCGTCGAATCGGATCTAATGACGGTCTCGATTTGTTTTGTGGTTTCCGAATTTGCGTCGCGGCTTTTCACGGCACGCGATTCGATGCGACCATCGATTTCGCCTGAACGACTTTTGATTCTCAATCAAAAGATCGTTTTAGGTTATCTAATATTGTCAGATAACTTTATTGGGTTAATCGGACCCTAATCGGGTCGGGTTCGGTTTGTGTAAATTCCGGATGTTACAACCTCCTCCATCGGCGATATTGTCTCGTCAATCAAAAGTTGAGTACGAGCGGCATCATACTCAGAGTCAAGAGACGACAAGAAAACTCTTGTAATTGTGGCATTCCTATATGCATGTTGTTGTTCAGTGCTGGTGGTAATAGGCATGAAGCTGTGTAGTCGCTCAAACATGCCTCTCAGATGAGAGAAGTGGGCGTGGAGCGGTCGACCATTCTATTTTGTTGAGAAAATGTCAAACTGCAGTTGAAGAATCTTGCTCTCATTCTTTGCATGCCCGTATGTGTCTGCCAATATGTCCCACATAGCCTTTGCAGTTGGTTGATTAACAATATCATTAGCAATCTCCGTGGTAAGTGTCCCAGAGAGCCAGATGCGAGCATAGGCATCATCTGGCTTCCATGAAGCATTGGCCCCAGTCTTGTCCGTCGGCTCTGAATCATTCAGAATGTGCTCCTTATTTATGACACAACATTAGGGTGCGAAATTGCATGGATCACAACTCGTAGTTGGTCCCATCCATCTTCACGATAGGAGTCGGGCCCTTGAAGACATCGGAAGAAGAGAAAACGTCACCCTTGTTCTCTGACATTGTACCAAGAAGCCGGAAGACGGAACAACTGAGGAGTAAATTGAAGATAAGGTGTCTACAAGACCATAAAAAGGTTTGTTGCATCTGTACAACCATACCTATGTCGTCTTGCGAGCCCTAGATCCACATAATGTGGTATAAATCAGAAAATATCCCTATCGGCGGACCAAATCAGATCTGCGACCCACAGGAATAAAAGGCGGCTCAACGACACACAGGGCTGGTTGGAGCCCCTTGCGGCCCTGCAGGGCGGCGATCAGTGGTGCAGGGGGGGCAGGAGCCCCTCGCGCGGTGGTGCATGAGGGAGGGAACTCCCGCGCGGCGGTCCTGGAGGGAGGAGAACCCCCGTGCGGCAGCGCTGGAGGGTGGTGTTGCACCCTGACGACGACGATGGAGAAGTTAGGGGGCGTACAACACCCCGGCGGTGGAGGGGGGGCGTGTAGGGTTAAGGTGGGATAAGGGAACCCTGGTCTAGGACCGTTGCTCCGATACCATGTTGGGAAAAAATTGAATCATACTCATAGAATAGACCGAGGGCTCTCTTATATAGGAGAAAAGCCCTTAAGTTAATTACATGATACATCATCAAGAAAACATAAAACATAAATGATACCGAGAGATATATTTATCTCAACAATACCATATGTGTGTGAGTTTTAGAATAAACATGTGATTTTACCCCATTTTGTAGAGGGATTTCTATGTGTAATCCGCCTTTTATGTGATTGCTTTGTAGATTGTTCACTGTGAATTGATTATCTAAATCTTGGTATCAAAGTCTGGATTTGGATTCGTCGAGGAGTTTTCCATGTATTTTGATCCACATTGAGAGGTATCCGCATACATTCTACTGTGTATAGACCGTTTTTGCTTTTGCATTGAGGCATCCTATACCAGAATGAATATGCATCACAATTGACTCTAAAAGGGACGACAAGAACAGAACATTTAATTGCAATGTCGACTTGGCATGCTAAGGGCCGATATGGAGAAATATGTATTCGACAAGGCATCATAAAAGGCATTGGATGGTCTATAAGTGATGCGACGACTATGACTCAAGGTAAAGACAGAAGAGATGGATGCAAAGACTGCTAAAACAAGCAAACAAATTTACCTATATAATGATGTGCTTTGCAAAGTCATGAGGGAGACCTGTGCAACTATCATATGGTTAAATTGCTAAAACAAGCAAACAAATTTACCTATATAATGATGTGCTTTGCAAAGTCATGAGGGAGACCTGTGCAACTATCATATGGTTGAATTTAACGAGTATACATAACAAAGACTCTCGATAATCATCTTTATAAAAAGCAACATCTATTTATGCTATGTATAGTCAAAGGTACATCCATCAAATCTCATCTAGATGGTTTCATTTTAATCATCTCCAAATTAGAAATGTGGCAACACCTTCTCCCACTTTAATTAAGGTCGGCTACAAGAATTCTTGCTCAAATCCATGCTGAAAGATCCAACTATTTTTACGTTGGTTGTCGGTTACCTAACACAACTGCCACAAGGAAGGATTTAAACCATGGTCTTTTAGGTGGTAGGCACATTGCACTACCACCAGACCATTGAAGTAGGTTCATATCTGAATTAGAAATATAAAGGAAGATATTAATAATGAAAATCAAGCTTGTAAAAATCGTCAGACTAGCCCGACTAATCAGCCCAATTATTCGGAGGGGGGAGGGCGGGGAGCTGACTCAACTAGAATAATACTAAATAATTCTAACACTTCTCCTCAAGTTGGCACATATTTTTTGATCATGCCCAACTTGGAGATAAGCCAAGAAACACATCTCTCGGGTAGTGCCATTTGGAGTATGTTTGCAAGCTGAAAATTAATAATAGAGAGAAGTCGATCTTTGCCCTGTTTAGGCTCCCGCAAATGGAGATTCAGGAGTATGTTCCGTCCCTACATTCTTCTTGTGTCTCGCTTCTGATTACATATTCAGGGCTTTTGTTAAGATGGCGACAGACTTCGGGATACAGATTGGAGAAACATGCTGGATCAGATTGAGAGGAAGTTACCCAATTGGAAGGCTAGAATCCTCTCCATAGGTGAGAAGTTGGTGCTTCTAAAGCATACCCTTATCCCCATATTCTATTGTTATACTAAGGTGGTACCTACTAGTGCGCGCACGACGAAGGAGCCGTTGAAGAGACTCTTATTTTGGGTCGATGCTAGAGAGGAAAAGAACATGATTCATCTTCTCAATTGGGATACGGTGACTAGATTGAAGGAATATGGTGGTCTTGGAATTATGAGGTTAGAGCCCATGAATAGTGCTCTTTTAGCTATGTGGATTGTAAGACTGGGGGGGCAAAGGTAAATACGTGATGAGTCGGTTGATTCGCTTTATAGGAAGGATTGGGGCCTCCTTACTGGTGCCATCGACCCATATCTCCGCCTCTCTCTAGCACAGAATCAGCAATCTGTTGTCAGAGATGACAAGATTGAAGAGCCCAGTGGTTGGTACCGCTGAACTATTTCGCTTTTGGTTGGATGAATGGACAAATGTGGGCCCTCTTTCTGATTGATTTCCTAGATCTTCGTGTTGACAATTGATTGGGATACCACAGTGTCGCAGTCATGTCAGAAGGATCATGGATCCCCCCCATTTGGTTGATTTGTCATAGCAGAGATTAGAGGATTATTTGAGTATGCCTAGTGAACTGGAGGAGTTGGATGGCCCTGCAAATGACAGAGATCATTGGGTATGGACGGATGGTCTTTTCTCATCAAGAAAACATACAAGGTCTTCTCGGCATCATAGGAGGCGGTACATGATGACTTGAGACGTAACTACAATATGATATGGAGGACCAAGATGACGCATAGGATTAAGGTTTTTCTCTGGTTGTTGAGGTATGGTCATACAGAGAGAGGATTCTTTCAAACAGGACCCTAGTCTGACTGAGGTGAGGTGACAATGCTGAAAATCTGGATCATCTTTTTTTAGATGCACCCACTCAGTGAGCTTACGGATGTGCACTAGATTTTGTGGTTGAGAACGGATGATAGTTTTAATTTTTAAACTCAATCAGGACTCAATCAGGACTTACTGTGGAAACTCTCAAGAAGAATGTACCGTACCATTTGAACATCTTTGGGTGCTTTGGTGTGCTAGGAATTATATTGTTTTCCCGTCATTTGTTTTATTCTGAAAATGTGCTGGAGCATAATGAGGCCATGCATCAGCCTTAGTCCACTGTACTATAATTTTAAAGGTTTAATAATTTGATTTTTATGGTGGGTCCCCGTCTTGGACTCCACCCTCCACACTTTCTTTCAAAAAAACAAAGATGATGGTAGCAAGGACTGCCTATGAAGGTCCGTCTGAGGATCATGTTTGATAAAGCTTAAAGTAATGGACTAGATGAGGAACTCTCAGGGTCTTCTTATTGGCTAGAATGGCGAGCACTTCCATTTCGCCTCAGAGATGCCTTGGTGTCATGTATGTTTTTATATCTCTCAGAAGTATGACAGGAGCTTAATAGCGTCGGCTAATGTTTATGGCCCTACATAAGGGGCAACGACGGTTGGCCTATGGGAAGATTTATGCCAGATTTATTTGAGATAGTTTTATGTTCCTTGGCTTGAGGATGGTGACTTCTATGGCCAAGTTCTGATCTCTATAGATTTTACCTTCTTCATGACCTTCAACTAGAGATTATCGATGCTTCATAATTATTCCTTCTTTATGTAGACAAGCTTCAAGACTTTTAGTTTGCTTTGGTGGGGTCTCTTCATCGCATGTGACCACTTAACAATTTTGTAGAAACCCCCCTCCAGGAATCAGACATTATTCTTTAATCCCTCTTCTACAGTTTTATTTTATTTAATTATTGTAATTTGCACTGAGACCCATGTGTTCTCCCTTTAGTTTGAACATTTTTTCTTGCATCATTTTATTATCAAAAAAATAGCATTTCATTTCTCAGCTAATTCTTTGCATTGTATCATGTCTGTTATAGTTTTATGCTATGTGGTTATTTAATAATTAATATTTCCGTGGAAAACTGCATACTTTAACCAATTTGTGCTCAAAAATTCATATATAATTAATCATTGCTCGAAAGATTGCCAAAAATTCACCGATTCTAGATTTAGTTGTTTCACATTGTACCCAAAAATCATAGCAATCACATTCACCATTTGTCCTATAAAATTCATTTTGTGTATTTTAATATTTAATTTTTAATGGATATTACACTTCACATTTTTAGAGTTTAGGATTTCTCTGATATAGATCACCTCGTGATATATCTTGGATAATTTTACTTACTAAAGATAAAGAGGTTTAATATTTATTATAATTAATTATTGTGAATTATCTTGTTTACACCATTTACTTCGTTAACCAGTCATATTGCATTGGAAAATTCGAAAAATATTATAGCGTTTATTTCACCATTATTCACATCTTGGCCAAGTTTCATAATTATTGGACTCCGATTAAATGATAATTGCATTTTAGTCCTTAAAAAATTGGTATGCATTTCAATTGCATTCTAAAATTGCATTAAGAATACCAAAAATATTCTGCCTCGAAAACCATGCATGAACTTTAATAGACATTAACCTAGGTTGTTCCTTTGCCTCCTCAAGTTCGACCTCGGGGCTTGCCCAAGCTAAATAAATATAAAACCACTCTAAATTAATTAGAATAAATAATTAAGTGATTTTTTTATTGATTCCGATTACCCGCCTAAAACGAACGACACTTATTTTATTCACGCGTTAATTCCCACAAACTAACAAAGGGTTTTCTGGATTCATCAGCCGGTCAACCACTTGTGGTAGCATGAAGAATGGAACCTTCATTCTCTTCGACGCTCTCGGACAGAAGGGTTGAGGAACTTCATAGGTTATAGATTAAGCTGGCAGACGTGGAGGGCTCGTCGTCTAATCAGGATCATTCGGTGAGGGGTGATGGCAGATTTTTGGTGAAGAAGGCATTTCGCTTCTTCACTAACGAGGAGGGGCATGGGAGTGGTGATACCAAGTTGGATGCCAACATCATATGGAGGAGCAGGATACCCAATAGAGTCAAGGTTTTCTTGTGGTTATTCAGCCTTGGAGGATTCTAACTAAGTATTGTCATGGTCAGTTGCTTGGTGTGGATGATCGCTGATGTGACAGATGCAGCCAGGAGGAGGATATGGACCACCTCTTTATCTCATGTTCGCATTCAGTGCGGGTTTTGAGGGAGACGCGATTTTTTTTGGATTAGGGCAGAAAATGGTTCCAGCTTCTGGACTTGTATCAGATCGGTGTGTAGGGGTGGCCACGCAGATGCTGCTTATCCTTTTGGCATCTTGTGGGCTATCTAGTGTGGTAGGAATGATACAATTTTTCGTGGGCAGGTGTTCTAAGGCAATGTGTATCGTTTGGAATCAAGTGATGTAATGATATTGCAAAATCTATATTATATATATAATATTTCAAAGCGGTGGGTACCAGCTTGGGATTCCACCCTCCTTGCCTCTAAAAAAACATAAACCAAAATAGCAATATTACCTCTCTGGGATATATGAACGAAAAAAGAGCAATATGTAGTCGGTCTGACAAATCCCTACTGCTCAATCAACTCAGAGAACATCTGAAAACAAGCCCCCGAACTTTGCTTAAGGCCATAAATAACCTTGTGAAGTCTATAAACCATATGAGACTCCCCCTCAACAACAAACCATGGTGGTTGCTGCATGCAGACTTCCGCTTGCAAGTCACTATACAAGAAGACATTCTTGACATCAGTTGAAATAGAGGCTAATAACGTACAACAACAGAAAAAAGAATCTCCTCAATGTAGAATGCCGAGCTACAGGAGAAAACGTATCCTGATAGTCCATCCCATGTCTAGGTGAACCCATGAGCAACAAGTCTGGCCTTGTATCTATATGTACTACCATTTGTACGGTATTTCACTGTAAACACACATTTGCTCCCATAATAAATACACCAGGTAGAGCATGAACAACACTCCACGTGCATGATGAACCTTATATTCATCATGCTAAAATCCATATATTAATCCCCTAGCTTAAAAGAAATTCAATAAAAAATAGATTAAATATTGTATATATTTTGGTTTTAAAATAAATTAAAAATACAAGAAAAAACAAAACAAAAAATGCAATGTTTTTATACCTTAAAATGCTCCCAAAAAAATTTCTCCCTTTGTTTGAATTATTTTGTGGTTTTGGTCAACATGAAACTTGTAGATCTCATCAAGATCTTGAACTTTCATGTTTTGAGTTTTTCCTAATTCGTCTATTTTCTATTTATTTTTTATTTTTCCTTTATTTTTATCTGTGATCATTGGGCCATGTGGCTCCTTCTGGTTAAGCCACGCAGCCAGCCTCCCCTTGAGCCTCCCACCTCCCTTCCGCACCGTCCGATGACCTTCTGGTCTAGACCTTTCATCCGTGCCCTATTCCAGCCATCCGATATAATCTCATATCAGATCCGCACGGTTCTCCACCACCTGCTTCACAGTCGCACAATCAGAGCTGATGATTAGATCGCCACCCTTCGATCGGCGCCTCCATATTTAATCTGGAGCGTCCGCTTCCGCCATCACCACAACCATTGGATCATTAGATCCAACGACCAAGCCACCGTCTTCAACCTCCCATACCTCTCTCTTTCTCACGATCACCACGAAAACACGTCGCCCCCTTCCTATTTCCCCGACCTTCATAGCCACCTCCACCGCTCTATGAACATGACCACTTCAAGCCCCAACTGTGGTCACCCTCGCGGGCCACCTGGCTCTGCATGTCTCCTTCTTCTTCTGGTCAGCGCAAGCCTTCGAACCCATCACGTCCACCTCCTGCCCTTCCCTCTTCAAATACTCCTCCTCTCTCCCTTGCGTCGGCTGTCCACCTTTACGAGGGCTAAGGCCCAGTATATCTTCCCCCTTCGGTGACAGCGGACGGGGGAATAAATGATGCGACGATGACTATTGAGCCCCGGTGTCGACCCTTGGCTATTGCAGGCCATGATCCGACCTTAATCAAGCCAATGAGCTACTCTTCATGGCTGGAGGAGTTCATCGAAGACCAGAGCACCCCCAGGTGCTTAGCCCAAGCCAACTTCCTCTGCCCCCGCGTTCTTCAACCTCGGGTATGAACTTCTCTGATGTTTTCTTTGTTTTTCTTCTTTTAAATTAGGCGCACATGGATCACCTCCCCTCCACTTGATTGCATTGCTACCTTCGCAAGACTCCTCCAATTTTCGCGGAGGGTCCAAACCACCTTCTTCAGCCGTCAGAACCTCCAACCACGTCGTCCATTTTCTCTGCCTTTGCGGCGGAGGAACCCATCGAGCCTCCGCCTTCTCCGCTCGATTAAGCCTTCCATCTCACCCCATCCCATTCACTTCGCATAAGACCTGCACGCTTCGGCTATTTCCCACTAACTCTTACAGGTACACTCCTTCAACGGCCAAACTTATGCTGGAGTAAAGTTCTCGAGCTCTGCCTCCGGCGTAGGTTCATCAACTACCACCTCCAGTAAGCCATGTGTCATCCCCGTGCTCCAATTGTGGTCCCCAAGCTTCCAGGGTTATTCTCGATATTCAGCGAGCATGGAGGACAACGGTGGAGCTCTAGTGGGCCTACCGGAGGTCCTTTTGCGCCGCCAACTAGCGACGAAGGAAGAAGCGTCAGAAGGTACAGGTGTCGTTGGATGGCACCCCTCCGGTGCCCCATCCTATGGCTCATAATCAGTCATGTCATCATTCCGAGGCATGGAGGTTCAACGGTCCGAGCTAGCATCGAAAGATCATATCCCTCCACGTCACCCGAGCCTCCCGCCTGAGGCACCGAGCCAAGCACAGAGGCTCGCCTCCATCTGAGCCTAGCCCTCACGTGCTCTGATCACGTGGGGGTGGGTAAATTGCATCGGTGCCCCACCATTTTCTCCAAATTGCATTTAGGTCCTTCCAGGCACGTGCAATGCATGTGCGCCTGGGGTTATTTGCAAACTAGCCCCTCCTGGTTTTAATAATTGCAATATAGCCCCCGCGTGCATGGAAAATATATAGGGAAGGCCTTGCAGTTATTTTTAATTACATTTATGCCCTTCTAGAGACCTGTTTGTGATGATTTTGTAATTATTTTCATACTTTCTTCACGTTTATGCCCCTGGACGATTTTGCGAATATCTTGAGCATACGATCTCCTTTTAAGTTGATTTCAATTTCATTTTGAAGCATGTTTCCTTGTCTTTCTAGTGACATTATTCATTCCTATTCTGACATTTAAATCGGGGTGATAAAATTTAGTTATTTAGTGTCATATGTTTGTTTATTTTTAATGCCATTTGCCAGTTAATTGACTAAATTTGATACATAAATTGCTCCTGAAATTGACCACACTTTTATTGCTCAATGATTTTATTTATGTAGGGCATATATGCACATTTTTACATCTGTATCACGTTGCATTATAAAAACCAAATAAAAAATGCCTTATGTTCATGCATTATTTGTCTTCACTGATTGCATCATATTTCCTTGTTTGTTGACCTGTTTAGTTGTTGATTAATCACTTGATCCGAATATTAAGATTCTGAATAGAAACTTAAGAGGCTCGTGTCCCTGAGTTCGACCTTAGTACACTAACCAAGTAAAATAAATTCTCCACCTATTCGAAAGGGTGGTCTTTGATGAGGATATGTTTTGCCTCATGTGCTACTGTTAAAACGACGATAATAGATAGGCGAAAAAGCGACTCGTCAAATGGCGTCCTTGCCGGGGACACGACTCATTTTTTGTTTTATTTAGATTTTTACTATTTGATTAAGTGTTAATTTCTAACTTATAGGTCAAGTAGTTCGTTTCGCTTGCATTATTTTGTTAATTCCCTAATATCCATCTAATGCTCGCCTGTTGTGGCTGGTACCCTTGGCGACCAAGGAGTCAAGGACACTTGGAAGACATGGAGGCAACGAGCGGGAGCTCCCGCTGCTAGGAGCCGCAAAAGCACCATTGGAGAAATTAACGAGAATTAATGTCTCTTGCATTTTTTTCATGTATTCATGTAATAATTGTCTTTACAACGGTCTTCATTTGAAGAATCACGATTGTAAATGAACAAAGAGACATTGTGGTTGTGTAGGATCTACCCCACTTGAGAGTCGACTTAGGATTAGGCACGCGGCTCTCCGAGCTATTTTATTTCATATTTTATGTGTTTGATCGTAGGTAGGACATATTAAAAAAATTAAGACGCACGTAGACATCGATTCACTTAGCCTAAAACAAATCTATTCTTTCACCGCTAATAGAAGCATGCTAGGTGCGGTTTCTATCGACTTGCATACGTTTAGTATTGGATTCTAATTCAGTTTCACAAAGAAAGCTAAAGGCATTGAGTGTTTTTCTCTTTAGCATAGATCGTGATTCTATCGTATGCATTGGTGTTTTTCTCGACTTCTCTACTTGGATTGATCAACTGGGATTTAAACGGAAATTGGGAATGGTCGTTAGATGATGTATGCTTGATTTGTGCTCACATTAAAATTAGTAATAATACTGAAGCTAAAATTGGGACTGTTAATGCAAGTCGAACTAATAAAATGGAGTAAAATCATTCTGGTAGAGCAGCACCCTCTCTACGTAGGATATTATGATTTGATGTATCATTAAGCCTTGCATAAATGAGAATAAACATGTATTAATCACCAATAAAAATGAAAAGATAAATGACCAACAGTTGTTGGTTTCATGTGTGAGTTGGTGAGTCAATGGTGTTGCATGGTTGATTGAGCCTTGTTTATGGGTTTTCCAAACCCTCCCATAGATACTAGGTACTCCATTCATCTCCAAAGATTCACTCACGTGTAAACCCATCCTAACTTCTTTGTTTTCCTCAGTTCTCGCTAACTAAACTTATCCATCTCTTTACTTGGTATATTCTCAGCCTAAGTATAGGGGAACCTAAGTCCCCGTGAATTCCAGACTCATTTATCCTTCTTTCCGACACTTAGGATATTTTAACCTAAGTGTAGGGGGATGCCCTCATCAGTTCCAGTATATCTTCCTATATCTCAACTTGAGCTATGGCTTTGTATCACTTAGTGTTATGAGGACATTGCATAAGTTAACTATAGGGGGGTATACCGTATATACTGTATATATACTTTAGCCATAGCTCTTATTTTGGAAATTTTGAAAAATTTAAAACTTTTTTGGGCTAGAGTATACATTTTCTTGAACTAAGTTGGATGAAATATTTTCAAAGCTTAGAAATTCTCTAAACTATGTTACATTATTTTGAAGAAAATATCTTGAAAATGGTGTGAAAATGGGTTTTACTTGTTTTGAAAAATCGTTTAAAAAATATTTGTAAAATCTATATATATGTGACACGGTTTGAAAAATCTTTTCAAAAATCTGTTAAAAAATGAGGGTGTAAATGCGACTAACTTGTGTTTGTAAATCTTCTTAAAAAAAACTAATGAGTTGGTTTAGTCCCAGACACTTACACATTCACACAAGACTAGTGAAGTTGTAGAATACTTGGTTTATGAGGTCTTGAAATTTTGAGTTAACCAGCCTTGATCATTAGGGTCTTTGACTTAAATATTCACATTTCCTAGTTTGAAAGATTTGTGTGCTATATTGCACGCTTAGTCTCTACCTTAAGAATATGATCAACACCTCATATACATGACTGCAGTTGTGATGAGATGAGTTGAAATTTCACTTGAGGAACTAAGATGAGGGATTTGAGTTTGGACATGATTTAATGATGCTTGAGGATGGGATAAAATCAATGAAGGTTTCATGAAACTTGAGTGCCAGCATCTTTAGTCAGTATGAGAACATTGTTCTTGTACTATCTCTTGACATTTACCTATGTGCCACGGTGTGATGAAATCTAAAAATTGTTGATCACTGTGCATCAACTTTTGGTAAAAGCAGTGGAGCTAACCAAAATTTCAAAAAAAGGGAAAGAAATATTGAAAGAAAAGCTCTCACCATACAAAGTCAAATATCAAAGAGCTTCCATCAAAAGCGAGCGCTCCCAACCATTTCAAAGTGTCCACTTGGACCACAGCTATTAGGACCAGGAGTCGAGCTAGCAACCAAAAAGGGCTCTGCATCGTATAGTAATACAAGTCTGGGTGTCAAATGTATCTTAGATACTTAAAAGAGACACATCCTAGTGTATTCCCAGGAAAACATGTGCAGACGACTCCGAATTCTCTTGACAGACACACTGATCAACAAAAAAATACATGTGTTGAGTTAATAAGGTACTCGTGAGGATCTTTGTTCCAATGAGAGGGAGAGAAGAAATGACACAATCCTATGCCCTCCATCAACTGGCCTTCCATCTACACTTTTAAGTCTGACAACTAAAGAGATGGTGGATTGGATGCAAGAAATGGTTTATTCCCTAGTGTTGAGGATCGGGTTCTTAGGAGAATCTCTTGGACTGGTACCCTGGGTGACATTACGACTCTACTCTCGTAACTGCAGTCTACACTTAAGTCATATCCCTACTATATATGTATACATAGAGAGTGATGATTAAGGAAATTGGATATCTTTTGACAAGAGCTTGGTTCAGCTTAGAATTTTAGTATCTATAAAACCAAGAGTTCTTGAACGGATCAAGTCTTGTATTCACATGCACAATCAGGGGTTATTTCAACTTATTCATGCTTTAGATGCGCGAGGATTAGCATAGTTTAAGTATAGGGGGATGATGGACCTTAGATTCATCATGCTAAAATCCATATCTTATCCCCTACCTTAAAAGAAATTCAATAAAAAATAGATTAAATACTGTATATATTTTGATTTTACAATAAATTTAAAATACAAAACAAAATACAAAACAAAAAAATGCAATGTTTTTATCCCTTAAAAATGCTCCTAAAAATATTTCTTTCTTTGTTTGAATTATTTTGTGTTTTTGGTCAACATGAAACTTGTAGATCTCATCAAGATCTACAACTTTCATGTTTTGAGTTTTTCCCAATTCATCCATTTTCTATTTATTTTTTCCCTTTATTTTTATCTTTGAATAAATCTCATTGGGCCACGTGGCTCCTTCTGGTTGAGCCACGCGGCTCGCCTCCCCTTAAGCCTCCCGCCTCCCTTCTGCACCGTCCGATCACCTTATGGGTGCCTTCATCTCGACCTTTCATCTGCACCCTTTTTCCGGCCGTCCGATATAATCATATATCAGATTCGCACGGTTCGCTACCACCCGCTTCACAGCCGCACGATCAGACCTGATGACCGGATTGCCACCCTTCGATCAACGCCTCCATATTTAATATGGAGCGTCCGCTTCCGCCGTCAACGCAACCGTTGGATCATTAGATCCAATGGCAAAGCCACCGTCTTCAACCTCCCACACCTCTCCTTTTCCCACAATCACCACGAAAACCCGTTGCCCCTTTCCTAACCTCCATAGCCACCTCCACCACTCTCTGAACACGACCACTTCAAGCCCCAACTGTCGTCACCCTCGCGGGCCACCTGGCTCTGCACGTCTCCTTCTTCTTCTGGTCAGCGCGAGCCTCCGAACCCATCATGTACACCTCATGCCCTTCCCTCTTCAAATACTCCTCCTCTCTTCCTTGCGCCGGTTGTCCACCTTTACGAGGGTCAAGGCCCAGTATCTCTTCCCCCTCCGGTGACAGCGAACGGGGGAATCGATGATGCGACGATGACTATTGAGCCCTGGTGTCAACCCTTGGCCATTGTAGGCCATGATCCGACCTTAATCAAGTCGGTGAGCTGCTCTTCATGGCTGGAAGAGTTCAACGAAGACCATAGCACCCCCAGGTGCTCAGGCCAGGGCAACTTCCTCCGCCCCCATGTTCTTCAACCTCAGGTATGAACTTCTCCGTTGTTTTCTTTGTTTTTCTTCTTTTTAATTAGGCATACACAGATCACCTCCCCTCCACTTGATCGCATGACCACCTTTGCAAGACTCCTCCGATTTTCGCGGATGGTCCAAACCACCTTCTTCAGCCGTCAGATTCTCCAGCTACATCGTCCATTTTCTCCGCCTTCGTGGCAGAGGAACCCACCGAGCCGCCGCATTGTCCGCTCGATTAAGGCTTCCATCTCACCCCATGCCATTCGCTTCGCATAAGACCTACACGCTTTGTCTATTTCCTACTAACTCTTGCAGGTACACTCCTTTAACGGTCGGTCTTGCACCGGGGCAAAGTTCTCAAGCTCCGCCTCCGACATAGGTTCATCGACTGCCACCTCCAGTAAGCCATGCATCGTCCCCGTGCTCCAACCGTGGTCGCCAAGCTTCCAAGGTTATTCCTCGATATTCAGCAAGCATGGAGGACAACGGTGGAGCTCTGGTGGGCCTGCTGGAGGTCCTGTTGCGCCGCCAACTAGTGACGGAGGAAGAAGCGCCAGACGGTACAGGTGTCGTTCGATGGCACCCCTCCGGTGCCCATCCAACGGCTCATAATCAGCTACGTCATCATTCCGAGGCATGGAGGTTCGGGCAGTCCGAGCCAGCACCGGAAGATCAGATCCCTCCACGTCACCCGAGCCTCCTGCCTACGGCACCGAGCCAAACATTGAGCCTCGCCTCCATTCGAGCCTAGCCCTCACGTACTTCAGTCACGTGGGGGTGGGTAAATTGCATCGGTGCCCCACCATTTTCTCCAAATTGCATTCAGGTCCTTCCAGGCACGTGCAATGCATGTGTGCCTGGGTATTTGCAAACTAGACCCTCCGGGTTTTAATAATTGCAATACATGGAGGTTCAAGCAGTCCGAACCAGCACTAGAAGATCAGATCCCTCCACGTCGCTCGAGCCTCCTGCCTGCGGCACCGAGACAAGCATCGAGTCTCTCCTCCATCCAAGCCTAGCCCTCACGTGCTCCGGTCACGTGGGGGTGGGTAAATTGCATCGGTGCCCCATCATTTTCTCCGAATTGCATTCAGGTCATTCCAGGCACGTGCAATGCATGCGCGCCTGGGGTTATTTGCAAACTAGACCCTCCATGTTTTAATAATTGCAATATAGCCCCCGCGTGCATGGAAAAATTACAAAAACCCCTTGCGGTTATTTTTAATTACATTTATGCTTTTCCAGGGACCTGTTTGTGATGAATTTGTAATTATTTTCATGTTTTCTTCATGTTTATGCCCCTGGACTATTTTGCGAATATCTTGAACATACGATCTTTTTTTAAGTTGATTTTAATTTCATTTTGAAGCATGTTTCCTTGTCTTTCCAGTGGCATTATTCGTTTCCTGTTCTGACACTATAATCAGAATGATAAATTTTAGTTATTTACTGTCATATATTTGTTGATTTTCAATGCCATTTGCCAGTTAATTGACTAAATTGATAAATGAATTGCTCCTGAAATTGATCACACTTTTATTGCTCAATGATTTTATTTATGTAGGGCATATTTGCACATTTTTACATTTGTATCACGGTGCATTATAAAAACCAAATAAAAAATGCCTTCTATTCATGCATCATCTGTCTTCACTGATTGCATCATATTTCCTTGTTTGTTGACCTATTTAGTTGTTGATTAATCACTTATTAAGAGTATGAATAGCAACTTAAGAGGCTCGTGTCCCTGAGTTCGACCTTGGTACACTTACCAAGTAAAATAAATTCTCCACCTATTCGAAAGGGTAGTCTTTGACGAGGATCCGTTTTCGCCTCCTATGCTACTGTTGAAACGACGATATTAGAGAGGCAAAAAAGCGACTCGTCAGTGCCACAAGACTATAATGCAACCATATATTTCTCTATAGGAAGGCACCACCGACTAATCTGTAATGCCTCATGATATGTCTACAGTATGCCAACAACAGATAGTCCGACAACAAACCTCTGAAACTCATCTAAGAAACATGCAAGAGAAACATGGGAAGCAAGAGGGTACTTAGCACATGTATGCCTCTGCTTCCGTAAAGTAATTTGTACGTCAAGGTCCTCAGCCTCCTCAACGATCGAGGCAGGAACATCTATAGCCACCTGCTCACCCTATTGTAAATGAAAAACACCAATGCTATCAATAGAAACCAAGTGCTCAAAACATACCTGGGGCATGCTGGTTGATGGAGGAGTCTCATGAGCACGAGGTCAATGAGTGTAAACTTGTGGCAAAAAGATGGAGGCTGCTGGTGGAGGTGGTGCAGGAGGAGCTAGTGATGATGATGGTGAAGGTGGTGGAGATGGAGGGACCACTGGAACAGGAGATGGAGAAGGTGTGGTAGAAGAAACCAAAGATAGAGGCATGTATACCTCTTCTCTAAAATCCGAAGGAGTCAACCTATCACTTGTAGGAGAGAAAAACACAATAGACTCAAAGAAAGTGATATCCGTACTAACATAATATTTCCGTCGAACAGGATCAAAACAACGTTGTCCATTTTGAGTTCTGGAATACCCCCACAAAGATACATTTGGCAACTCTAGGAGAGAGCTTGTCGTGGCCAGGAGACGTATGATGAACAAAGGCAACATACCCAAACAAACGAGGAGTGAGGGAGAAAAGATCCTTCTTAGGTAATACAATCAAGAATGGAATATTTTCTCCCAACACAGACGAGGGCATACGATTCACCAGATAGCAAGCAGTTAGAACCGCATCTCCCCAATAGAAATGAGGACTATGACTCTGAATTAAGAGGGTTCTGGTGACATCTAATAGGTGACAATGTTTGCATTCGGCTACTCTATTTTGTTGGGATGCATAAGCACATGAAGTCCGATGTACAATACCAACGGACCTGAAGAACAGTGAGAGTTGTAAGCTATAAGTTCTAATGCATTGTAAAAACGAATATACTTGACATTTGCAGAAAACACTCTTTATTTTATTAATAAAAGACTGAATGATAGCATCAGCTTATTTTTAAGTAGAAATACCCAAGACAACCTGGAAAAATTGTCAACAACAACAAGATAAAATATGTGTCCCTGATGGTCTAGACATGACTCAGACCCCAAATGTCAAGATGGATCGACTCAAAAATACTATGACTATTATGACCCTAACGACTCTGAAAAGTAGACTGGTGGTGCTTCCCAAGCTGACAAGCCTCGCACTGGAGGGTAGAGCAATGAGAAATCTAAGGAAGCACATGACACAACTTTTAGAGAGGAAGGTGACCAAACCGGAGGTGCCACACATAAGGAGAGACTGATCCAGTGCGAATAGACGAAGCACCATCATATGGAGACTAGACCAGTCTATACAGACCTCCTTGCTCACGACCATATCCAATCACCATGCCCTAAGAATGTCCTGAAACACAAGAGAAGACGGATCAAATATGGCACGACAATGTAAGTCTTTCGTGATTTGACTAATAGATAGTAAATCCATAGAAAAGTTAGGAGCAATAAGAACATTCTATAGACGTATTGCTAAAATCAACTGCACCTTCCCCTGTCCAGTATTGGGAGAGTGGATCCCATTTGCTATAACTATAGATCTGTCTGATTGAATCGATCTGTATGCACTTAATTGCCCTCTATCACCATATAGGAGGTGTGAAGCTCCTTAATCATAATCCATTCTGACAAATCTGCTCTATAACAGCTAGTAAAAGCATATGCAGTACCTAATGTGCTAGCGGATGGAGAAGTTGACGACTCAAGTGCATGCATAATCTCTCTCAGTCTTGCCTGCAAACTCATCAAACCTCTGATAAGATGCTGGAAGTGAACCACCAAGTAATTGATTCTGCTCTGCAACACGAGTTGAAACAGGAAAACCATGCTTGAAGTAGCATGTAACATTATAATGACTTGGTTTGTGGCAGAAAGTGCACGGCTGACGGAGTCAACTACCCCATCCCCTGCCACGGGTACTACACCATCTGAACTGTGTAGAACCCCTCTACCATGAGATGCTGCCATAGCCGAGGAGGTGTGTGATTGTTGAGTAGCACTGCCATGTGCTATAGAGAGGATCTACTCAATCTGCAGTATGCCTCCTCCAATGAAGGTATAATGGCATCAGTAAGAATCTGTGACCGAGCTACATCATATTAAGAATCAAGAGCTGCTAGAAAAACTCTAGTCATCACCAAATCTCGGTAAGCCTTGAGTTGTTCCGACGAAGCAGGTAAGGGAATAAAACCATGGAGCTTCTCAAACATACCCTTGAGCGAAGTATAAGGGGTTTGAAGAGGATGCATGTTCTACTTTGATGTGAACATATCATCTTGTAGTTGTAGTATCTTCGACTCATTCGTCTCCTGTGAGTAAGTAGCAGCGTGGATGTCCCATGTCGCCATTACAGTAGGCTGACTCGGAATATCATTGGTTATCTCCACAGACACCATTCCAGATATCCAGATACGTGCATATGCGGCATCTGCCTCCCACGAGGCATTGACCCTAGTCTTGTTGGTTAGTTCATCCTGCATCAGAATGTGCTACTTACAATTGCACTGCATTAGGCTCATGAATTACATAGCCCATAACTCATAAGTAGGCCCTTCCATTTGACAATGGGTGCTGGACCTTTGAAGGAACATGAGGATGAGATGTCGACCTTGGAGTCGATGTTGTTATACGACATGATGACGACTTCTATGAAGACTAGGGCTGTAGACAAGGATGAACGTGTCTACACAGAAATACAGGAAGATGGTTGTGGGTGTAGACTCATATCACAACCTCTTCCCTCCGTTAGAGTTTCTCTGGATAAGTAGGGTGGTTTAGATGATGAAAACCACCCTAAAAACATCAAAATCAATCTGAACAGTGTATCAAATCGCTCTTAGCATTGATTTCTAAGCCTCAACAGACGAGGATGATGACCTCTAGGGTGCCACGGGAGTTGACGATAATCCCCACGACCTGGATGGAGAAAGAGGCCGCTCTTGGGCAGTGTCGACGGCAATAGTGGTTTTTGTGGTTGCTACATCGACGAGGAGGTTGCCATAGGTGGCTATTGCGGATGCTGGCTACTGTAGTTGTTATAGCGGTGGCAACAATGGCCGCAGGTGGTTAGCGCTTAGGTGGGGAAGGAGCGGCTAGGCACAGGCTCCGGTCTAGGATTGTCACTCTAACACCATGTGGGAAAGGGAAAAGAGTTGACTGTATTCCATTGAAACCCTAGGGCTCTCTTATATAGGAGAAAAATCTTAAGGGAAAATTATATAAAGTGGATAAAAGAATAAGTAAATATAGATAAAATACAAATAAAAACATCTATCTCAACAAAATTCTAATGGGGCTCCTAACCACTGGACTACTTTCCAAATTTCTTCTTCAAGTGGTTTTCAAAGGTTACTAAGAAAGATGTCATGACGCTCTTTCATTAGTTTCATGCGGGAAACTTTGTTTTTATGAGGTTGAACATGTCTCTGATGTTACTTTTTTATCTAAAGGGAGCCTACCATGAAAATGGCTGATTTTAGGCATATTATACTTGGAAATGATAGTCATCTCATCATATCTAAGGTGCTTATGAATCACCTAATCCGGTGTTCTTAATGACATCATTTCACCATAGTAGATGACTTTATTCCTAAGGTGATTATGACAGACATTTTGAGGGATAACTAATGAGATAATAGTTAACCAGAAGAGAAGGAAGTTAAGGACTCCTATAAAGGATTGACTTCTCCAAATCTTATGATTATGTGGATCAATTTTCATTTTAAGACTTTTTTCTCAAGTACGGATTCTTGGAAACATGGATTTCTTGGATGAAAAGATGCATCTCGATGGTCTTATACTTTGTTTTTGTTAATGGGAGATCAGAGGGTAGTTACTTTTAGCCTCAGTATGGCAGCCAGGAATGTCAACAAGGACCCATTTTGTTGTAATTGTGGCTATTATGTTGGACGTGACAGTTAGGTGGGCTATTTGTGGTGGCATTGCTTTGGTAATAGAAGGGATGATATTTCCATCCTGATTATTTAATATGGTGATGATACTATCTTTTATATCAAGATGAAGGAAAATTGAGGTTTGAGGGATCCCAGTGGTGTCGGACTTTTTTGTGTCATTTCGAGCCTTACATGGAATAAGTTGGTGTTTGTTCTTTTTATCATTCTTAAGAGGAAGTGAAGCAGAGCAAGAAGGCTCATAACATCTTCCGGGCATGTTTGCCTTTGTTTAGCCATTCCATTGTCACATTGAAGACTTCGACAAGTCGATTGGCTCTTGCTTTAGAGAAGCTTGGAGAGGAAGATGGGTAGGTAGAAGGCTTCCTATTTCTTAAAAGATGGTTGACTAGTGTTGCATAAATATGTGTTGGGATGATCCTGAAATTCTTTCTCTCTACTTGTTTATTGTTTTTTAGAGTTTGTGTTCCTTTGGATTCACTGCTGCAGTTTTTTTCCTGATCTTGCTCTAGGAGGGACAATAAGGATATTCATTAGGTTGATTTGGGAGATTGTGATGCAATCATTAATAAACATTGGCATACGCATGATTTTCCCTTAATGAGGCGAGGCGTAAGCCTCGATTTATATAGGAAAATATACATAAAATATAATTAAGTATAATTATATATATTTATAAAATCATAAATTTAGATATCACCATATATGCTATGAGCATGAGAATATATAATATCCTTTGCATGATTTACTTTGAACCCCAGTTCGTATTATCATCCATTTAAAATGCAATGCTTATTATGACCTCCATTAATGTTGGTGGGTGAAGTTCTTGTCGATATATAACACTTCCCTTTATGTGCATAGGTGAAGCAAACTTATGTGACTAACATATATTATTAACATACACAATATATAACATGTCTATGTTGTTTTATATGTATTATATAACTAGCATATATATTATGTTTTGAATCCTAACCATCCGATTTGCTAAACTCAATTGAAGAATCGTTGTATGCCCCCTTGTCGCACCATACCTTACCAGCATGGGGGTCTCGCTCTCCCCTTGCGGGGGTTGCAACCTACGGGGGAGCCGGTGCGCTGCCCCTTGCAGGGGTTGTAGGGGATAGCGCCCCTTTCTTGAAAGGAAATTTTTATATGATAATGCATAATTTTTAAATATAGAACAAATATATATGAGTATATAACAAATTAAATTGTTAACAATTAATATTATACTTAAGATATCATAAAATCAATATAAAAATATAAAATATAGGGTACCAAACTTTGTAGCCCGAAGCGGTGCCTCAAGACCGCCTCAACGCCTCGACGCCTCGAGGACCGCCTCAGCGCCTCGAGGCGCATGCCTCACATGGGCTGCTTGAGGCGGACGCCTCGAGGCGGTTTTCTTGGAAAGATGCCTTGAGGCATACGCCTCAGAGCATCGAGGTGCGTTTTTTAAAACCATGCCGCATAAGTGTGTTTAGGACCTAGAAGATGAGCAAGACTCTTCTGGCGAAGTGAATTCTAAGAATCATTTGGTTCGAACTACCTATGGTGTTAGAGTAAGCTTGGATATTGATCTGGGGAATATGTATCCCCCTTCCATCTTCCAGCATGGTATCTATTCTACTAATCATGTTGTCACTCCTTTCTTGAGATCAGTGATCCTTTCATATTTTGGGTGGATCGGCCAAGAGCTCTCTGTATTAATTGTAGCTCAAAATGATAGTTGGTAGATTTAGAACCTAGCATTTCAGAATGCCTGTTTCAATTAATTTACAGGGGAAAAAAAGCTTAGTAGTAGAATGGTTTAATTACTAACTAGAATTATTTATGTTTTTTTCCAATAAAATAATTATTTTTCTATTTTTCTCGACCACTCCCGGTTTCAGATAAACTAAAATTTATGGCCATGTACGAACATTAGGTTGGTGCATTAATTTACTATCAAACCCAGCTAGAAGGTCAAATTTTACAACCTAAAGCCCCAATGGAACTACACAAGACAAGACATCACCATTTGGTAAAAACAACAATTACAAAGTAATAAATGAAAAGCTATAGAAATTCTGAAAGCCTGACCTGGTGACGGTAGACGAGATATGCAAAACCAAAGAATACAACTATGAAAGGAAGAAGAAAGGGTGTCACAACTGCATAGACAAGACCAAGCAAAAAATACAGCTGTATTTTTGGCTCAGATGTATCAAACCCAATGCTCCCAGGATCCATGGCTTTCTCTCTATCTTCTTCAGTCTTAACCAAGAAAAAGTTTTTTAGGTGATAGAAAATCAGTGGTTTCAATCTAAGAATTTCTCCAGCAATTCCAGCCCAGCCATCAACCATCACATATGTTATGAAGAAGGTTGCTTTCAGAGGAATAGCATTGCCAATTGTTATAGGGATCCTACAGAAAAAAACCCAAACAGTGGTTTCAAAAAAAAATAGAAGATAATGTGAATGATACATGTACTAAAATGTTTTTTGCATGATGAACGTTAGCACGTATAGGTATGAACAATTTTCTTGACAAATATGAATGAAAGACTGTAAAATTGGGATGCATCTAGACCAATAATCTACATAAATTATAAAATAAGTCCAAGGAACTGATCCAAGATCTTTTGCGTGGAAGATTTTGGGAGATAATCATGTTTCACGGATAAAATAGTACAGAAAGCAAGGGAATAGCCATGTAATATTAGTACAGAAAGCAAGGGACTAGCCATGCAATATTTTGGTTATCATTCGAAGCTATGGCACAAGGATACTATTGTTTCAAACTTCCAGTCTTATCATCAGCATGCACGTATTTAGTGCCAATTTCTAAACGGGAACAATATCAAACATAAGGGAACTAAATTTTCAATGATTTGACGCAATGGAAAAAAAACACCAAACAATTTCAGAGGTTTTCACTCACATACTTTCTCAAATTTTGCCAGCACATCAATTCATTTTGTTCATATCAATCCATTTTCATGGAAAGTTTTGTGCATTTATGATTCTCTAAGTATAGCCATCAGATCTCTAATGGTCATTCAGAAAATCATTTAAACATAAGAGTCGTTCAACCGCATTATAAACATTACAATTCCTCTTTGTTGTTCATAGCGGAAGTAGGGTGCAGATTAAAATGCTAGATAAAGCAAGCAAAAAAACACAACACAAGTTTTACAAGGTTCAGCCACAAATAAACTGCCCTTAAAAAGCAGTGCGTTGGATCTCTCTCAGTATGGTATAATTATATTACAAAGGATGATTCCAAACACTAATACTATGGGAGTTTATGTGACGTGTAACATTCATATTCTAACAAACCCGAACTCGTCCGATTTTGGGTCCAATGAACCCAAAAACGTTGTTGGTCAATGCCAAACAACCTAAAACGACCAATTAATCATGAATCAAAAGTCGTTCTGACGAAAACAACCAAAAATCGGTCGCTTCGTAATGCGTGCCGTGAAAAGCCACGATGCAAATTCGGAAACGCGAAACGAATCGAGACCACCTAAAAATCCGATTCGACAAAACAAGACCAACGGAATTGACCGTTCGCCAATCGGATATCATTTGATATTTTAAAATCACAAAATTTAACCTTAAACAAAAACCATATCCGAAAATTTCGGGTATTCAAACCCAATCGGAAGTATAGCAATATTATATTCATATTGATCGTCGTTCCGAGACGGTCAAAACGAGTTATTGCGCGTCAAAATCCGAGATCCGAGGTGCACGTACGGTTCATTTTAAGTTTGTCAAATAAATAAGAGAAAAATAAAAAAAATAATAAATTTTAAACAGGCTGAATTGGATTCCAGCCGTTGATGCACTTTCTTTTTCTCCTCTTTTCCAACCACTTGGCCTTTCCCTTCTCTTCCACTTAGCATTTGCCTCTTCACCACTTGGCAAATAAATTAAGCCCCACTTCCCCTATATATACTTTCCCAATTCCTCAACCGAGACCCCTCTCTTCTTTTCAATGTTTCCACCAAAAGGTTCATTGCCCTTTCGGTTGTTGCTGTCCTTAGCAGCAACTACTGCTACTAATTACATGTTGATTGATGATGCCAACCATTTTACAGCAGCAGTTGCTCTCAAATTATGCTACTAACTCTGCTGCCAAGCTGCCACCACTGCTGCATGCAGTAGCAGCCCTTGCTGCTACTGATTGAGGATTTTGTTTTCCACTTTGAACATCCAAGAGGTACATTCCTATGTCCCTTCTATTGCTGCCAGGCATGACATTCACTTGATTCCTTGTTGTTGTTGTTGGATTTAAGTTCCATTAAGGTTCCTTGCAAGTGATTTGCATGACTTGAGTTAATCAAAGTCTGATTTAAAAATGAATCTACAATTTTTTTATCAGATGAAAGAACTGTACGGTTTGCTATTCATAGTTGAGAAAATAGGGAATGTGATCTGATAGTGTATATTTTCAAATCCAAACACTAAATATATATACGTATATAATCATCAAAATACTAGTACCTGGTATTCTATCTGGAATCCTTGATTTTATTTGTCTGTTATACTAGAATAAAATAACTTATTGATTGTGATAAAATCGTATAAACATCTACATCTGCAGTAGCCAACTTAACAAGTCATTCAAACCTTTAGGATAGCTTGTTTGGGCCTTTCTCAATCTAACTGTCATAAACTGAATTGTATAAAAGAAAATTTGGTTGATAAATTCCTGTCTAAAAGAAATTTTGGTTGATAAATTTCTGTTTGAAAATTTTGTAAATGACATGTACGCTATTCCTCAGTACATATATATATATATGAATAAAAAGCCCTTGTATGTGCCAGAGAGAACCTAAAAGTATGATTTACGGCTAATAAAAAGGGGGGGAGAAAATAATCATGACAATTAGGTACATAATATAGCCGATTTCTGTAGCAACCCTTCCCATACGTTGTTAGCCGATAAGGGGAATTATTGAATCAAAGATTTCCACCATCACTTCCTACATTCAAACATGAATTTCATTACTGTTACTCCATTCTATTAAACAAGATTCTCAATTGAAGTATCAGTTTCAAAAGGATTCTAAAATATCAATATTAACCAACAAAGAACATTTGAAAGCATCCATGACTTTTAGTACTATCTCTATTAATCCCTTGAAATTTTGTCAAGATTTGTGACTTTATCTTACCTGAAAGATATGGAAAACTATAAATGAACACTATGAGCAGACTTAAGTATGAACTTATAAAAAGAATCTCTTGCTAACTTGCTTTAGACAAGTTAGTCCACGAATGATGAATTAATCATGATTAGTTAAAATTAATTAAACATCCTTAGGCTAGTTAGTTAGAATGACGAGAGAAAATTCACCTCCTTATCTCTTGTACACCTTACTTCCAATAGACAGACCTTGTTGAAATAATGTGACTTAGTGCTTCAATGAATTTTCTTTTTACTAAGTAATAATGGCTTAGTGTTTAAGTACTCTCTCATGAAGTAGATTAGGACTAAATCTTAATAAATAGAATACACTTCCAAAGATGAAGTATGCTCATCATCTAATTCTAAGAAATGCGTCTGTAAGGTATTGTATCAATGATAACTAATCATTAATGGTGCCAGTCATGGTGAACCTTGCACCTGACTGTGCGAGAGCGCGGTGACTCTCAACTGGGCGGGAGATAGGAAGCTCAGTTAGGGCAGCGGCCGCCAAGTGCGCGGGTCTAGATCCCAGTCTTTTACACGATTTTTACGCGAGCTCGCAGTGTTTTTACGCCTCGTTGGGATCCTGACTTTAGACCAGTTCCGCTGACCCTGTCTTTAGGATACCCAGGCGGGGGATCCTTGATTTTCAGTTTTACGTACGAGCTCGTTCGCCTGTATTAGTCAGGCAGGTTTCTAGAGCGACTTTTCTAGGGAGTCTCTCTCACCCGTCTCAGTGGTGTAGTTGGAGAGTAGACCTATCCCTCTATTGGACCGCCCTTCCAATTAGAGGCAAGACGGAAGAGCCATTTGTAGGCTTCTTCACCGCTTGAGTTTACTTCGCCAACAGACTTGGCGATTTTATATCTAGATCATCCATATCTACATCTACATCATCTGGAGTTATATCTGAAACATTGAAGTTAAGAATTGGAAAAGTTACGATCAAAAGTTGGGATTAGTAGGAAATGACTATTCTCTCTATCTAAGAATTTAATTAAATTAAGAGATCTTTCCAATCTTAACTTTCTATTATCACTCACCAACGCGATCTCTGAAGAAAATGATATATGTGCTTATACTCATACACTCATGAATACTCAACTACTATATAAATATGTCACATGTGGGAAATGTTGGGTTATGGGACAAACAATTGAGACGCTTACAAATAGCCTGAAAAACCTTTTTACTTACGCAAGTAGATGTAAACTTTACTTTCCACCTTTCTACTTGCTTGCTTTTGCACATATTAAATGTCTAGTTATTTTTATAAGTTTTTGGGAGGTACCAGCAATGGCTGACGCCTCTTCTTTCCTAATGTGTTTGGCAGGCAAACAACCTGCAGTTTAGTAGTAGCTCAGTAGCTATACATGCTTCCTGGAGACAGAGTATACACTAGACGGTATGAATTACTTGTCTCAATTTTTGTTCAGATGGTGATGTAAATGCTATCTCTTTTGTATCACACTTTGGGATATATGTTGTAAAATGGAAGATCTTGTACATGTTGTAAATTGATATGAATATTAATGAAAGAAAAGAATTTTGGTGTCATTTGTCTCTCTGTGATCTTATGGTTATGTTATGAATGTGAATGTCATGTGGATAATTAGCCGCGCGAAAAATTTTCCCTGCTTTTCGGTAACTTCATGCGATCTCATGTGAATAATAGTGCGAGTGTGTGATTAACGGGTACCCGAATCCTGAGGGGTTCACAGTTTGGTATCAGACAACCGACCAACTAGCACACATACTGACTGCTCCTATCGAGCTTTCCATGCTTTATTTGATTCTGGAGCGACACACATTTTCCTTGCTTCGAGACTACTAGTTTCTTTAGATAGAGTTGCAGAAACACTATCTCCTCCATATCACATCCGAGGGTTAGGTGACCAATTGTTTGACATTTCAGTGATATTCAGGCACTTGCCCGTACTGATTGGCGGTCACGAGATGATCGCAGAATTGTCTATTTCTACAGCTTGATGAGTTCGACTTGATTTTGGGCATGGATTGGTTATCCGCTCATCATGCACTTGTTGATTACTTTAGGAAGACGGTTGTCTTAAGGATTCCAGATCTACCCGAGTTCACTTTGAGGGTACTATACATGACTCCACCATGGAGTACATTTCAGTGTTGCGAGCTCAGCGACTTGTTGATCAGGGTTGCGATTCATATCTTGTATTTGTTCGGGAAGTATCTGATCAACAGCCGATGATACAGGACATTAGAGTAGTATCTGAATATCCATATGTTTTTCCTGATGAGCTACCAGGTCTACCTCCTAAGAGAGAGATCGAGTTTGAAATCACATTACTACCAGACACCCAGCCGATCTCGATGGCTCCTTACCGTATGGCACCAGCCGAGTTGAGGGAGCTAAAGGTGCAGTTACAGGAGTTACTTGATTTGGGATTCGTAAGGCCGAGCACTTCACCTTGGGGTGCTCCGGTTCTATTTGTTAAGAAGAAGGATGTATCCATGAGGTTATGCATCGATTACCGACAACTGAACAAGAAAACGGTGAAGAACCGTTATCCTTTGCCACGCATCGATGATTTGTTTGACCAGCTCCAGGGATCTTCGGTTTTCTCGAAGATCGATCTTCGCTCAGGTTTACCATCAGCTGAGGATTCGCGAGTCGGATATTCCGAAAACAGCCTTCAGGACTCGCTATAGACACTATGAGTTTGTGGTGATGTCGTTTGGGCTCACCAATGCACCTGCGGCTTTCATGGATATGATGAACAGGATCTTCCGTCCACACTTGGACAAGTTTGTTGTGGTGTTCATCGATGATGTGCTCATCTACTCACGGAATGAATGGGATCATGCGAATGATCTACGAATTGTTTTGGATACATTGCGGGAGCACAAGCTATATGCCAAGTTGAGCAAGTGCGAGTTCTGGTTATCCCAGGTCTCATTTTTGGGACACATCATTTCTGGAGCAGGTATCGCGGTTGATCCAGCGAAGATAGATGCAGTTATGTCTTGGGAGCAGTCCAAGACAGTCACTCAGATTCGGAGTTTCCTTGGGCTAGCAGTTTATTACAGACGTTTTGTCAGCGGATTTTCACGTATTGTTCGCCCTCTTACACGTTTGACGCAGAAGGGAGTTCCATTCATTTGGGACGATTCATGTGAGCAGGCCTTCCAGACCACTGAAGGAGAAGTTGACTACAGCGCCTATTCTTGCTCTTCCTTCAGGCACTCAGGACTATGCAGTCTACACAGATGCATCTGGAGAAGGTCTAGGAGCAGTGTTGATGCAGAGAGGACAGGTGATTGCTTACGCTTCACGGCAGTTGAGACCGCACGAGCGGAACTACCCCACCCATGACTTGGAGTCGGCGGCAGTTGTCTTCGCCTTGAAGATCTGGCGCCACTATCTATATGGGGTGAACTTCGAGATTTTCACAGATCACAAGAGCCTAAAGTACATCTTTGATCAGAAGGAGTTGAACATGAGACAGCGCAGATGGCTCGAGCTGCTGAAGGATTATGATTGCACGATCTCTTACCATCCCGGTAAGGGAAACATGGTGGCTGATGCACTTAGCAGGAGAGCGTATGCTGATGGTACGGCAAACTGGCTATACACGTGGGATACGCTTGCAGCTTTGACCGATTGGCATCCTCAGGAGAGCGCATCCATTTCTACTGCCGTGCCTCCACGATACAGCAGTCTTTGGGATCGTATTGTAGATGGACAGAAGACAAACCCTTGGATCCGAGATAGATACATGCGCGCCGTCAAGGACGAATTTGACGACTTTGTTGTGATGGGAGTCTATTTTATGGAAGGCAGGACGGGTTGTTGTACCCAATGATGAGCAGCTTCGCAGAGACATTCTGGACGAGGCACACAGTTCACGGTTATCTATCCATCCAGGCAGTACGAAGATGTACCGTGACTTACGTCGACATTTCTGGTGGGATGGAATGAAGCGCGATGTGGCGCTACATGTTAGCAGATGCATGACCTGTCAGATGGTCAAGGCTGAGCACAGAAGACCGCCAGGATTACTGCAGTCTCTCCCCATTCCCGAGTGGAAGTGGGAGAGCATTTCTATGGATTTTGTCACAGGATTGCCGAAGACGCCAGGAGGCCATGATTCCATTTGGGTCGTTGTTGATAGGTTGACCAAGTCAGCCCATTTTATACCTGTCAACACGACTTACACTCCATCCAAGTTGGCCAAGCTCTATGTGCAGAACATTATCAGGCTGCATGGTATACCACGAGAGGTGGTGTCTGACAGGGATTCGAGATTTACATCTCATTATTGGCATCAGTTCATGTCAGCACTACAGACAGAGCTGAATATGAGTTCTGCATATCATCCACAGACCGACGGGCAGAGTGAGCGCACCATTCAGACGCTTGAGGATCTACTTCGCGCATGCACTTTGGAGTGGAAAGGGTCCTGGAAGGACCATTTGCCCTTGGTGGAATTCACGTACAACAACAGCTATCACCTCCAGTATTGGCATGGCACATCGAAGCTCTATACGGGCGGAGATGCCTCACACCTCTCAGTTGGCGTGAGGTAGGCGATCATGCTTTATATTCCGTAGATCTCTTGGAGGAGACTGCGAGAGCTGTTGATCTTGTAAGACGGAGGCTTCTGACGGCACAAAGCCGCCAGAAGAGTTATGCAGACCGTCGGAGGAGAGACTTAGAGTTTCAGGTAATCTAATTATTTTCTCCTCATCCACTCAATTATGATATATATGTGTTCAACTTAATCTCAAACTAATGACATTCCTATCAATTATAGGTTGGAGATTGGGTATTTTTGCGAGTATCTCCCATGAAGGGAGTACAGAGATTCGGTGTTCGTGGCAAGTTGGCGACACGATATGTTGGACCGTTCGAGATTCTTGCTCGTGTTGGGAAGGTTGCAGACCAAGTAGCCCTTCCTCCATATCTTTCAGCTATCCATGATGTCTTCCACGTATCCAACCTGAGGAAATATGTGCACAACCCTCGGCACATCATCAGTTACGAGAATCTCGATGTAGAACCGGATCTGACTTATGAGGAGAAGCCAGTCCAGATACTTGACCGCGCTGAGAAGAACCTTCGCAACAAGGAGATTTCATTGGTCAAGGTTTTGTGGCACCGACACGGTATCAAAGAGGCGACGTGGGAGACCGAAGCCGACATGCGGGCACGATACCCGCAGCTTTTCTGATGTAAGCATCAAAACAAGCTTTTCTAATTAGATACATGATTAATATATGGCTTGTTTTCTCTTTGAGGTTTTTATGGGTTCAAAACCCTTTGAGGTTTTTATGAACATATGAAATTTAAACAAGACACCGAATAGCCTTAACTCGAGTCTCGAGGACGAGACTCCCTTTGAGGTTTTTATAATTGTAACATTCATATTCTAACAAACCCGAACTCGTCCGATTTTGGGTCCAATGAACCCAAAAACGTTGTTGGTCAATGCCAAACAACCTAAAACGACCAATTAATCATGAATCAAAAGTCGTTCTGACGAAAACAACCAAAAATCGGTCGCTTCGTAATGCGTGCCGTGAAAAAGCCGCGACGTAAATTCGGAAACCGCGAAACGAATCGAGACCACCTAAAAATCCGATTCGACAAAACAAGACCAACGGAATTGACCGTTCGCCAATCGGATATCGTTTGATATTTTAAAATCACAAAATTTAACCTTAAACAAAAACCATATCCGAAAATTTCGGGTAATCAAACCCAATCGGAAGTATAGCAATATTATATTCATATTGATCGTCGTTCCGAGACGGTCAAAACGAGTTATTGCGCGTCAAAATCCGAGATCCGAGGTGCGCGTACGGTTCATTTTAAGTTTGTCAAATAAATAAGAGAAAAATAAAAAATAATAAATTTTAAACAGGCTGAACTGGATTCCAGCCGTTGATGCACTTTCTTTTTCTCCTCTTTTCCAACCACTTGGCCTTTCCCTTCTCTTCCACTTAGCATTTGCCTCTTCACCACTTGGCAAATAAATTAAGCCCCACTTCCCCTATATATACTTTCCCAATTCCCCAACCGAGACCCCTCTCTTCTTTTCAATGTTTCCACCAAAAGGTTCATTGCCCTTTCGGTTGTTGCTGTCCTTAGCAGCAACTACTGCTACTGATTACATGTTGATTGATGATGCCAACCATTTACAGCAGCAGTTGCTCTCAAATTATGCTACTAACTCCTGCTGCCAAGCTGCCACCACTGCTGCATGCAGTAGCAGCCCTTGCTGCTACTGATTGAGGATTTTGTTTTCCACTTTGAAGATCCAAGAGGTACATTCCTATGTCCCTTCTATTGCTGCCAGGCATGACATTCACTTGATTCCTTGTTGTTGTTGTTGGATTTAAGTTCCATTAAGGTTCCTTGCAAGTGATTTGCATGACTTGAGTTAATCAAAGTCTGATTTAAAAATGAATCTACAATTTTTTTTATCAGATGAAAGAACTGTACGGTTTGCTATTCATAGTTGAGAAAATAGGGAATGTGATCTGATAGTGTATATTTTCAAATCCAAACACTAAATATATATACGTATATAATCATCCAAAATACTAGTCGCTGGTATTCTATCTGGAATCCTTGATTTTATTTGTCTGTTATACTAGAATAAAATAACTTATTGATTGTGATAAAATCGTATAAACATCTACATCTGCAGTAGCCAACTTAACAAGTCATTCAAACCTTTAGGATAGCTTGTTTGGGCCTTTCTCAATCTAAACTGTCATAACTGAATTGTATAAAAGAAAATTTGGTTGATAAATTCCTGTCTAAAAGAAATTTTGGTTGATAAATTTCTGTTTGAAAATTTTGTAAATGACCTGTACGCTATTCCTCAATACATATATATATATATATGAATAAAAAGCCCTTGTATGTGCCAGAGAGAACCTAAAAGTATGATTTATGGCTAAAAAAAGGGGGGGAGAAATAATCATGACAATTAGGTACATAATATAGCCGATTTCTGTAGCAACCCTTCCCATACGTTGTTAGCCGATAAGGGGAATTATTGAATCAAAGATTTCCACCATCACTTCCTACATTCAAACATGAATTTCATTACTGTTACTCCATTCTATTAAACAAGATTCTCAATTGAAGTACCAGTTCAAAAGGATTCTAAAATATAAATATTAACCAACAAAGAAACATTTGAAAGCATCCATGACTTTTAGTACTATCACTATTAATCCCTTGAAATTTTGTCTACATTTGTGACTTTATCTTACCTGAAAGATATGGAAAACTATAAATGAACACTATGAGCAGACTTAAGTATGAACTTATAAAAAGAATCTCTTGCTAACTTGCTTTAGACAAGTTAGTCCACGAATGATGAATTAATCATGATTAGTTAAAATTAATTAAACATCCTTAGGCTAGTTAGTTAGAATGACGAGAGAAAATTCACCTCCTTATCTCTTGTACACCTTACTTCCAATAGACAGACCTTGTTGAAATAATGTGACTTAGTGCTTCAATGAATTTTCTTTTTACTAAGTAATAATGGCTTAGTGTTTAAGTACTCTCTCATGAAGTAGATTAGGACTAAATCTTAATAAATAGAATACACTTCCAAAGATGAAGTATGCTCATCATCTAATTCTAAGCAATGCGTCTGTAAGGTATTGTATCAATGATAACTAATCATTAATGGTGCCAGTCATGGTGAACCTTGCACCTGACTGTGCGAGAGCGCGGTGACTCTCAACTGGGCGGGAGATAGGAAGCTCAGTTAGGGCAGCGGCCGCCAAGTGCGCGGGTCTAGGATCCCAGTCTTTTACACGATTTTTACGCGAGCTCGCAGTGTTTTTACGCCTCGTTGGGATCCTGACTTTAGACCAGTTCCGCTGACCCTGTCTTTAGGATACCCAGGCGGGGGATCCTTGGTTTTCAGTTTTACGTACGAGCTCGTTCGCCTGTACTAGTCAGGCAGGTTTTTAGAGCGACTTTTCTAGGGAGTCTCTCTCACCCGTCTCAGTGGTGTAGTTGGGGAGTAGACCTATCCCTCTATTGGACCGCCCTTCCAATTAGAGGGCAAGACGGAAGAGCCATTTGTAGGCTTCTTCACCGCTTGAGTTTACTTCGCCAACAGACTTGGCGATTTTATATCTAGATCATCCATATCTACATCTACATCATCTGGAGTTATATTTGAAACATTGAAGTTAAGAATTGGAAAAGTTCCGATCAAAAGTTGGGATTAGTAGGAAATGACTATTCTCTCTATCTAAGAATTTAATTAAATTAAGAGATCTTTCCAATCTTAACTTTTCTATTATCACTCACCAACGCGATCTCTGAAGAAAATGATATATGTGCTTATACTCATACACTCATGAATACTCAACTACTATATAAATATGTCACATGTGGGAAATGTTGGGTTATGGGACAAACAATTGAGATGCATACAAATAGCCTGAAAAACCTTTTTACTTACGCAAGTAGATGTAAACTTTACTTTCCACCTTTCTACTTGCTTGCTTTTGCACATATTAAATGTCTAGTTATTTTTATAAGTTTTTGGGAGGTACCAGCAATGGCTGACGCCTCTTCTTTCCTAATGTGTTTGGCAGGCAAACAGCCTGCAGTTTAGTAGCAGCTCAGTAGCTATACATGCTTCCTGGAGACAGAGTATACACTAGACGGTATGAATTACTTGTCTCAATTTTTGTTCAGATGGTGATGTAAATGCTATCTCTTTTATATCACACTTTGGGATATATGTTGTAAAATGGAAGATCTTGTACATGTTGTAAATTGATATGAATATTAATGAAAGAAAAGAATTTTGGTGTCATTTGTCTCTCTGTGATCTTATGGTTATGTTATGAATGTGAATGTCATGTGGATAATTAGCCGCGCGAAAAATTTTCCCTGCTTTTCTAAAACTTCATGCGATCTCATGTGAATAATAGTGCGAGTGTGATTAACGGGTACCCGGATCCTGAGGGGTTCACATGACGCCCGCTCGCGGATCCGGGATACATGTTTACACATCACTTGCAGTATCATGTTCGCTAGAGATCGCATTAGGGTACCAAAAATGAGGGATTTTTTTTTTCGTTTCAAATGACATTCACATTTAACTAACAAGCCAGAGAACCAACTATGTATCACCAATTTATATTGCATTAATTTCTATATAAAATTTGTATGTAACAATGAAATTGCATTATGTATATGAAGAGCATAGATATCAATCATGCTTAGCTTGGAACATCTCTGGTAAGGTCCTCTGGCTAGGGCCTTGGTAAGTACATCTGTTGTCTGATGACTCTAATCTTCCGAGCTAGCATGAGTAGTGGAGATGAGCCCTTATGTATCATATCTCAAGTGTAGTGATAGTCTACCTTGATATGCTTGGTCTTCTCATGGAAGGATGGGTTGTTGCCTAGGAAGAGAGTAGCCTGGTTGTTACATTGGAGATGCATGAGAAGAGTAGCCTCAATTGTTAGGTCAGTAAGAACAGATCTTACCCACATCATCTATGTACTAGCATGTGTCATGGCCATGTATTCTGATTCTGCACCGGATCTGGAAACTATTGTATGCTTCTTGCTCTTACATGACACCAAGGAACTCCCTGCGAATACTGCCAAGCTATAGGTAGACTTCCTGTCCTTGGGACACCCTGCATAATCTACATCTGTACAAGTTGTAACGGCAAGTGATGTACCTCTACTGAATAGAAGACCAGTGCCATGTTAGGCCTTCACATACCTCATAATCATATGGATTGCATACATATATGCAAGTCTAGGCTGCTTCATGAACTAACTCACTTTGCTTACTATGAAGGATATATCCGACCTAGTGATGACCACATATAGGAGTATCTCAACGAGCTCCTTGTACCTCTTGTCTACCTCCTCAGTGTCATCATCATACAACTTCATGCTTGAGCCCATAGGAGGAGTGGAAGACCTACAATCTGACATGCTTGTCTCAAAGAGAAGATTTGTAACGTACTTCCTCTGGGTCACCACTAGACCTCCTTGGTTTTTGGCAAACTTCAGTTCAAGGAAATAACGTATACAGCCAAGTCCTTAGTCACAAACTGTTGACCTACGAAATACTTAGTAGCCCGGATGTCCCTCTCATTATCGCATGTAACAATGATATCATCAATATAAACAAGTATGGCAACAATACCTCTCCAAGTCCTCCGAACAAACAGTGAATGATCAACAATTGATCTCACGAACCCATGTTACTCTATTAAGTCCGAGAGCTTCTAGAACCATGCTCTTGGACTCTACTTAAGGCCATAGATTACCTTATAAAGCTGCAAACCTCCTGACACTCCCCCTTAACAGCGAACCCAGGCGGTCGTTAGATGTAAACCTCCTCCGGTAGGCCACCATAGATAAATGCATTCTTTACATCTAGCTGATATAGATCCAATATCGTGTCACTGCAACAGAATGAATAATACGTAGTGTAGAATGCCTAGCCACTGGAGAGAAGGTATCCTGATAGTCCATCTCATATGCCTGGGTGAACCTGTGTACTATAAGTCTCGCATTGTAGCGATCTACACTGCCATCTACTCAGTGCTTCACCGTAAACAACCACTTAAACCCAATAACAGATGCTCCTTTAGGAGTTGTAACAATGATCCAAGTGTCACGTGAATGGAGAAGAGGTAGGAGTGGCTGGCGACAACGAGATTCCAGCAGCTAGAGGCAAGGAGGCATGAGGGGGGTTAGGGTTTTTCTACGCAACAAACAGGAGGAGTCGAGGCTCGCGAGGAAGATATGGGTTATAAGTGGGTCGAGTACGAAGCATGTAACCCACTTAACCCACGCTTGCCTCATCACACTGCCTTGCATTCCCATCGCACTGCCTCACACCGCCTTGTCCATCGAGGCACTCGCCTCGCAGCTGCAGGCTGATACGTACGCTTCTGAATGATTTTTTTCGAAACTCGCCTCGAGGTATATTTTTCCAAACCATGGTGGATGAAGTAGAGGTTGACGGGACGAGAAAGGGGACTAGGGTAGAGGACTCTGAGCTAGGATCGTCGATCTGATAACATGTGGAAAGCGAATACAAAATTGTTTGTTCATGAATCCATGAGGTTCTCTCATATGGAGAGGAGAAACACTAGAGTGAAAATTACATAATAGAGAAGAAATAAATAGAAAATATTACAAGATAAGAAAGATAAATATATCTGTCAACATGAACAAATGAAGTTGGAGGATGTAAATATGAGAAATAGGTCACTCTCATATAAATCGTAGAAGAGTCTCGTACAGGATTTCGCATTCACGGTAAGTGGAGAAAGACGTGGGAATATCCATACATACTAAAGTTCGTGATCACTGGAGAAATCTTTGGAAATATCTATACGTACTAGAGTTTACAGTCGTTGGAGGATGGAGACCGCACAGAGACTCTCTTTGGAAAACTCGAAAAAACTGGGTCACTCAAACATAGAGTGCCTTGAACGATGGTGGAGTCTGAGACCTCTATATAATACTCTTTTCTCTCATACTTGTCGGATAATGACGGTGCTCGACCAAGTTGGGAGAAGAAAAGGAGAAAAAATAAGAAAAATAATCTCTTCTGTTTCCTTTTTTAAGAAGCCCCTTTCTTCTTCTTTACAACAGGATGGGGAAATTGATGGAAAAAATACTCATAGATTAAATGTAGGTTGGTTAAAGTGTAGAGGAGCCTTTACTATTCTTTGTGATAAAAAACCCATTTGAAAGTCAAAGTATTACAAAATAGCCATGAGACCTACTATGCTTTATGGGTCAGAATGATGGCCTGTGAACAATAGACATGTGAAGAGAATGACAGAAACAGAAATGGAAATGCTAAGGTGGATGTGTGGTCATACACAAAAAGATCGTATTTGGAATGATGTGATCAAAAGGAAAGTTGGCTCTGATAGAGGATAAGATGAGATAAAACTGCTTAAGATGGTTTGGTCATTTGAAAGGTCGATTGATGCACCAGTTAGAAGACGCGAGATTTGGTATGTTGAGTATGCTAAGAGGGCAAGGAAGGCCCAAGAAGTGGGAATGGAACTATCAGAAGGGATCTAAGTTATTTAGATTTAAGCCCGAGAAAGACTCAAAATAGATCTAAATAGAGGCGAAAAATCCATGTAGTTGACCCTAATTATTGTGGAAAAAGGCTTTGTTGTTGTGTGTTGTTGTGATCGTCTTCTTGTTTTCTGCATTTAGAGCCCATTTGGGCAAAAATGCATCCTCTCCTTTTTTTGGAATTGGGCCCATCTTAGGCCTGAAATAATGCTTCAAAACAAATATCTTCCTCTCTTTTTGGTCCATTTTTTCTGAATGCCCTCTTATTTTGTCACCTCCATTTTTGTGTAGTTGTAGCTCAATTGGATCCTCTTCTTTTTTTTTAGTTTACAATCAGAATTGGGTACAGATGGACCATTACAAATTTTCAAAAGGAAAAAATATAGGTTATGGTTGTAACATCTGGATCCGAATGAACTGAAGCTCCTGTCAAGAAGAGGATGTTGCAAGCAAGTTTGGATCTCCAAAGTGGAGATATTCAAAGGTACATATCTCTCTTCACTTTACTTTCATCAAAGTCAATGTTGGAGTCTCTAATCCAAATTTTTTATGTTGTTGTCCATCATGTATTTTAACTACTGTTGTATGTTAGATAAAGCCACAAAATCCCTCCAAACTTAGAGGATCAAAGGTACAATCTTTCTCCCTCCTCTTGCTGCCTTTCATGCATGACTTAGCCTATAAAATTTTTATTACAAAAGTCTTCTAGGTATCTAGGGTTGGGACATAAAAACCTCCTAACTGATATTACTTATAAGAAAGTATTGGTCATATCAAACTCTTAATAAGCCAACTTTTGGTGCACCTGGACTCCATACTGGTTACTAGAGAAAAGGCTTTGATGTAATCAACTCTATACGTATAAGAGAATTCTTTTACTGAAAGCCCCTCTTTAAGACAATCAACTTTACCATCAAGTGTATACTCTATAGGAAATAACCATCAACAGGAAACAAGAGTGACATTCAAAATAAAGGGCATGAGGTTAGAGGAGCATTCTTCTTATCATTCATGACCTGACTTCAGTTAGAGTTTTGCAATATATCAATATAATCTTTTAAAATCAATACAGTTTGGTATCAGAGCAGTGGTACCCTGTTACATATATTTGTAGTATTATAGTTCCTGTCGCTATCCAAGTGAAGAGAGATATGTACCTTTGAATATCTCCACTTTGGAGATCCAAACTTGCTTGCAACATCCTTTTCTTGACAGGAACTTCAGTTCATTCGGATCCAGATGTTACAAATATAAAAAACCTCAAAGGGAGTCTCGTCCTCGAGACTCGAGTCAAGGTCACTTTGTGTCTTGTTTGGATCTTATCTGGCCATAAAAACATCAAAGGGTTTTGAACCCATAAAAACCTCAAAGGTAAAACAAGCCGTGTTCTTTCAATATATATAACTAAATGGGCTTGTTTTGACCATTACCTGAAAGAGCTGCGGATATCGTGCCCGCATATCCACTTATGTCTTCCATGTTGCTTCTTTGACATCACGTCGATGCCATAACACCTTTATTAGGGGAATCTCTTTGTTGCGGAGTTTTTTTGTTGATGTCTATCAGCTACTTTAGCTATTGTTGTATGTTAGATAAAGCCACAAAATCCCTCCAAACTTAGAGGATCAAAGGTACAATCTTTCTCCTTCCTCTTGCTGCCTTCCATGCATGACTTAGCCTATAAAATTTTTATGGCAAATGTCTTCTAGGTATCTAGGGTTGGGACATAAAAACCTCCTAACTGATATTACTTATAGGAAAGTATTGGTCATATCAAACTCACAAATAAGCCAACTTTTGGTGCACCTGGACTCCATACTGGTTACTAGAGAAAAGGCTTTGATGTAATCAACTCCATACGTATAAGAGAATTCTTTTATTGAAAGCCCCTCTTTAAACCAATCAACTTTACCATCAAGTGTATGCTCTATAGGAAATAACCATCGACAGGAAACAAGAGTGACATTCAAAATAAAGGGCATGAGGTTAGAGAAGCATTCTTCGTATCATTCATGACCTGACTTCAGTTAGAGTTTTGTAATATATCAATATAATCTCTTAGAATCAATACAGTTTGATATCAGAGCAGTGGTACCCTGCTACATACATTTGTAGTATTATAGTTCCTGTCGCTATCCAAGTGAAGAGAGATATGTACCTTTGAATATCTCTACTTTGAAGATCCAAACTTGCTTGCAACATCCTTTTCTTGATAGGAGCTTCAGTTCATTCGGTCCAGATGTTACAAATATAAAAAAACCTCAAAGGGAGTCTCGTCCTCGAGACTCGAATCAAGGTCACTTTGTGTCTTGTTTGGATCTTATCTGGCCATAAAAACCTCAAAGGGTTTTGAACCCATAAAAACCTCAAAGGCAAAACAAGTCGTGTTCTTTCAATATATATAACTTAATGGGCTTGTTTTGACCATTACCTGAAAGAGCTGCGGATATCGTGCCCGCATATCCACTTCTGTCTTCCATGTTGCTTCTTTGACATCATGTCGGTGCCATAACACCTTTATTAGGGGAATCTCTTTGTTGCGGAGTTTTTTTTGTTGCTGTCCATCAGCTATTTTAGCTATTGTTGTATGTTAGATAAAGCCACAAAATTCCTCCAAACTTAGAGGATCAAAGGTATAATCTTTCTCCCTCCTCTTGCTGCCTTCCATGCATGACTTAGCCTATAAAATTTTTATTACAAAAGTCTTCTAGGTATCTAGGGTTGGGACATAAAAGCCTCCTAACTGATATTACTTATAAGAAAATATTGGTCATATCAAACTCACAAATAAGCCAACTTTTGGTGCACCTGGACTCCATACTAGTTACTAAAGAAAAGGCTTTGATGTAATCAACTTCATACGTATAAGAGAATTCTTTTACTGAAAGCCCCTCTTTAAGCCAATCAACTTTACCATCAAGTATATGCTCTATAGGAAATAACCATCGACAGGAAACAAGAGTGACATTCAAAATAAAGGGCATGAGGTTAGAGTAGCATTCTTCTTATCATTCATGACCTGACTTCAGTTAGAGTTTTGTAATATATCAATATAATCTCTTAGAATCAATATAGTTTGGTATTAGAGCAGTGGTACCCTGCTACATACATTTGTAGTATTATAGTTCCTATCACATTAATTCTTGGATAGCGACAGTTCTCCGACTTGTCGCGAGTCCAAAAGGAAAAGATGACTTTCAAATTCAATAACCACATATGTCACTGTTTGCAATTAATTTCCATATTGCATCCCAAGAAGAGAAAAATCATAATAGAAATATCCGCGAACATCAACTATTGTAATTACGGATATCGATTCTTACAAAGAACCATGGTCCCTAAACCGACTTTTCTATGTTTTAATTGATTCTGGAGTGTTGAATGAACTTCGAGTTTCTAGCTTCGGTAGGAAGAGGTGCAATTGCCCTAAATAATCCTTGTCACATTTATGGGCTAGGTGATCAGTTGTTCAGCATAAGACTAATAGTCGGAAGGTTACCGATGTTGATTGGTGGCCATGAGATGATCACTGACTGTCTACTACTACAACTTGAAAAGTGTGACCTGATTATGTGAGTGGATTAGCTGTCAGCTCATTATACCTTGTTAATTGCTTCAGAAAGACGGTTGTCTTCAGGATTCTGTACCCGAGTTTACCATTAAGGGCACATTACACGATTCTAAAATGGAGTAGATCGCAAGTATTGAGAGATCAGAAACTCATAGATCGAGGATGCGACACATTTCTAATATTATCCGAGAGACATCTAAGGGAGAGCCGATGGATCAGGACATCACGATAGTGTCAGATTATCCTAATGTATTCTTTACTGATTTGTCAAGTTTACCACTTGAGAAAGAGATTGAGTTCGAGATCACATTATTGTCAGATATAGAGCCGATCTCGATGGCTCCTTATCACATAACATCGGCTGAGTTAAGAGAGTTGCAAGTGCAGTTGCATGAGTTAATTAATTTAGGTTTTGTGAAGCCAGGCACTATACTTTGAAGTACTCTCGCTCTTTTGTCAAGAAGAAGGATGGATCGATAAGATTATTCTTTGGTTACCAATAGTTGAACAAGAAAACGATGAGGAACCAATATCCTATACCACACATTGATGATCTGTTTGATCTGCTATAGGGATCTTCGATGTTTTCAAAAATCGATCTCTGATCTGACTACCTTCAAGTGAGGATTCAAGAGTCGAATATTCCGAAAACATCATTCAGGACTCGATATGGATATTATGAGTTAGTTGTGATGCCGTTTGGGCTCACACATGCCATGCAACATATGTGAACATGATAAAAAGGATTTTCCGTCCATACTTGGACACGACTGCGGTTGTGATTATAAATGATGTTCTGATATATTCTTGAAGTAAATGGAGTCATGCAAATGATCTGAAGATAGTCCTGGATACTTCAACAACACTAGTTCAAAGCCAAGTTGAGCAAGTGTGAGTTCTGGTTTTCCCAAGTCTCATTCCTTGAGCATGTCATTTCTGGAGCATGTATTTCGGTTAATCCTACGAATATTGAAGCAAACATGTCTTGGGAGTAGCCCAAGACAGTTACTCAGATTCGGAGCTTCCTTGGACTAGCGGGCTATTACAAACGCTTAGTCAGTAGTTTTTCCGAGTCGTTCTTTTCCTGACACGATTGACACAGAAGAATGTTCCTTTCACTGGAATGATTCATGCGAGCAGGCCTTTAGGACATTGAAGGAAAGATTAATGAATGCACCTATTATTGCACTTCCTTCAGACACTCAGGATTATGCAGTATATACAGATGCTTCAAATGAGGATTTAGGAGCGGTTCTGATGCAGCAAGGTCACATGATTGTTTATGCATCACGTCAGTTGAGGCCGCATGAGCGGAATTACTCCATCCATTACTTGGAGTTGGTGGCAATTGTCTTCGCTTTGAAGATCTAGCACCACTATCTCTATGAGGTGAATTTCGAGATTTTCACATATCACAAGAGTCTGAAGTACATCTTGGATCAGAAGGAGCTGAACATGAGACGTAGGTGGCTTGAGCTATTAAAGGATTTCGATTATACGATCTCTTACCATTCTAGTAAGGAAAACGTGGTAGCAGATGTGCTTAGCAATAAAGCTCATGCATATACGACAAACTAGCTATATACATGAGATATGCTCGTAACTTTGGCTAATTAACATCCTCATAAGAGTAAAACCATATATAATGTCATACCTCCACAATTCAGCCGTCTTTGGGATTGCATAGTAGAAAGACAGAGGACATATCCCTGAATTTGAGACAGATGCATGTGTGCCTGATGAATCTGTGATTCATCACTTCAAAAGTCAAAAATAGAGCCTTGTTCCCGAGAAAATAGATGCATATTTCCCTTTATATTGCATAAATAGCATTCATGCATACATGCATAATTCATACATTTTAGCAGTCCATTTACATTTAATAAGAAGCCAAAAACCCCTTGTAAAATATCTACTCACTAAAATAGCCTCTACTCTATAATATGCACTCCTTAGTTAATAATATAGGGAAGAATGCCAAAAATCCCCTTTGTAAAATAGCCAATAAAGCCTGAGAACCCCTGTACACTAAAATGCACATAAAGCCCTCATACAAACTCCGAATTAGGTCTACTTACTCTTAGAATACTACACATTAAAAGACCTTTAAAATGAGACTAATTTCATTGAATTTGGAGCTTGTATGGGAAAGTTGGGTTTTTGGGGCCACTTTGTATACTACATAGGTGTATAATTGTATCTTTGTATTTATGTATCATATTTGACCTCATCTCCGTCTTTGGTCAACATGAAACTTGTAGATCTCATCGAGATCTACAACTTTCATGTTTTGAGTTTTTCCAAATTCGGCCCCCTCTTCTCTTTACACGTGTATCTTCTTCCAGCCACTCACAGCAGGCCACGTGGCGCCCTCTGGTTGCGCCACGCGGCCCGCTCCCCTTGCCTCATCCACCTCATCTTCCAGCCGTTGGATCTCCTCCTGAGATCCAACGACCCCAGGTATTCCACGCACGCCCTTTGTCTGGGCCGTCAGATCATCTCATGCCTTCAATCCGCACCATCCGCTCGCGCCTCTTCCAGAGCTCGCCACGTGGCGGCAGATGAACCATCTGATCGAGCCCATCACAGCCGCTCCTCCGTTGGCGTTCCTCGTCCCTTCGATCCTCTCCATCTCCTCATCCAAGCCGTTCGCCCGCGCTTCGCCCAGCGCCCTCCACGTGGCGCGATCACGGCCCATCATCTACGCGCCTTGATCTAATCACACACGTCCCATACCGCTTCGATCATCACCGTTGGATCACCAGATCCAACGGTGGAGCTCCGTCGTCTTCCTCCGGACGCCACTCACCCACGATCTCTCCCCTTGCGAAACAAGCCGCCCCCTTCCTATTCTTGGCAGCACCTCATCCACCCTCTCCGACCACCAACACCACCACGATGGAGAGTACTCCTCCCTCACCCTCGCCAGCTCCCTCGCTTCCCACGAATCCCACCAGAGTCGCCCCACGTCGACCACAAACCTCACCTCGTCACCAGCCAACCCACCAACTCCATCCTATAAATACGCCACCACCGGCCAACTTCAGTCGCATCCGCCACTCCAGAGAGCTTCCCTGAGCTCCGAGCTTTCGATTGGTGACAGCAATTCGACGATTCCGTGAGCGACGAAGGGCTTCTTCTCCGGCAAGATCCACGGCAACTCCGTCGTGTCGCAGCGACTCCTCCGAGCAGCTGCTGGAGCTCGGGACATCACCGGTCCCTCGAGCGACGACCTGGACCCCAAGAGAGAGGTCCAATCCCCAGGTGAACCCCTCTATCCATCTCCGATCTTTTTCTTAATTTTCTTTTATCTTCTCCGATTTTATTCGCCGCCACCGATCTTCTCCGATATCCCAATTGAATTAAACGTTAAATTGGCCTGCATTTTTGCATAAGTCTGCATAGAAATTGAAAAAGACAAAAAAATTACTCCCCGAAAATCACACACTTGGATAATTGCTTAAAATTTACCTAAGGAGACAGATGCCTCCCTGAGATCGACCTTGGACTCCACCAAGTAAAAAAATTCACCGCTTAACATTAAATCAAAGTGGTTTTTGACTAGCCTCTCGTATCCGACTGCAACGAACGATTAAAAGTAATTTAGACATTAATTTGACCTAATTAACATAGGGTGCGGGGCGGCTATCAAAATGGCACCGTTGCCGGGGGTCGTCGAAGCTCCCATCCTCGCGGTAGCTTTCACGACCCCCGACGACGCACGTCAACCTTCATCAGCTCAGCTCCGCCGCTTGGCCGGAGCACCATCGCCTACCCATCTTTCACACGCCTTAGGCCTCGCCGACTACCTCCATCTCTCCACAAACGCACGCACGAGCTCTGGCTCTCTCTTTAACACTTGCAGGTACCCCGCGTCTCATTGAACGGAAGCTCGCCGGAGTCATCTTCGAGCTTCTTCGCCAGCAACCTCCGACGGCCCTCTCTCACTCCTGAGGTCACCGGAGGCTTCGTCGACCATCTGCGCATCTTCCGAAATACCTCCGACTCGCCATCGACCTTCACCGACGACGGGAGGGAAGGGCGGAGCAAAGACAGCAACGTCGGAGCCCCGCCTTCTCCTCCGCAGGAGGCGGAGGGCCGTCGAGGAAGAAGCCCCAGAGGCCGTTCGATCATCTCGATCGAACGGTTTGCAGTCAGCCACGTCGCCCGCCCACCGGAGCTGCCAACGACCGTAGGATCATCATTGATCCCACGCTCAGGAGAACGCCACGTCATCATCTTCAGCCTCCATCGACCACCGTTAGATCTATCCAGATCTGACGGATTCTGATCTCGCCACGCATCATCACCGCCATCCTTTGGATCGATCTTGATCCAAAGGCCCGCAGCCAGCCACGTCGACGAAGACCGAACCTTGCCCCCAACCCTAGGCTCGGACGCCCTGAGGCTACACCGAGCCTCACTCCAGACCTCCACCGTCGCCCGAGCCTAGGCCCGAGCCTCCACAGCCATCCGAGCCTAGGCCGCCCATGTGAGGAGCACGTGCGGCCTGGGTAATTTACACAGAGGCCCCCGGAGCTTTCCATATTTGCAAAAAGGTCCCTGTGAAGCAGACCCCACGTGAGGAGCACGTGCCCTGTGGAGAATTTGCACATGAGTCCGCAGCATTATAGGTAATTGCATTTTAGTCCCTGTCCGCATATTTGCTTATTGTATTTTTATTTTTTTCTGTATTGCACTTTTACCCTTGTGTTTGCACGCATCCCTAGGTTGCATTTTACATCATTTTTCGAATCTAAAAATTGCATTTTGTTGAGAAACTTGTCCTCTGTCTATTGGTCCACGTGTCACATTTTTGTAATTTCAGTAGAATTATTAATGAATTAATTGGTGCATTTTTGAGATATTTTGCCCAGTGACACCTTTTAATTTGTAGTTAATTCTCTGTGCTTCCAAAAATCATCAAAAATTCACAGTAGCGTAAGGACGATATTCTTAACATTCAATAAAAATTTCATGTCATTTGCACACCTATCGAGGCCTTAATAAATTGTTAAGCGATTTTCTTAATTTAATTTTAATAAATTCATTTCACATTGAAACTCAGATCTTTCAATTTTCCTGGATCCCTTATTATTAGTGCCATCTAGGATAATTTTAGTTCTTGAAAAATTTGTGGTTTGTTATTAAAAATTAAAAATTGAAAATCACCCTGTCTGCATATTTAATTTCCAGTAAATCCATTTAGTGTCTGAAAAATCCAAAAAAATTAGTGTAGGTCATTTTCATCATCATTAATCATCTGGACAATTTTTAGAATTTTTGGACTTTATTTGATATCCCAATTGAATTAAACGTTAAATTGGCCTGCATTTTTGCATAAATCTGCATAGAAATTGAAAAAGACAAAAAAAAATACTCCCCGAAAATCACACACTTGGATAATTGCTTAAAATTTACCTAAGGAGACAGATGCCTCCCTGAGATCGACCTTGGACTCCATCAAGTAAAAAAATTCACCGCTTAACATTAAATCAAAGTGGTTTTTGACTAGCCTCTCGTATCCGACTGCAACGAACGACTAAAAGTAATTTGGACATTAATTTGACCTAATTAACATAGGGTGCGGGGCGACTATCAGTGCCATCAAGGACAAATGTGATGATTTTGGTGGTGACGAAGTCTATTTTGTGGAAGGCTGGCTGGGTGATTGCGCCCAACAATGAGCAGTGGCGCAGAGATATTTTTGATAAGGCACATAGTTCATGTTTGTCTATTCTTCCTGGCAATACAAAGACGTATTGGGATCGAGTTCTACATTCTGGAAGGACGGAATGAAGCGAGATGCAACATATCATGTTAGCAAGTGCATGATCTATCAGATGGTCAAGGCGGAACACAAGAGACCACCATGGTTATTACAGTCTCTCCCCTTTCTCGAATAAAAGTGGAAGAGTTCTTCTATGGATTTTGTCACAGGACTAGTAAAGACACTAGGTGGTCACGATGCTATTGGGATGTTGTTGACAGATTGACCAAGTCAGTCCATTTCATACATATCAACATGACCTACACTCCATCTAGGCTGGCTAGATTACATGTGCAAAAAAAACATTATCAAATTTTATGATATAGCACGTGAGGTAGTGTCTGATAGACTCGAGGTTTAAATCTCACTACTGGTATATTATGTCAGCACCATAAACAAAGCTGAATATGAGTTCTACATACCATACACAACGCATTATTAAGACACTTGAGGATTTGCTACGTGTATGTACTCTAGAGTGGAAAGGGTCCTGGAAGGACCATTTGACATTGGTAGAACTCCCGCACAACAACAGTCATTATTTCAATATTGGTATGGCATCATTCGAAGCCCTATACGGGCGGAGATGTCTCGCACCTCTCTATTGGCGTAAGGTAGGTGAACACGCTTTTACTCTGTAGAGGGGACTATGAGGACTGTTGATCTTGTAGAATAAAGGCTTCTGATGACTCAGAGCTGCTAGAAGAGTTTAATCCGAACATCTTCTCTTTATCCATTTAAAATATGACTTATCAATATTCAATTTAATTTTTCATACCGATGGAAATTCCTGTAAACACAAGGAGATGGGATATTTCTAAGTATATATCCCATGAAGGGAATGCTGAGATTTGATGTTCATGGCGAGTTGGCACCACGATATGTTGGATCATTTGAGTTTATTGCTCATATAGGAGGGCGGCCTACCAAGTAGCTCTTCCTTCACACATGTCAGTTGTACACGATATATTTCATATATCTAATTCAAGGAAATACGTGCACGACCCTCAACATGTCATCAACTACAAGAGCCTCGACGTGGAGCCAAACTTAACATACGAAGAGAAGGTCAGTACAAATACTCGATAGTGTTGTGAAAAAAAAGCTTCACAGCTTTTACGCCTCTCTGGGATGCACAGGTTTTCCTTTAAAGACCAGTTCCGCTGACCCTTGTTCTTTAGGGTCCCTAGGCTGGAGGGCCCTTGATTTTAATTTTTGAGCTCGTTTGCCCGTAACGGTCGGGTCAGTTTTTCTTTTGGTGTGACTCTTCCGGGGAGTCTCTCCCACCCATCTTAGTGGCGTAGTTTTGGAGTAGATCTATCCCTCTACTGGATCGCACTTCCACTTAGAGGGCGAGACGGAAGAGCCTTTTTAGGCTACCTCACCGCTTGAGTTTTGTTTACTTTTCGCCACCAGACTTGGCAATGCTACATCCGAATCATCCATGTATACATCTGAATCCTCTATGGCTACATCTGAATCAGTTACAGTTGAAATTGGAGGAGTTACAATTGAGATTGGATTGAATCACGAATGAGTTTGGCTAAAGTTGAGATGAAATACAGTTGAGTTGGTTACATGGGAGCTTGGTTACAGTTGAGTTGGTTACATGAGAGCTTGGTTACAGTTGAGTTGGTTGTAGTTGAGCTTAGTTTCCATTGATCTAGTTACTATTCCGTCAGTAATTTCTGACGAAGAGAAAAGACCAATTTATGAAAATCATCCTTATTAGAATACGAGCTACTACCACAGTTGTTTGGAATAGCTAGTGGACGTGTTGGGAACTTAGTTAGGATGCATTTTACTCCACCGCATGCCTACCGAGGCACCCCAACCCTAAGGCTTCCTTACTACCTTATAGTCATAGTGTGAGGTCTTACCCAGACCAAGACCACGGACTATCTATTAAGCTTGAGAAAATTAATAAGGAAAGAATCAGAATACGAGATACATCATCCACACTTACTAAAATTCATCTACATGACTTATGAACATTTGAAAGGAGATATGTATCATCTCGATCATAATAAACTTATAATGAACGAAGAATTAGCGAATCGTTGAAACTTAAAATATAAGGAAGAATGAAAATTATATACGGTTATATATATAATTTGGTAAGGACAAAGATCAAAATAGGAGACTCATCATCCTCAATACATAGATCCATCAAGCATGAAGCATAATTTTAAAATAAGGCAATAGCTTAAGTATGGATCTTATAATTTATATATAAAATACAATCTATAACTATTATTTGAAATATGAAATACAGGTAATTGAGGTATGATGGGTAAGTCAGGGTTTCACCTTTACAGAATAGCATATAACCAGCTTCTCTCCAAGTCGCTCGATAAATCTAATTGTTAGACTACCTACTTGCTTTCTTTTGGAGCCACTAAATTTCCTATTATTTCTAATTAATAAGATTTACTCAACATTTGTTGATGTTCTTTTCTTCCTATTGCATGGATTGCAGGCAAAACACCTGCATCGTGGTATGGGGAGAGTCTGCAGTAAAACTTATCAGGTATGTATGTTATAGTTTTGTTCAAGGTATTATATAATGCTTTTATTTCTCTTCTGATACAATTGGGATCTCACTTCTGTTGTTACATGTTGACTGCTATGGAAATTTATGCAATATAATTGTGACATATTGTAGTCATGTGGTTTATTGGTTAATTTGTGAATGTCATTCATAAATGCGAAAATTTTTCCCTAATTTCAAGTTCCCTAATGCGATCCCTAGCGAACATGATACCACAAATGATGTGTAAACGGGTTTCTCGGATCCGAGAAGGAGCGGGCCTCACAATGTTCCTCTCTTTAGATGTATATATTTAGGGTTCCCCCTCTGATGGGGACCCATCTTCTCCCTTGGGAGTTGAAGATCCGAAGTGGCGAAGGTAATATCTAATATGGAAGCAAGATCTGGTGTAACGGGTCACTCCTCCAACATCGCTTTCCAGCCACTGCAATGGGCACTGTTGTAAAAGTCGGCCGACTAGGCCGACTAGTCGGCCCGACTAGTCGAGTCGGGGGGGTATCCGACTCGACTAGGCCAAATCGGCCTATAGTCGGGTCGACCCGATTAGTCGCCCGAGTAATCGGCCTAGTCGGCCGACTAGTCGGCCGACTTTTGCATAGAAGTTTTAAACTGTTTGTATACTGTTTTTGTATACTTTTTTATATACTTTTAATTGTTTGTGTTGTTATTACTTAGTCATTATTACTATAAATTCAAATATATATGAAGTGGTTTTATACTTAAAATAATACAAATATATACCTCCTTTTGCCTTAACATCCTTGTGGACACATGAAAGTACGGTGTAAACTAACAACGTTCTAACAAACATTTAGCATCCTTGACTACAACAGATATGTATATGAATTCTTTTACATTATCAAATTATGTCAATAACTATAAGGTTATATAATTATTAAATCTTTTTATTTATCTTTTGTGATTTGTTAATTAGCTTCATGATTCTTAATTACAATGATTAGTAACATGTGAGTTTGTTGATTAGTAACTTGTGAATTTGGTTAGCTTTGTGTTTGTATGTATTAAAATTGCTAAATTTGTGTATATATATGAGAGTGTATGTATTAAAAATCAATTTATATATTTAAAATAATTAAAAAAATCAAAACCGACTAATGCCCGACTAAATCCGATTACTCTCCCGACTGCCGATTAATCCTTAGTCAGTGACCCCGCCGACCGAGTACCGACTACCGCTTTCTGCAACCTTGGCAATGGGAATCAACGAGATGTTGTGCCTCCATACGGGGGAGATAAGCTATGTGATCTCAGAAAATATCTTTTTATTTACTTGATGGGCTCTGGAGGAGATGATATGTTGTACTTCTCTGCTTGATCGAATCTCCTAACCAAAGACCATATGAGGTGTAGAGGGGCCCTGATGTGCTTGACGAGGGAGCTTGCACAAGGCTCCCATAACGGCTGCAGCTATTTAGTGTTCCCCTCGATGGGAACCTAGCTTATTTCACGTCACCAAGGAGTAGGGTTCCATGTTCATTGCTTACCCATGTTCTGGACAAGGGTTGCTGACAGTGAGGTATGCGGCGAGAAGCTCATGCGAGCGTCGTTAAATAAGGTGTTGGGGTCACGTGAGAGACGTACGGGGGCATAGGTGGCGACGATGGTTGTTGCTTGTACGTTGAGAAATGCCGCCATGGACTGGGTAAGGCATGAGGGCCATCACCTTGGACTTGGTTGGATATGCAGCCTGGAGGTACCCTAGTATCGCCAGGTGGGAGAGGAGGTTGCGTTGGTTGTTGTAGGACTGCCACAACCAATTCCAGATTACCGGATGGAGATGCCACTGTTGCATGGGATTCATCACAGATCAATCTCGATCCCATTAGGAACCCTAGTTGCTTGGAACCACTGCATGGAGTTCCATCTTGAAATATACGAACAAATCCAAGAACGACTTGCTTTGATACCATGTAGAAAACATAATGCATAAGCGATAATCAGAGATAAACAAATATGAACAAGGGAAAACAAGTGAATTTACGTAAAACCCTACTCCCTAAGGAACGGGATGAAATCACAGAAAAACTGACTCACAAGGTTGATATTCTATTCAACTCTCTCTCGATGAGTACAGAAGGTGTGGGGCTCTTTGTATAGCCCCACCAATTTGACCAAGTCCCACCACTCCACAATGTGGGACTAAACAAAAGTGTGTGTGGTAATTGAATCTCAGAGAGATCCAATAACCCTCCTACATGTATGCCCTAACCCTTTCACACAAGCCTTCAACATGGTGGGCTCGTCATCATGCCATGTCATTGCACCATTGTGTAAATATCGAGTGCAGACACAACATGATCTTCGAAGAATAATCACGAACGTTGAGAAGTGTAGGACAAAAATGTAATTTAAATAAAATGAAACCTCGAGATGATGAGCACATCCAAGACAACTTGCCTTGGTACCGTATTGAAATTTAAATACAAAGAATAAATGTAACTAACCAAGCCAAGCATAAAAATATTAAATTTAAGAAGATCGAGACAATCATAAGACCGCATGTCTTCACAGGAGATAATCCTATGGGGTCTTATGTAGCTATTAGCTTTCTCAAATAAAACACAAAATATGAAACTCTTTATATAACTCCATCAACACATACAAGTCCCACCACTAGAAGATTTAGGACTAACCATTAATCTACATAACCCACTCTAATTGGATCCTGACAAGATCCATAAAACCCGCTCATAATCTCTCAACAAATATATTGTTCCCTTGCTCGATACACACAGTTTGTCACAGATGTTCCTTGGAGCTATTGCTTTTAAAATAAAAGGGTGAGTGGGATAGTTTACAGTGAAAGGAAATAGAAAGCATGAACAATTGCACTTTATTATGAATAATAGATCAACATCTTGTATTTATAGATATTGCATGTATGCAGGCCCTCCATGTGATAACAACTGGGTAGTGTTTCTCTCTTCATGCTTTGCATAATTATTATTAACTAACTTAGAAGGATTTGCTAGAATAAAATTTATAGGGGGTCAACTTTAACTGCAAAGTAAAGTAAGTTAGACATACTGATTTGCTGATTGATGAATAAAAGTATGCAGCTGCTGCAAAGCGGACCCAGCAACTATGCTTCCAAGAAACACATTTACAAGTAAAAATAAATAATATTTGGATGCAGATCTTCTCTCCAGAGATGACAGCGATACAAGCCCCTCGAACTTAGACATCATCATCAGTATAGTTGGTAAAACAATGAGAAATATTTTAAGAGCAATACCAGGCAAAAATCCCTGGATTAAAGACTTTATTGCATTCCTGCATTGTGACGAAAAAATGTCAGAATATAATTTCATAAACATGAAAATACTAATTTAATTTGGAAACAAGAGAAATGCAAAATTAACTCAGGCATACCAATTTAATAAAATATCATAACAAACATCAGTAATTGAACAGCAACAGTCAAATTTTTTTTTGTTTTAATTGGGGTTGGCTAGATAAATTTGCCACTTCCGCGCTTCCTCGCAGATTTTACTTGGGTCAACCCAAAGCTTAGATCTAGAAAATATACTTCTTGCAAGTTTTCTTGCACAATTTTTTGGTCTTTCTCGTTCTATCTTGCAAGGATTTTTTTCTAACTCCTTACACCCTGAAACCAGAACACATCCTTTGCATGTGTTATCCTCCCACAACAACCTATTGTCTCATATTGTTGTGCGAATCCGGTCTTTTCTTTGTGTGACCACACATCCACCAGAGCATCCTCTTCAAAGATATGGAAGGTCTATGAAACATGTCTATATTTCAGTTAGATAAGCATAACAATTCTATCTGCACCTCTATTATATTTGACATTTTATTATCCAAGCAATATTTTTATCATAGAGAGCACTTGAAAGTCCTCAATTTAATTCTATGAGAGACATCTTCATCATTACATCTGATTCTTTGAAATATTTAAATGTGTCAATATTTAAAATGACATGTTCCGAGCATTGCCTCCACATTTTTAGCTTCCTTTACGGTTAACTTGCATTCCGTATGTTCTACCTTACTTCTAGTAGAGATATATTTATGTTCTATGTACCGTTTCTTTATTTTATTTCTTTATATCCGTCTTATGTAATTTATCCATAGGTTTCTGTGGAAGTGTAAAGAAAACATTCATACTATTCATCGTAGCCCTAGAGCTCTCTTATATAGGAGAAAAGCTCCAGGGAAAATTACATAGATAGCCGACATAAATAGGGAAATTACAGAGTAACATATAAAGAGATATAATGTATCTCAACACTTCCCCTCAAGCTGGAGCATAACTATCTATCATGCTCAATTTGGAACAGTAACGATGAAACGATCCCTTAGCAAGTACTTTGGTGAACATGTCAGCAATCTGATCGCCTGAAGCAACATGAGAAGTGAATATAAACCCTTTTTGAATCTGTGAAGATATTTGTATTTTTCATATTTCATATGTGTCTCTTTCTTATTTTCTTTTTCTATTTTCTACTTTATGTAATTTACCCATAGGCCTCTCTACTATATAAGAGAGCCTAGGGTTCTCAGAAATGACAACGCCCTTATTTTTCTCCAACATGGTATCAGAGCGGCGGTCCTAGACCGGAGCTCTCGATTCCCGAAAAACCCTAACCCTACCTCCAGCCCTCTCCTTGCGCGCCACCGCCTCCTCGCCTCGCGCGCGCACCGCCGCCTCCTCTCCGGCGCCGCAGCCTTGCGCTTCTCCCCAGCAAGGCCCGCGCGCACACCTCACGTGCATCGCACGTCTCGCGCGCACAGCGCGCTCGTCTCGCGTGCACCGTGCGTTCGCCTCGCGCGCACTGCGCGCCTCGCGTGCTGTCTCGCGCTCGCGCGCCGCCTCAGCTTCGTCAGTTGGTTGATGGGTTAGTGGGCACGAGTCTACACGTGCACGCAAACCCATATATGTCTGCATAGACACACAAACTTTGATTTGTTGCACCCGTAGCAGTCTTCTTTCGGCAATATGTCTGAGAGCAAGGTTGATGTACCCACCACTGGCGCATTCAGAGGTCCAACGCCTATTGTGAAAATGGACGGGACAAATTATGAGCTCTGGGCTATGTAGTTCATGAGCCTGATGAAGTCGAATGGTAAGAAGCATATTCTTACCGAAGAGGAGACAGTGGAGAAGACTGGGGTGAATGCCTCGTGGGAGGTAGATGATGTGTATGCCAAAGTCTGGCTATCTGGGATGTTGTCGATAGAAATCGCCAACGATGTACTACATCAGCCCACGGCTAAGGCTATGCGGGATATTTTAGCGGCGACATATTCGCAGGTGCAGAACGAGACCAAGATACTTCAGCTGCAACATGATATTTTTACAGTCAAGCAGAATGGGCGCCCCCTTCACTCACTGTACACATCCCTACGAGGGATGTATGAGAAGCTCCATAACTTTATGTTGTTGACGGCCACTCCTGAGCAGCAGAAGACGTACAGGAATGCTACCATGGTAGGTGTATTCCTGGCTTCCCTTGATCCAGAGTGCGATGCTGCCCGGTCTCAGATTCTTGCTGACGCTACTATTCTTCCTATGGAGGAAGTTTTTCGCCGACTGAGTCGAATTACTGTCCCAAGCTCGACTGCCATCCAGACACCTTCAACGATGGCAGCCTCCAGGGGTAGAGGTGGCTCCTCTACCTTTCGTGGTCGTGGCCCCCGAGGTCGTGGAGGTCGGATTTGTCAACCATGCAGTTATTGTCATCGCCCTGGTTACTCCGAGGATACATGCTACTCTAAACATGGCTTTCCTGCATCAGCTCGGGTAGCAGAACAAGTTGAGTCTCCTGCACCTGCCTCGTTGGACCAGCGATTCGATGATCTTGTTGCCAGACTGAGGAATATCATGCCTCCTGATACAGCTCCTGGAGGTCAGTCAGATGTGGCCGTCTCTGCCTCTGCCAGTTCACCTGTCACAGCCAGTACTTCAAGTAGTTCTTATACTCTTACCTCTTGTGATGGATCTATGATTACAAACTGGATTATGTATTCTGGAGCGACACATCATTTTTGTGGGGACAAAGAGCAGCTCACTTCATATAGACCGGTCTCTTCAGGACGAACTGTGGTGATAGCCAATGGGATACATTCCCCGATCACATGACATGGGGAGATTAACTTGACACCTTCCATGAGATTGCAGAATATGTTATATGCTCCCTATTTCTCTATGAATTTACTATCCATTAGCCAGATTACAAAGGATTTAAAGTGTCGAGCTATTTTTGACTCATCATTTCTTGTTTTTCAGGACATACCCTTGGGCAAAGTGATTGGTTGTGGCTGTGAGCAGAATGGTCTCTATCGTCTGGTCTATACTCCTTATGTCAGTGCATCTCTCCATTCTACAGAATCAGACTCTCCATATACCTGGCATCTCTGTTTTAGTCACCTCCCTCTTCAGAAGATGTGTCGTGTTTTGCCCCAGATTTCTCCGAAGTCGTCCTTCCAATGTGAAGCGTGTCAGTTGGGAAAGCATCATCGGTCTACCTTCCCGAGTCGTCAGAGTCGGAGCAGTAGCTCCTTGTTTTTTTTTTTGACACTCAGTAGCTCCTTGTTCGAGTTAGTCCATATTGATATTTGGGGTCCAAGTCATGTTCCTGACCACCAGGGACACAGATTCTATCTGGCTGCAGTAGATGATTTTTCTCGCTTGTCTTGGGTGTTTTTATTGAAGAATAAATCTGAAGCAGGAGATGTGATTCAAATGTTTATCAATGAAGTTAAAAATGTTCTCTTATTCTGTGAAAATTGTGCGTTCTGACAATGCATTGGAGTTTTGTACTAGAGCTCTGTCCTTGTTCTTTTCATCTCGTGGTATAATTCATCAAACTTCATGTGCTTACACTTCACAACAAAATGGTGTTGCAGAGCGGAAACATCGCCATCTATTGGATATCACTAGAACCCTACTTATTCAGAGTCATGCTCCATGCTTGTTTTGGGGTGATGCAGTTCTCACAGCTTGCTACTTAGTAAATTGCATGCCCTCGTCTGTGTTGGGTGAGACAACTCCTCTCTCTATAGCCTTTCCTGAGAAGGAGTTCTCTCTTCCACCCCGTGTCTTTGGCTGTGTTGGTTTTGTCCATCAGTTGGTGCCAGGTCTTGATAAGATCTCTCCCAGGGCTATCAAATGTGTGTTTGTAGGATACTCCAGGACACAGAAGGGATATCGTTGCTTTGATCCGCTGCGTCGAAAATATTTTGTTAGCGCTGATGTCACATTCTTTGAATCTGTGATGTTTTTCTCTCCTACAGGTGACAGAATGACTACTTCCCATTCTGATATTGAGGTCTTCATGCCACCTCCTCCTTTTTTTGAAAGCTAAAAAAAAAGGGGGAGTCACTCGATGGTGATCGCCCCAATATATTAAAAATAAGGAAATATACAAAGGAAAAATAAAAGAGAAACTGTACAAAGACGGCCCACTGAGAAGTAGCCCACTAAGGAAGGGGACCCCAAAAACCATCATAAGACTAGCCAATGTCCCAATCCTGTATGAGGCGCTTGGCATGAATAATGATATTTTCTTTGTAAAACCGTTGTGCTGAAAAAATCGCCTCGTTCCTCCCAAGCCAGATGCTCCACACCCGAGCGATTGGATCCAGTATAAGCCTCCTGTCCCTGCCCCTAATGGAGATCAAGCTGTCGCATAAGGCTGGAAATGAGACGTGATTGATCCATGGGAGGTCCTCCCAAATCGTGCACACGTGACCGCATTCGAAGAATAGGTGAGATATTGTTTCCTGTTCTGCCCCACAAAGGCCACACAATGGGTCAACATTCGGAAAGAAAATTGCACATCGATCGCGCGTCAAAAGCCGCCCACGACGAAGAAGCCATAAAAAAACCCCAATGCGTTCCGGAAGCTTAAGTCCCCATAAGAAGCGATAATCACGCAGCAAAATATCATCATCGGCAATGAGCGGGGAGGAGATAGCAAAATAAACCTTACGAGAGGTGAAGGGCCCATCCTTCCAAGCCCAATGATCGCGCATAGCAAACGGCCGAGGAGAGTCACCAAGGAGAGCCATTAAGGATAGGTAATCGTGAGTCCTCTAATCAGACAGGGAGGCACTGATGATAAGGTTCCAGCTACCATCGTCCCAGCAAGAGGCCACCGACGCGTCTTTGTCCTGTACCAATGCAAAAATCCTCGGAAACAATCTGTCAAAGGCACCCCTTCCCGACCAGTCGTCGGTCCAAAAACGAAAGCAGCATCCATCGCCCAGCACCGGCGAGAACAAGGAACGAAATTGCCTGAAAGCGGCCGTCACGCCATGCCAGAATAGAGAAAGGAGGAAAATAGAATTCCCATTGAAGCCATCCAAAAAATCGGCACCAAGCAGAGCGCGCAGGACATTAAGCATAAAATTTTCGTCCGATCCCCACACCCTAGCCGCCCACTTGAGAAGGAGGGCCTCGTTCGCCAAATGCAGATGCCTCACACCCAAGCCCCCCTGATGCTTGGGCCGAGCCACGTCATTCCATCCCACAAGGTGAACCCCGCGTCTCCCCTCCCCCTTGCAACCCCACAAGAAACCACGCAAAATCCTTTCAAGCCTAAGGCGAATCCCCTTAGGCATACCACGGACCGTGAAAGAATATATAAGAATAGAGGAAAGCACGGCCTTCAAAAGCACCAATCGCCCCCCCTAGTCAGCATCGCAGCGCGCCACCCCGCGAGACGCCCCTCCATCTTTTCCACGACAGCCTTCCAATCATGAAGACGTGAACGCCCAACCGCCAGCGGTAAGCCCAGATAGTCAAAGGGAAGAGAGGAGGGACCGGAGCTAAGGAGATGCGAGCAAGCCAAAGTCTCCGCAATGGACATATCGAATGGCACCATTTTAGATTTCACCACATTAATCACCAGGCCCGAAACCTCACTGAACAGTTCAATAGTAGTGGCCATACCTGCAACAACATCGGGTCCCCCCTCCACGAAACACAAGGTGTCGTCAGTGAACTGAATGCTTGGGACATGGAAATCCCTAATATAACATCCCCGAGTCAAGCCGGCCGAAGCCACGCCCTCAATCATGCGTGGGAGGACGTCAACCGCCAAGACAAACAATAGAGGGGCCAAGGGACACCCCTGACGAATTCCCCGCCTTGGCTGGAAGAAGCCCCAAATTGGGCCCCCGTTGAGTAATAAGGATAAGGAGGCCGTGGAGACACACCTCCGCATCCAAGCAATCCACGTCGGGGGGAAGCCCCGCCGCCTCAAAACGGACCACAAAAATCTCCAATACAGGCAATCGTATGCCTTCGCAAAGTCAATCTTCCATAGAATCCCCTTGGAATCGAACCTACGCCACGCCGCGATGAGCTCGGACGCCACAGCAAAGCAGTCAGAGATGTGACGGCCACGGATAAAAGCCGCCTGTGTGGGCGAGACAAGGGACGGCAGCAGGGGGGCAAGGCGCCTAGCCAAAAGTTTAGCAATGATTAAATAAATGTCATTTGAAGTATCCGATACAAAAATCGAGGGGGGGCCCCTGTCCCAGCCACCGCCAACGGCGAGGCGCCCTTGTCCCAAAGGCGAGCTTGAAATGATCAATAAAGGCAGAGTCGACATCCCGATCCCCCGAAATGGAAGAGCCACCAACGATGATAGAGCGAATGGAACTACGACGACGCCTCCCACTGGCGACCCGGTGGAAATAGGCAGTGTTCGCATCCCCCTCCTTGAGCCAAAGCAAACGAGACCGCTGCCTCCATTCAATCGACCTTTTTTTGTTCTCAGCTTTGACAATATCAAGGCTATTAGCACGATCCAAAAGCTCCTCCTCTGTTAAATCATGCATATCCTCTTCACGATCCAGGTGCGAAATGATGGCTTCCGCCGCGCTCCTAGCCTCCACGCGCGCAAGACGAGTAGCCTTCTTGAAAGCCGCCAACGTCGACCGTAATGACGTTAATTTCTGATCCAAGCGAGCAGCTGCAGAATCCACGGAGGTGGACTGGCGCCAGTAAGTATAAACCAGTTCCTTAAATCCCGGCTCCAATAGCCAACATCTTTCATAACGAAATATACCTCGGCGCGGAAGCGCATCCCCAGAGTCCCAAATAATAGGATTATGGCCCGAAAAAGAGCGCGGGCGAGAATCCACCCCGCAAAAAGGAAATAATTCCATCATCTTACCATTCGCCAAGAACCTGTCGATTCTCGAGCGAGAAGAACGATTCCGCCAAGTATATGCAATATCAGACGGCACGAGCCCCTCCAGGGCCAAATCAGAGATAAATGAGATAAAGTCATCGGAGCCAGGGCCCCGACCGCCACGTCCACGCGGTCGATCCGAAGAAAGAACGGTAACGTTGAAGTCCCCCCCAGGAGCCACGGTGTATCCGCAAAAACAGAGGCCAACCCTCGCAAATCATCCCATAGTTCCCTCCGGAGCAAATGACAGGAAGGAGCATATATAGCGGAGAACGCAATGTTAACATTTGAATCCACGCGAGACAAAACCACAGTCAAAGAGTGCCTCCCCACACGCATTGAGGAGAAATTGAAGGTCCCTGAACGCCAAGCAAGAATGATTCCACCCGATGCGCCAGAGGCATCAACAGAATGAAAGTCGTCAATTGCAAGAGCTCCAAAAGATCGCCACAAGTTGCCGTCGACACCCGAAAGCTTCGATTCTTGTATAAGCACAACGTCACATTCCCAATCATTGAAGCGCATCCCCAGGGCCCGGCGTTTGTCAGGATCCCAGAGGCCCCGAACATTCCAAGAGAGGATCTTCATTAACAACCACTGGAGTGTCCCCCAATAGGAGCTAGGCCGGCTGCCTCGGCCACCGCATCCCGCAGAGTTGCGCAAGAAGAGACCATAGGGGAGTGAAGGCGAGAACGAGGTCTCCTACTGTAGCAAATCCCGAACCTGGAAGAAGAAGAGACCACAGGCGCAGAGAGGGCTCACCCAAGTCCAAGATCAACAGCGACATCGGCAGCGAAGGGTTCCTCCATCGAAGTTTTGAGAGGATCTCAAATCAGAGAGATAGCCGTGGGAGTCCAAAGAGGAGGAGGTATGGAAGACTGAGCGAAAACCGGGGATGATTCGAACTCCTCAAGTAGAATCCGCCGAGACCGCACTGGTGACCCTCCTTGCCCGAGAAGCACACCCGCAAAGGGGGCCGGATTAATAACCGGGTCATGAGAACCCGGTGATAACCGTCCCGCACCCTATGTTAATTCGGTCAAATTAATGTCCAAATTTAAAGTGATTCGTTGTAGTCGGATACGAGGGGTTAATCAAAAACCACTTATCGATTAATGTGAAGTTAATTTTAAGCGGCAATTTTTTTTACTTGGTGGAAGTCAAAGGTCGATCTCAGGGAGGCATCTGTCTCCTTAGATGAATTTAAGCAATTATTCAAGTGTTGATTTTCGAGGAGTAATTTTTTTTTGGTCTTTTTAATTTTTGTGCAGACTTATGCAGACAATGCAGGCCAATTTAATGTTCAATTTAATTTTGGTATCAAATGAAGTCCAAAAATCATGAAAATTGGTCAGATAGTTAATTATGATGAAAATGACCTACACTAAATTTTTTGGAATTTTTCGACACTAAATAAATTTACTATGAATTAAATAAACAGACAGAGTGATTTTCAGTATTTAATTTTTAATAAATATCAAACCACAATTTTTTCAAGAACTAAAATTATCCTAGGTGGCTCTAATGATAAGGGACCTAGGAAAATTAACAGAACTTAATTTCACTGTGAAATGAATTAATTAAAATTAATCTATGAAAATCACTCAACAATTCATTTAGGCCTCGATATGCGTGCAAATGCTATGAAATTTTTATGGTATGTTAAAAATGATGTCCTTAAGCTACTGTGAATTTTTGATAATTTTTGAAGGCACAGAGAATTAATTAAAAATCAAAAGGTGTCACTGGGCAAAATATGTCAACAATTCACCAATTAATTCACTAATAATTCAAATGAGCTTACAAAAATAAGACACGTGTACCAATAGACAGAGGACAAAATTCTCAACAAAATGCAATTTTTAAAATTTCAAAATGATGAAAAATGCAATCTAGGGATACGTGCAAACACAGGGGTGTAAATGCAGTACAGGAAATTAAAATTACAATAAACAAATATGCAGACAGGGACTAAAATGCAATTACCTATAATGCGGGGGGCTCTTGTGCGAATTCTCCACAGGGTACGTGCTCCTCACGTGGGGTCTGCTTCACAGGGACCTATTTGCAATTGTGGAAAGCTCCAGGGGCGTCTGTGCAATTTACCCAGGCCGCACGTGCTCCTCACGTGGGCGGCCTAGGCTCGGAGCGAGGTTCGGGCTCTCTGGAGGTCCGGACTGCGGCTCGGATTAGCCTAGGGTCGTCCGAGCCTAGGCTTGGTATATGTCGACGTGGCGTGTCTGCGTCCGTTAGATCTTTGATCGATCCAACGGTTGTGGATTGCTCCTGCTGATAGCGACGTGGGCGATTAGTGACCGTTGGATCTAGATTGATCCAACGGCACCTGGAGCGCGATGAAGTGGTGACGTGGCTGATCTATAGCCGCTGGATCGTGACGAATCTAATGGCTCTCTGCTGCTCCGGTCGTGGGTGACGTGGCGTGATTCGGACCATTCGATCAAGATGATCGAACGGTGGCTGCACGTCGTCTCCAACGGTCCTCCGCCACCTGCGGAGGAGAAGGCGGGGCTCCGGCGTAGCTGGCTCTACTCCGCCTCGGTCGCTAGGCGTCGATGAAGCTCTTCGTATGCTCTCGAGTAGCTCGGAAGATGCGGAGCGTACGTCGAAGCCTCTGGTGGGGTCAGGAGCGGTGGAGATGCGCTGAAGCTCGATGGCGAAGAAGCTCGAAGGGAGCTTCGGCGAAGCTCCGGCCAGTGAAGAAGTGAGGACCTGCAAGGGGTTAGGGGTATAGCCGAAGCACGCGTGTGCGCGTGGATGTATGTAGGGTGAACGGCGAGGCCTAAGGCGGAGTGTGAGTGGTCCGGCGAGCGAGCTCCGCCGAGGTGGCGGAGCTGGAGTCGAGGAAAGTCGAGATGCGGTGTTTGAGGGAACGGAAGGGTGCGCGAAGATCGGAGCTCTGTCGCGGAGCTCGGAGGAATGAAGGTGGAGCGAGAAAACAACGGTGGACGGCGAATAAATTAGGATAAATCAGAGGAAGAATTAAGGAAAAGATCAGAAGATGATGGAGGGGGCTACCTGGGGAATGGAGCTCAGATTTGAGCTCCAGGTCTTCGCTCGAGGGATCGGTAGGGTCCCGAGCTCGCGCAGCTTCGCGGAGGGAGGCTGGGACACGGCAGAGCTTGCCGTGGATCTCGCCGGAGAAGAAACTTGTCTTCGCTCGAAGACACACCCAATTGCTGTCACCAATGGATCGATCTGAGCTCGAGGAACCTCTCTGGAGTGGCGGATGGGGGTGAACGTTGCCGGTGGTGACGTATTTATAAGGTGAAGGTGGTGGGTTGGCTGGTGACGAGGCGAGGTTGGTGGTCGACGTGGGGCGACTCTGGTGGGAGTGGTGGAGCGTGAGGTAGACGGCGAGGATGAGGGACGAGTGGGTGACGTCGTGGGAGTGTCAGCGGTGGGAGAGGGTGGCTGACGTGCATCCAAGAATAGGAAGGGGGCGCCCCTCCCGCAAGGCAAGGGACGTGGGAGAGAGGGGCGCCTGGAGGTAGGAGACGAGGTCTCTACCGTTGGATCTTGGGATCCAACGGTGGTGATCAGAGCGTGGTGGGCGGGTAGGATGAGATCGAGGCACGCTGATGATGGGCCGAGAGCGCGCCACGTGGTGGGCACTGGCGAAGGCGCGAGCGGACGGTTTAGATGAGGAGATGGATTTGATCAGAGGGCCGCGATTCGCTGGGAGAAGGGCGGCTGCGATTGAGAGATCAAGGGTCTGATCAAGCGGCGTAGATGCTACCACGTGGAGGGCTCTGGTGAAGGCGCGAACGAGCGGCGTAGATCAATGCAGGAGATGATCGGATGGTCCAGGCAAGGGGCGTGTGTGGAAAAGGCTGGGCCGTTGGATCTGAAGCGAGATCCAACGGCTGAGGACGCAGGCGGATGAGGCGATGGGAGGCGGGCCGCGTGGCGCAACCAGAGGGCGCCATGTGGCCTGCTGTGAGTGGCTGGAATAAGATGCACGTGTAGAGAGAAGAGGGGACCGAATTTGGAGAAACTCAAAACATGAAAGTTGTAGATCTCGATGAGATCTACAAGTTTCATGTTGACCAAAGACGGAGATGAGGTCAAATATGATACATAAATACAAGGATACATAAATATACATATGTAGTATACAAAGTGGCCCAAAAACCCAACTTTCTCATACAAGCTCCAAATTCAATGAAATTAGTCTCATTTTAAAGGTCTTTTAATGTGTAGTATTCTAAGAGTAAGTAGACCTAAATCGGAGTTTGCATGAGGACTTTATGTGCATTCTAGTGTACAGGGGTTCTCAGGCTTTATTGGCTATTTTACAAGGGTGATTTTTGGCATTCTTCCCTATATTATTAACTAAGTAGTATAGATTATAGAGAAGAGGTTATTTTGGTGAATAGGTATTTTACAAGGGATTTTTGGCTTCTTATTTAAATGCAAATGAGCTGCTAAACTGCATGAGTTATGAATATATGCATGAATGCTATTTATGCAATATAAGGGGAAATATGCCTCTATTTTCTCGGGAACAAGGCTCTATTTTTGACTTTTGAAGTGATGAATCACATATTCATCACCCGGCAGCTGAGGCCCAGATCCGAACCGCATGGGTCCACGTGCTGAAGAGTCCGCAAAACCGCCGTGCCCGATAGGCACAACCGCTGAAGGCTCCGAAGTATTAACCGGATCATGAGAGACCCGCACCTGCGGCCAAGAACCGAATCGCATGGAGCCATCATGGCCAAGACGTGCATGATTGCGCACGTGGCACGAGACCTCATTAGGAAAGCCAGCAGACGTCAGAGGAGTCGGTTGCAGGGAAGAGGAATCGACCTCGGCAGCCCCAAAGGAAGAAACAATACGCCTAATAGGATCTGAACACGTCTTTCTAGAAGACCGCACGAACAACGGGCCAGGGGGAACAACCAAAGCAGGCGTCTCCTCGTTACCGCCACCACAACATGACACGTGGCCATCAGAAGTCGAACCAATCGTCCCCAACCCTGGGGAATTAGCCGTAACCCTGATCGCTGGAGAGGAAGGCGCGGCCGCCGGCGGCGGCGATGGCGAAAGAATAAGGAACTCCACCTTAAAAGACCATTTGCCGATCTTCATGGTCTCGAAGAGGATTGTATCCACCGCCTTAGCAAGGAAAGAAAAAGAGCATTCCATGAGGATTTTTGTACAAGTCCAGTCGCCATCCGGAGACAGCCCATCATCCAGGACTGCCAGCACCTCCCCCCAAGCGCCGATGGCCCTCGAGAGCGCCGGAACCGTGCGAGAAAGGAAAGGAATCCCCCACACTTCCACGACGCAGACCTCCTGAGCAAGAGAAGCACCGTCGGCCACCCTGAAGCACCGCCACAGAACCTCGCCATCGCCATATGCAGAAAGGAGACTACCCCGCTGGTCAGGGGAGAGTCCACGAATACAGCAGCGTCCCGAATCCAGTACGACGAAATCCCCCCCGAACTGGGGGCCCAGAAACTCCATCACATTCTTTTGCACCGTAAACCAAGCCAAACCGGGTTGCCGCTTGACCCCCACCACCACCAGGCCACCAGCGACACGGGAGGTCCCCCCCGCTTGAAAGAACGCCCCGCGCACCGCCGCGGCAGGCGGCACCTGACCCAAAGGATACTCCCCATGTAGAGGATCCCCTCTTGCGATAGCATCCTCCCGCTCCAACAACGAAGAAGACCGAGCTTCCATAGCTTCACCCTACAACTCCACAGCTGCACCCTCCTTTACCACGTGAGCAAAGGAGCGCGATCCAACCCCACCGAAGTTAACACGACGGCTGCCATTGACCACCGACGAAGGTGGACGCGAAGAAACAGTCGTAGACACCCTGCATGCGAAGCTCCGATGACCAACCCCCCCACATGCATAGCATCGCGGGGGAAGAGGACAAGAGGATGCAATATGACCATGAAAGCCGCACCTGAAGCACTTCTTTCCTCGTTTTTTATGCGAAACCATATGCCAGCTACCTTCCCCGCCACCAGACTCCGCAGCAGCACCGACCACCCGCGCCTCCACCTCCTCTCCAGCCACGCCACCACCCTGCCGCGAACCTCCCCCACCGCTCGAACTCGCCCCCCCTGCTCCTCTCGCGTACCGAAGGCCCACCACCAGCTCCCTTCGCAGCATCGCCCCTTCCACCATCGCCCCTCGCTCGCCCTACGGACTTCACACGCCACTCCATCCATGCCACCTCCTCCTATGAGTCAGTTGCCTTCTATGCCATCTCCACCACCACCTCTTGTCATACCTTCACCACCACCTCTACCACCTCCAATAACCATTGTCCCCCCGTTACCAAAGTACTATACTCGTCGGACCTCCTCTGCTCAAGGTCATGGTCCGTCATCCAGCAGCCCTCAGGTTGGTTCTGATAACTTGATTTCTAACGATGAGTCTGAGGATCTATTGATACAGGGAACACAGCAGGATGATGATCATGGAGATTTGGACGTGCCTATCGCTATTAGAAAGCAGAGGCGTACTTGTGCTACCTATCCACTTGCTTCCCAGGTCTCATTTCATCGTCTTACAGGCGATTTCCAGAGATTTGCAGTAGCTCTATCTGCAGTAGAAATTCCACGCATGTTAGACATGCGAGCCCACGGCGAGCCATTATGCAATAAATGTTATTGCAAATATCATTCCCTAATCTGAAATGAAGAATACATAATTTGCATAATAGGTCCCTTAGTACAATTAGGGTTATGTACCATGGCCATCTTAATGATTATACAACTGTTGATTCAATTATTGAATCATAGAGGCTGGTGCTTATATGAATATCTAATGAGTTAGATTGAGGACTCATCAAGCACCGTCAAATGATTATTAAGAGATGATCTCCAGCCTGAGTAGGAGATGTCAATCCTTTCTCAGTTAGGCTGATATCTGACCGACCTCTTGATGCAGGTCCTCTGCATAGGAATAGAGATTCGGAGGTGTCAGATGAGTTAGGTCAAAGAGTTGACTTAACGAGATCGAGATAACCAAAGTCCTATATCGTATGCTGTCATGATATAGGCACACATCCTCTGACCGGAGACAGATGTGTTACTATATGTCTGAGTATGTACATTTGGCAGATGATGAATCTGTGATTCATCACTTCAAAAGTCAAAAATAGAGCCTTGTTCCCGAGAAAATGGAGGCATATTTCCCTTTATATTGCATAAATAGCATTCATGCATACATGCATAATTCAAACATTTTAGCAGTCCATTTGCATTTAATAAGAAGCCAAAAATCCCTTGTAAAATACCCATTCACTAAAATAACCTCTTCTCTATACTATGTACTCCTTAGTTAATAATATAGGGAAGAATGCCAAAAATCCCCCTTGTAAATTAGTCAATAAAGCCCTAGACCCCTTGTACACTAAAAATGCACATAAAGCCCTCATACAAACTCCGAATTAGGTCTACTTACTCTTAGAATACTACACATTAAAAGACCTTTAAAATGAGACTAATTTCATTGAATTTGGAGCTTGTATGAGAAAGTTGGGTTTTTGGGCCACTTTGTACACTACATATGTATATCTATGTATCCTTGTACTTATGTATCATATTTGACCTTATCTCCATCTTTGGTCAACATGAAACTTGTAGATCTCATCGAGATCTACAACTTTCATGTTTTGAGTTTTTCCAAATTCGGCCCCCTCTTCTCTCTACACGTGTCTCTTCTTCCAGCCACTCAAAAAAGGCCACGTGGCGCCCTCTGGTTGCGCCACGCGGCCCGCTTCCCCTCGCCTCATCCGCCTGCGTCCTCAGCCGTTGGATCTCGCTTCAGATCCAACGGTCCAGCCTTTTCCACGCATGCCCCTTTGCCTAGGCCATCAGATCTTCTCCTGCCTTGATCTACGCCGCACATTAGCGCCTTCACCTGAGCCCTCCACGTGGCAGCATCTACACCGCTTGATCAGGCCCTTGATCTCTCCATCGCAGCCGCCCTTCTCCCAGCGAGTCTCGTCCCTTCGATCATCTCTATCTCCTCATCCAAACCGTTCGCTCGCACTTCGCCCAGCGCTCGCCACATGGCGCGATCACGGCCCATCATCTACGCGCCCCGATCTAATCCTACTCGTCCCCTTCGGTTCGATCACCACCGTTGGATCACAAGATCCAACGGTGGAGGCCTCGTCACCTACCTCTGGGCGCCCCTCTCTCCCACGTCCCTTGCCTTGCGGGAGGGGCACCCCCTTTCTATTTCCGGCTGCACGTCAGCCATCCTCTCCGACCGCTAACACCCCCACGATGAGCCCCACTCATCCCTCTCCCTCGCCAGCTCTCCCACGCCCCACGACCTCCACCATAGAAGCTCCACGTCGCCCACCAACTTCACCTCGTTGATAACGCTCCCGCACCCTATGTTAAGTCGGTCAAATTAATGTCCAAATTAATTAATATGATTCGTTGCAGTCGGATACGAGGGGTTAATCAAAAACCACTTATCGATTAATGTGAAGTTAATTTTAAGCGGCAAATTTTTTTACTTGGGGTAAGTCCAAGGTCGATGTCAGGGAGGCATCTGTCTCCTTAGGTGAATTTAAGCAGGGATCCAAGTGTTGATTTTCGAGGAGTAATTTTTTTGGTCTTTTTAATTTTAATGCAGACTTATGCAGACAAGGCAAGCCAATTTAATGTTCAATTTAATTAATGTATCAAATGAAGTCCAAAAATTATGAAAATTGGCCAGATGGTTAATTACGATGAAAATGACCTACACTAATTTTTTTGGAATTTTTCGACTCAAAATGAATTTACTGTGAAATAAATAAACAGACAGAGTGATTTTCAGTATTTAATTTTTAATAAATATCAAACCACAATTTTTTCAAGAACTAAAATTATCCTAGGTGTCTCTAATGATAAGGGACCTAGGAAAATTGACAGAACTTAATTTCACTGTGAAATGAATTAATTAAAATTAATCTAAGAAAATCACTTAATAATTTATTTAGGCCTCAATATGCGTGCAAATGCTATGAAATTTTTATGGTATGTTAAAAATGATGTCCTTAAGCTACAGTGAATTTTTGATAATTTTTGAAGGCACAGAGAATTAATTAAAAATCAAAAGGCATCACTGGGCAAAATATGTCAACAATGCACCAATTAATTCATTAATAATTCAATTGAGCTTACAAAAATAAAACACATGTACCAATAGACAGAGGACAAAATTCTCAACAAAATGCAATTTTTAGAATCTCAAAATGGTGAAAAATGCACTCTAGGGATGCGTGCAAACACAGGGGTGTAAATGCAATACAGGAAATTAAAATTTCAATAAATAAATATGCTGACAGGGACTAAAATGCAATTACCGATAATATGGTGGACTCTTGTGCAATTTCTCCACAGGGCACGTGCTCCTCACGTGGGGTCTGCTTCACAGGGACCTCTTTGCAATTTTGGAAAGCTCCAAGGGCCTCAGTGCAATTTACCCAGGTCGCACGTGCTCCTCACGTGGGCGGCCTAGGCTCGGAGGGCGGCGGCAGCTCGGGGCGAGGCTCGGGCGCTCTGGAGGTCTGGAGCTAGGTTCGTGCGACCCGAACCTAGGCTCGGAGAGGAGGCTCGGGCCGAGGCTACGTGGCGTGCTGAAGGCCCTCGGATCAAGATGGATCCGAGGGTTGTCGGTGCCGAAACGTGGCGTGTCCTAAGGCGTCGGATCGATGCTGATCCTACGGTCGAAGGCGAGTCCGGTGAGCGAGCGACGTGGCGTGCTTCGGACCGTTCGATCAAGATGATCGAACAGTGGTTGTACGTCGTCTCCACCGGTCCTCCGCCACCTGTGGAGGAGGAGGCGGGTCTCCGGCGATCGGGCTGTAGCTCCGCCCGCCCTTCCTCGAGATGCTGACGCTCTCCGCTTTGTCAGAGATATCCCTGGAGCTTCGCAGCGTGGAGGCGGAGATGATGGCGGTCTCAGGAGCGTCGGAGAGTGCCCAGGTGTCTCTGTCGATGAAGCTCGAAGGCGCCTCCGGCGAGCTTCCGTTCAGTGAAGAAGTGAGGACCTGCAAGGAGTTAGGTGTATAGCCGAAGCACGTGTGTGCGCGTGGAGGTCTGTAGCGTGAACGGCGAGGCCTAAGGCGGAGTGTGGGTGTCCGGCGAGCGAGCTCCGCCGAGGTGGCAGAGCTGGAGTCGAGCGAAGGTGGTCCAAGGTGATGGGCGAAGATAATGACTGCGCGAGGACCGGAGTTCCGTCGTGGAGCTCGGAGGGATGAAGGTGGAGCGAGAAATTGACGGTGGACGGCGAATAAATTAGGAGAAATCAAAAGAAAAACTAGAGAGAAGATCAGACGATGATGGAGGGGGTTACCTGGGGAATGGAGCTCAGATTTGAGCTCCAGGTCTTCGCTCGAGGGATCGGTAGGGTCCCGAGCTCGTGCAGCTGCTCGTGGTGGAGGCTGCGACACGGCGGAACTTGCCGTGGATCTCGCCGGAGTCGAATCCTTGTCTTCGCTCGACAACACACCCAATTGCTGTCACCAATGGATCG